>MU554589.1:2141483-2171483 GCA_024362625.1 Silurus asotus | reverse complement strand
CCAACAACTACCACAGGTATCGTTCACCAACAGGGTACTGGTGTAAATTGGGCTACTGTTTGCTAAAGAAGGAGCAGAGGAAGACATCTACAGAGACAGCAGGGAAAGGAGAAGTGGAGGAGAAGTGGAGGAGAAGTGGAGAAGTGAAGGAGAGTGGAGGTTCAGGTTGGTACTTAAAATGTTGGTACTATGACTGGTAAAGGGAGAGAGGGAGCTGATATGATGGAGAGGAGAAAGGTAGAGATGTTGTGTGGAAAGGGAGTAAGAGCAGGAACATTGGAGGTGTTTAAACTGTTTTATCATGGTGTGGATGGAAAGAGAAATGGTGTAGGGGGGATTCTGAAGGAAGAGTACAGTAAGAGTGTAGTGGAGGTGAAGAGAGTTTCTGATAGGGTGATGATTGTGAAGCTGGAATATGAAGGTGTGATGATAAATGTCATCATGCTTATGCTCCACAAGTTGGTCGTCAGATTGGTGGGGGAGGAAAAATTCTGGAGTGAGTTGGATGAAGTGGTAGAAGGTGTAGGAATGAAAGATTGGTGATTGGGGCAGATTTTAATGGGCATGTAGGTGAAGGGAACAGAGGTGACGAGGAGGTGATGGTAGGTATGGTTTTAAGGAGATGAATGTGGAACTGCAGATGGTGGTAGATTTTGCTAAAAGGATGGAAATGGCAGTGGTGAAAACGTATTTTAAGAAGAAGGAGGATCACAGGATGACATTGGTATAAGAGTGGAGGAAGGTGCACACAGGTGGACTATGTTTTATGTAGGAGATGCAACCTAAAGGAGATTGGAGACTGTAAGGTGTTGGCAGGGGACAGCATCAGATAGTGGTCTGTAGAATTGTTTTGAGGGTGCACACAGTGCAAAGTAATGGAGAGTGTGTTAGAGAAGTGAAGAAAAGAGAGATGTTGAGGTGACAGGAAGGTGGAGCTGGAGGTAGCAGAGCTGAAGATGTTGAGATGTTTGTTGGGAGTGACGACGATGGACAGGATTAGAAATGAGTTTATTAGAGGGACAGCACATGTAGGACGTTTTAGAGACAAGGTGAGGGAGGTGAGATTGAGATGGTTTGGACATGTGCAGAGGAGGGACATGGAGTATATCAGTAGAAGAATGCTGAGGATGGAGACACCAGGAAGGAGGAAAAGAGGAAGACCAAGGAGGAGGTTTATGGATGTGGTGAGGGAAGACATGCAGGTGGTTGGGGTAAAAGAAGCAGATGTAGAGGACAGTGGGGTATGGAGAAGGATGATCCACTGTGGCTCCCCCTAATGGTAGCAGCCGAAAGAGGAAGAAGAAGAAATGACGTAAATCATCAGGACATCGAACGGAACCTTTGCTATGTTTCCACACGGATGGTTTTAATTGCCGCACATGCGCATCATGGCGGATTTTGTTGGTGATTTAAGACTTGGCACATCAGCAAAACAAATGTTTAGGGTGAAGTTTCTTTATTTTAAAATATCTGAGTAAAGAAAGGACGCGCTGAATAAATGTATGTTGCGCCCAAGGTGCGTCTTTTATATGAATTGATCTTTTCAATAAAAATATTCAAACAAAAATGTATTATTTGGATGTTAATCAAATAAGATCTTCTTTTTAATCTGAACACGAGCGCTGTGCATTGCACTAGTCAGAGTTTGCAGACTGCATCTGTAGCAAACTGAAATCTCAAATATATTCGTACGGATTCAACATCTACCAAAACAGTTCAGATGCAAAGTTTTTTCATGAACCGTAGAATTTACACAAAAACACGCATTTTGCTTTCATTTTAAATTCCCAGGAAAAGCATAAAAATGCAGGGAAAAACCCGGACGATTTTACAAGGTTAATCGATGCATCTGCGAGAGATGATGCAATGTTGCACGTGTTCATTCCTTAAATGAAAAGTAAACAAATCCTTCACCAAGTCCTCCGATAAAATGTTTGATCAGAAGGAATGTATGAATAAATAAGTCTCCAAGTCAGGGTCAACTCATAATTTCCTTGCATATAAATGATTTGTACATATCCATGACCCTGAAAAAGAGCAGCAGAAAAATATAAAATGCAAATGTAAAATTTGTTTTAAAATTGTATTTAAAAAAACAAAAGGGTCCAGGAAAATGTAGTCAGGCAAACAAATATGCATAAAAATCTCCAGTTAAGCTAAAAAGGTTAATATCTGACCTCGGTGTGGCTTTCAGAGCACTCGGGTTTAATAATTAATGCCCTTTCGCTGGGACTTTCTAATAACGTCTGCAGCGGAATATTAAAGAGTAACACTGCCTCTCTAACCACCGAGGCAGGAGCTTGCTGTCGCTCCGATGCGTTTTCGCCTCGTCCCTTTCTCTCTGACTCTTATTTACTCGGGTTTTGGGCAGATGGTAGGAAGCCATCTGCAGCAGGTGAAAGAGAGAGAGGAAGAGAGAAGGTGCGAGATCCCACTACTGATCCCGATTTGCATTTGTTCGCTAATTATAGGCTGTGAAAATCTCGAGGTTCTGCATCTCTCAGCTAAATTCCCTAAGCGTTATTCATAGGTACATATTTCTTCATTTCAAAACTCAATACTTATAATCTTTGGAATGGATATTCGCCAAACGAGTCTTCCCTGGAAAAAATTAAAAAGGGCCAAACGGTGACCCCAAGGCGATGATAGACTCGAGTGCTGTTGGGCAACACCCTGCAGATCTGAGCATCTTGCTTTATTTAACATCTGATTAGCACTTTTCAGCTTATTACCGAAGTTCTTTGGCGGCAGAAGGAGGCATAAAGGGCTGGAGGTTGGCCATCGGGTACGAGGCCGTTATTATTTATAAAACAGAATCAAATACAGGGTCTTTGATTGTGATTAATGTGCTAGGTTTATGCAGGGTGATGTGAAAATGTACATCTCATCTGAGAGAAATTACATTTTCACATATTCATTGATGTATTTCATGTAAGGCAAAGACCATGGGTCTTGTTGTTCTTTTGGCTGCTTCCATTAGGGGGCGCCACAGTGGATCACTCTGTCCTCTTTCAAAACAATCACCTGCACGTCTTTCCTCACCACATCCATTGACCTTCCTGCCTGGTGGCTCTATCCTCGTCATTGTTCCTCTACACCCTACAGAGCATCTTCAGCTCTGCTACCTCTAGCTCCACCTCCTGACAAATCCCTTCTGCTATCACTCTTCTCCACCCTAATTACTTTGCACTGTTGACCCCCTAGGTACCTAAACTTATCTACCTCCACACCTCTCCAGGCTCTCCTCCACCTGCTTACTACTTTCAGCCACAACATCTGAAGCTCATCCTGGATCAGACTGATGATTTTTCATAGTCTGATGCTTTTAAGCACGTTCCGAAAGGACAACCGAAGCGCACAAGTGAACTCAGGCGTATCAGGTATACGATATAGAGATTTTTCATACAATGTGTGTTTCCTCAAGTGTTTCTTTTTTTCTCGTTTTCATGTCGATCACTTCGACAGGATGTACAGTAACTGCTGGAGAAGGTGCTTATGTTAAACCGCCTGAAGGTGCTCTCTTTATTCAGGGAAGCGTACTACAGACGGTAAATGTATGTACGCATGACAGACGTCGGCGTGAAACATGCTGTGATGGAACAAAGCATGTGGGACCTACTGTCATAATCCCAAGTGACTTTTTTTTCCATTCAGCTTGAAAAGCATTATCTCTCTGTCTATATATATATATATATTTATATACTGTACCTTTTTTTCTCTTTTGTTCTTTCTTTCTTTCATTCTCTACCTATTATTTCCAATAGGGAAAGCCTCAAGGCTTCATTTCTCCACCTGAACTGATCCACGTGCATCAGCTTCACATTCTGAGGCTTACACACAAATTCATTACCTTGTGCTCAGATCTAATTAGACCAGAAGAACTCACTATGCTGGTCTCCATGCTCCAGGAGAATCCTCCTTCTCCAGCTTTTTTTTTTATATGCTGTTAAAAAAAAATCCCAGGCAAGTTGCTGGGCCCCTGAGGAAGGCCCTTGGTTCTGGATAAGGGTTTCTTTCGAATGCCATAAATGTAAATGCATTTTGAACATTCCACAATGAATCCAGATTTCCAATCATAATAGCCTCCACTCTTCTGGGAAGAGGTTCCACTTGATTTTAGAGTGTTTTTCTGGAGATTCATTCAGACACAAGAGTATTAGTAAAGTCAGGTACTGATGTAGGTGGTGTGAGGAGGCCTAGGGCGCAGTCAGGGTAGAAGCTTCAGAAGATCTTCCACCTCTTCCATCCCATGTACAGCAGAGCATCGTCATGCTGGAGCAGATTATGGCTCTACAAAAGCTGATATTACCGCATGCAAATGATTCGTATGCCTCTCAACTTTGAGGTTACAGTTTGTGGAAGATCTACATACTGTATGTCTGGAAAAGTGAGTCTGTATAGTGTATGCAGATACTGCAAAAAAAAAAAAAAAGAAATGGAAAAAGTAGTGTCTGCCCACTCGTTTCCTCCTGCTAAAACCGCTCATTATTTCAGCGTACATTCCTGCTTAATCATAGGCTACTTAAACGCAGTGTGGGAAGCTCAGCCCCATCAGCGTGCTCCTGAGGACATCTCCTGTGTGACTGCTGTCTTAATCACCTTATGCAAATCATGTAATTAACACGGCGCAGCCTTCTACAGATCACATCTTAAACACGTTCATTGAAATGCGCCGCCGCAGCGCGTATCTGCAGTCGTTTATAGGGCGCCGACGCGGTAAACAAACAGTGAGTCAGCGTGACTCACGTTATTCAGCAACTACACCAATAATACTCAACCTGACCGCGGATCGTTTAGGACGCTGGAAATACTGGAAGCTCGGTTCAGCTTATCTAAACGCAGCACGCAGAGATTCAAGGAGTTGGACACAGGATGTGCCGTAACTACTACTTTTTAATCGGAGACCTCGTTTGCATAAAATCGTAATTATAATACGCTGTAAAAAGGTACCATCGGAATCGATCGGCTTCGAACCGTCTGCACATTTTTGTTCTCGGGGATCAAAAAAAAAAACCATAAAAACCACCGACATCCTACACACGTTCCTGTTCTCAATCTGCTACTATATTTTCAGTCAATATTTTCTATCCCATATTTATTATTATTATTTTTTTTTTTTATGGCTTAACATAAAATCGTCTGTATTTAACTGCGGTGGTCTAGACGCCGTAAATCATTTCATATCTCGGATTCTTACTTCTATTTAAAAAAAAAATCCGGCGAAATGAAAATTGAACGTAGGCTATTTGCATAATTTGATTGGAAAACGCCCTGAAATTCCCCTGAAATCTTCTCTTCCGTAAAACCAAACTCAGACTCTCGCAGACAATATATTCCCAGAAGCACTCCCTAAAGGAAGAAACCCAATGCACACAATTCCAACGCATCTCCTTTCACTGTAGCCGCAGCCGCACCTCCCGCATACATCGTCTGCAGTGTCGTCTCATTCATGCGCGGAAGTATAAACGGTTCATGAAAAAAGCTGCTGTTTTGAATAATTTTGCTCGTCCTTTTTTTACGACGTCCAGCTTTAAAAGAAAAACTCCTCCGTCAGACGTTGCGGAATAAAAAAAACATTCAAAAACAGCTATTAAATCTGCATGGATGTGTTTTATCAGTTGCAGCAGATGCAGGTTGATATTGTGGATTCACCCTCTTACCGTTCAAACCAAGAGAAAACGCAGACGTTCTGCTAGAGAACCTCACAGCAACCAAACGTGAAAACCTGACTGGAATGAAACTCGTATATGGACTCCCAGAAACTCGTATACGGACACACTATAAAATCGTGAAAGGGAATAGAATATTGGGAAAATTAAAGTTATACTCATGGATGAAAATAGAATTAATCCTAACTCTGGATTCTGAAGAAGGCATCCCTGGCACTGAAAGTCCACCAACGTGAATTTCTGACTGAAATTTGACCTAGTTATCGTCTACGGAATACGATCAGTATGTAATACATTTTTTGACCGCGCTAAATATACGTGTATTTAATCAAAAAAAATAATTAAAAAAAAAACGATACACATTGAAAAAAAACAATTCCTGTACTTTTTAAACAGTGGCTTAACATCGACTTTTATTCAAATTGCAAAGCTGTAGAAGTTTGTTCGGGTAAAATATGCGATTCAAACCATTCTATAGGTTACATTTAATTAAACCTTTCGGGCCTAAACTTTAATATTTGTACATTTTTGAGTCGAAATCCAAAAAATCCAATATCATCCATAATACGCATCCTAAACACATATTAGAAAATGAAGTCTTTTATGGATTTGTGCATTATCTCACATCAAGGCGTAGCTCAAGGGGTAAGACATTGTGATCGAAAGGTCATAAATTCAACTCCCGGCCCCACCAAGTTGCCACTGTGCACCGCTCGAGCAAGATCTTTAATCCTCAAGTGCCAAAAATGTAATAATGCTCTATAACTACATTACGCTTATCTCCCAGTGGCTTGGAAAAGATTCTCCAAGGAGTCATGAACAGATCTAAAGCTCCTTGGAGAAACTTGTGCTGAAACATTTGGCATGCAAATGTGTGTATAGCGTAAAGTGCGTACTTATTAATATTTCAGACGTATTGCATAATGATGGCAATCTGTGCTCGTTGTGTTCTTGTGCCTTTTTTCTGTCTGTATGATCAATTGTTAATTCAGTGTGCAACTCAATATTACATTTGTACAAACTGAAAACCTAAAAAACAAGTTTAAGTGCACCATCAGGTTGAATTCCTATCTAAAGGCAAAGAGAAACTTATCCAGGCAGAATATAAATAGCAAAAAATAATAATAAAACGTCGTAGTCACGAGCATGCGTCATGTTCGGAAAGCAGAAAAGTCGTCTTGGTTACTTTTACAAATATTACGATTTATCTGTCGAAACTATTGATGCTTTTGTATTTAATTGGCTATAACATGCAGTGGAATCATTCCAGTTCTCTCCAGTCGAACTGTTGTTACAAAGCAGGGTATTAAGACTCACTAACGAGGACTTGCACATGTCCTAATGACAGACGTAAAATCTGCCCCATCCACATTCTGAAAAACACACAGGTGTGTCGACTGGCTAGACAAGATTGTGTTCTTGTGTTGATGTGTAATGCCCTACACTGGACCAGCATTATATCTGGTATATTGTGTCTGTATTGAGTCCACAGTGTAACAAAATACTGTTACAAACGAAGCTAAATTTTGAATCTGAACGTTAAAAATCCTCATTTCTGTCTCCCTGCTATTGTCCACTCTTCCTCTCCTGAGGAAACTGACCATTGTCTCGGCTCCGTTCTCCTCTTCTGATCTGGATGGGGTTCTCCTGAATCTGTGCAGCTGAGGATGGTTTCACATGAACAACCCAAAGATTCATGGACAATCGCTCTGGACTTCAGATTGCGTGAGCGGTTTCGCATTTAAGCACCACACAGCTGTGATGGAACTGTAATGAATATACATTCAGTACCACCAAGATGAGACCCTTTTAAGTCTCGAGGTTTCTTCCCATCGCAGGGAGATTTTTTTGCTACAGTCGCCGCCGGCTCGCACTAAACGGATACGTTATTACATACAACGTTATAACCACCGACCCCAGCCATTAGGGTTGCACAATCCTTAGCGCCGGTCCCAAGCCCGGATAAATGGGAAGGGTTGCGTTAGGAAGGGCATCCAGCGTAAAAACATGTGCCAAATCACACATGCGGATGATCCTCTGTGGCGCCCCCTAATGGGAGAAAAAAGAAAGTTTATGTATTCGATCGTTTGGAAGTCATCGTGTCATCCACTCTACTGAGAAGGTCACCAGAAATCTTCCACCTGTACACCTCCAGGACCTTGAAGGGGGCATTTGGATTGACCCTGGACACAGACCTTTTAAATCACCCCACTCTTGGAGGTAGCTGCATCAACATAATCATCAAGGACCATTATATTGCTGCACCTTGGACTTATTCGGGTAAAAAATTATGGCAGCACTGCCTCGCTTTACATTCCCTGTACAACCTGTATAGTTAATGTCTTTATCTTTATCTATTTTACAGATTTGTATAGCACACCATGATTCCATGCAACCTATAATACAAGGCAATAACAGTGATTCTGATATGTGGAGATTTCTCCTGAACCTCATTGACTGCAGTCAACTAAAATTATTAAAAAAAAGACAATGCATGCAATACATTCTAACAGGTTTGTCTGAAATGAGGATATGTGTGTGTGAGAAAGCTTTGGAGACAGAATGGGGTTAAATGGGTGTGTGTATAGACCCCTTAGGTCTTATTTGGACAGTGTGGTAATTGAAACCTTCTCGCTGACCCACAAGCGTCAGCCTTCTCTCCGTCTCTGAATCACGATGCCCACCGTGTCCTCAGACTGAAACCTGACCCTCTCGAGTCAAGCAAAATGACAGTGGGCACTACACAAACTCTTATTATAATCGGTCTGAACTGCAACAGCACTGTCAGCATTTTGATTCGCCGCGTGAATTTTGATGCAGCCGAATTAAAGATTCGTAAAAATTCCCGGCCTGTGGTCTATTCAACAGTCATCAGTGAATATTAGTCGCCTTCAATTTACAATTAATTGTATGGAAAGGACAGGAGCTTCATGGCATGGAATCAAAAATTTCCGTATTATTATTATTACTTTTATTGTTATTGTTAATATTATCGTGAATTATTATCAAGCATGGTGGTGGTAGCGTCATGGTCTGGGGCTGCATGAGTACTGCTGGTACTGGGGAGCTGTGGTTCATTAAGGGAAACATGGATTCCAACATGAATTGTGACATTCTGAAGAAATTATGATGCTTCTTCTCAGAAACTGCAGTTTTCCAACATAAAAACGACCCCAAACACACCACTAAGATGATAACTGGCTTTGCTGAGGAAGCTGAAGGTGATGGAGTGGCAAAATATATCTCCAGACCTGAACCCTATTGAGCACCTGTGGGGATCCTCAACTGGAAGGTGGAGAAGCTCCATGTGTCCAATATCCAGCAGCTTCGTGATGTCATTATGGAGGAGTGGAACAGGATCCCAGCAACAATCTGTGCAGCTCTGGTGAATTCCACACACAGGAGGATTAAAGCAGTGCTGGATATCAATGTGCTCACACACAATATTCACACTTTAGACACACAAACTGCACATGAACTAAAATATACCGCATACAGGCGGATGCAACCACAAAACAGCAAAACTGAAAACACAAAATAATTAGAAACAGAAAGGAGCATGAGCATGGAACAGCATGAAACAGCAGGAAGAACAGAAAGTCAAGGTGAGACCCAGAGTGCTGTGAAAGGTAGGACTTACATACATGTGCTAATTACAGTGTGACAAGGAACGAGTGTGCGTGATTAGTGACACGTGAAAGTCATGTGATGGTGAAGTGGCTGATGAGAATCACAGTCCTGAGATTTTATAAGCAGCACACTCAAGTTTCTGTTTTTTTTATTTGGAGTTTCTTTTCTGTGTCGATTAAATTCTGCAATGAACCTTCACCATCAGCACAATCAGCCTATTGGTTAGGGGACATGTTGTCGAAGCAGTTCCATTCACCAATCACATTCCGCATTGGTCACTCTGAGGCCCACTAGCAAGCTTCATGATAACGTTGTCATTTTCACGTCCTAGTCGGAGCTCCCAACCCACATCTGTAGCAAACTGCACAATCTCATATATTCGTGCAAATTTAATGGCTGTTTTTGTATTATTATTCCACAACTGAGGAGAAGAAATCGATGTGGTCACAGATACACTTTCGTTTAAAGAAAACAAACATCGTAACGAAAAGTCGACCAAAACAGTTCAAAACAGTTTTCTTTTTCATGAACTGTTTACACTTTTGGGTTTTGTTTCGTGTAAAATTTGCACAAAAACACAATTTTTCCTGATTACAAAGCCGCTGAAAAACCATTGGAAATATCAACGCTTCTGTTAAAGATGGTGTATGTGGAGGTGCGGCTGTGGCTACAGTGAAAAGAGACGTGTTGAATTGTGTTTACTGTGTTTGTTGCTTTAGTGATGACATTAATTCTCACTGTATGAGATCCTGTGTGTGATGCAGCTCCGTTCTACTGCACTTCTTTATAATACTGATGGTTTCTACAGACGTGGCATTAAGAGGTGGATTGATCAGCATCATGACGCTGATTCTGGTCGATAAAGAGTATTAGAAACTGTGGCGTTTTTGATTGCCTGATTTCACTGCTGTAGATTCGCACTTCTACACGTTAAGCTGTTCGGAGTATCTCAGGCTCTGGGATCTAGAGCCTCATTAATGATCTGTGCTGGAGTGTATTATAAACTCACTCCTGCTCCGTGAGGTGGTGAGCATATTGACTCTGGGGTTTACCCACACATGTGACTGACAGTTCCGCTTTAAGAGAATTTCCACTCTAAACGGCAGGAGGAAACTCCAGGAGGTGGATTTTTTTTTTTTTTACTTTGTATAAACAGGAATCTGTAATGACTCAGTGGTACCTAATGCCTAGCATTTATTATCCACCATAAATAGATTTCATTAGCATGATACATATTCAGTAATCCATCCGTTTTACTTTTAATGTTTTCAGTAATGTGATGCGAAAGCAGGATAAGAATCCAAATCCTTATTAGACATGTTAATTAATGAGTGTAACGTTTGCACTGAGCGGGTCGTGATACAAAGTGGAAAAAAACAAAAAGAAATGATTCATAGAAATATGACAGAATAGTTCGAGATGGTACTACTCTACTCTACTCTACTCTACTCTACTCTACTCTACTCTACTCTACTCTACATTCGGTCACAAATCTAGAATATATAAGTGCAAACCAAAGCATCCAAAATCTCTCAAAATCCAAATACACAATGGGCACAAGGCAAAACCTCTCAAAAACTAAACCACAAAGCACACACAGAAACTCGAGCTTTAATCGATCAGGCTTGAACATGTGGCCAGGTCACATGACATGCAAAGGCTGATAGGTAATGTAGTGCATAGTCAATAATCATGATAACTGTGGATCCTATTCATGTACTCACAATGTCTGGAGATGATTCTTGATGCTAAACAAATATTTGGCGCTATGATAGTTTTCATATGCCAAATACACTCCTTCTGACTTACCGTGAAGAGGACAAGAAAAGAAAACGAAAAGAAAGTCTGCAGGAGAACCTTGTTTAGTCCTTACCATAGATACACGTCCTGCTGTAGTCGTTGTTGCTGCTTTCGTTCTTGATGTTCAATTTCAGATTTGCGATCGAATATGTACTGGATCTGGTTTTTAGCAGTATTTTGTTTAAGACTATTACATTTTTTGTTTCTTTCGAAAAGATTATTTATAGCGATTCTCAGTTAGATTGCAACCCGTATTCTTTAGCTCCGCCCACCGCATGCCTACAGGAGCTCGGCTGTTTTTGGAGAGTAAATCCGTATCTTTCTTTTCTAAATAGGATCAAACTAAAGACTCGGAGATATGAAGGATGCGATACTACTACTCCCTCTCTCCTCCTGCAGACTTTCCAGGTATGGATGGATTATTAGCCTTTTGCTACGTCTCAATACACAAATACATAAATAGTATCCAATATTAGAATCAGCAATTTGGAATCCCAGGATACTGTTTCTGCTCCATTGTTTGGATGCATGGACATGCTTTTAGCTCGCCCAATGCCCAACTCATAGATAGAGGAGGAGTGTTGTGACTGTTATCCAAGTTAATTCACAAACTTAGCAGATAACAAACACCGAATGCAGCCCTATGATTTGTTTTCAACATTCCATGGTTCAAGGCTACGCTCCATCGGCTGGCTTCCTGCAGCAGCCTGCATCAGATTTATTACAGTGATCCTGATCTCCAAAAGCCAAAAAAAACTCATAACACCCTTCGATTCTCAACTGGTACCGTCGTCTCCCAGGGTACAAGGAGGACATGATCAAAATGATGATAACTTTCTCGCTGTCCATTTTCCAATGGATCCAAAAACTCTTTCTAACTATTTTATCTCCTGAAAAAGGTTTCAAAATATTTTTATTGTATGGACACTTCATCGCAATTTTGCACCAGATAAAAGCGCCTTGTCAGCGCCACACAAATGTAAATGGCGGATGAGTGCAACTTCAGCCTTCGGTACAGTATATTGAAAGAGGTGTCAATGGAAGTTTCCTTGTAGAAATGATACCAGGCAGCAATGCTCTATTCCTTTACATGGTGTGTCTCACATACATACCCTCACATACATACTTTTTCTTTACAAAATAGTGTACATTTTTATTATAGAACTCATAGTGTATATATATATATACATATGTTCATTCATAGTATATATAAATATATAGAAGTCATAGCAGAAGTAGGAAAGATTAAAAATGAGTTTATTAGAGGGACAGCGCATCTAGGACGTTTTGGAGATTAGGGGTTGCTCCGTCTCCATAGCAACAGAGGCAGAGGATCATGGGTAATGCTGAAAGACATGCCAAAGGTTACCTTTTTCCCCCAATTTTTACCAGAGAATGAGGTAGAGAATATATGGTTGGGTTCATACTGTTATAAATGTGGGTCTAACGCAGTCTCCTTAATTAACCAGGGAAAAATATTTACTGTATTTTGAGCGAATATAAAGCAATAAAAACAAGGATGAGATTTCCTGCTTAAATGTCGGAAAAAAAATAATACAGCATCGTGTTAACCAGAAAACTTTGGCGGAGGCAACAAAAATACTTCCTGTTGCAATATATCACGAAAAAAGACTATCATGAAATGGCGTGAGACCGAACTGGATCATATAAACAAGTGAAAATATACTCAATTTAGTCACATTAACTGTAGAATTACTATTTTACTACCAGTACTACTCAATCTTGTAGTTTTTCTGACCCACTGCCCAATAATTTCTTCTTTCTAGATATAAAAGCTCAAACTGAGCAGTTAGAACGAGACAATTTGAAGCTTAAAATGACTATCAGTGGCTTTAATTATCTTCATGTCTGCACCTTTGTGTCTTGCTTTGTCTCTCCGTGTTCTTTGTTCATACTCGCTTTCGTTGCCTTGTTCCACGTTTCAGGTTTTCACTCTTCTTTCAATATGTTTGTTTTGTACGTGCGTCTTTTATTTAGCGTTTTTTTCGCATTCCTTAGTCTAGATTTGAGTATAATATATAATGAGAGTTAACAATATATAACACTTGAGTATATTTAAGATTTTCCACTTGCTACCCAATCCTTTTGAAGTCTAAAAAGATAAAGTTTTCACGTACAGAACCGCGAGTCATTTCGCAGAAATACCATGAATAGTGTGATGGTCATCAGAATAACCTCCGATGCCCTGTCTGGACTAATTTCCACAAGGAGTTAAACTCGCCGCTCATTTTCTGCTTGTAGGAACCGCGTTGGAATGGAAGTGGGCATGGACTCATTCAGGCTTTTAATTACTCACTTCGACCTGGTCATGAAAATAAATCTGTGTTGCCTCTAGCACTGATAAACAAGTGGGTGAAAGGATAAGCTGGCATGGATTTTTCACAGAAATCACTTGGGTGATTCATCAAATTTGAACTGGTGATTGACAGAGTTTGATTTGATAAGCAGGTATCAGTGATTTACTCATTTCTAACTTCAGGTTGAGGGTCCAAGAGTGGCAACTTGACTATAGTCGGGCTTGAACCCCCAACCTTCTGATCAGCACCCTTAACCACTGACCTACTACTTCCATTGAAAGGGTTAAAAACGAAAGCAATGCACTTCAGTGGCCAAGCATGTGGCGCTGAAGATGAAAAAGTGTGTATGTACCCTCCGCGACACACAGGGGGCTTATTGAGAACATTGGCTTCACTCCTCTCTAATCAGCAGGACCTCTTAACACCTCTTAGTACCGTACCAGGCTGAAAGTAACGACGCAACATCCCTTTAATCATCACAGCCTTTCATTTAGGTTAAGGCTAAGTTTCAGATCATGCACATCATCTGCTTGTCCGAAAGCTGCTCTAATTACGACCATCGCCCGCGACGGCGTCGAGGATATCGCCTCGATTTTAATTAAGAAAAAAAAGCTCCACAATAGCACATGCACCAAACTGGTTTACTAATCATTCATTATTTCACAGAAGCACAAAGAGTCAGGGAAGAAAAAGAAGATAAACAAAATAAACGTCCCTCTTAAATCTTTCGCACAACAAGACGCCGCAAAAACTCACCAAGAGAACGTTTGAGGATTAAAACGGGGCAGATTAAACGCTCCATCAACAACATCACAATTTCAAAAAGGATGATCGGTTGATTAAAGGATGGCTGTAATGCTGCGGAAAGAATGAGAGTCTAAGAGGAGCAAAAGGGGAAAATCTTACCACTTATTCGGTTTGTTTTCTATTGTAGGGATGTTAGAATGCACTGAATATTCCTGTACAAGGCAACATCTGTTTTAATCCAGACAGATTTGAGAACCTTAGACACTGGCGTTTTCGAACACCTTCGGAAGATTTCGCCGGTTTGTGAACGAGGGCTAAAGCAAGAAACCCAACGCCAATACCTCCTTTCACTGTAACCACAACTGCTCCTCTCTCATACATTATATCTAGCAGGAGCATCAATATTCACCTCAAAACATCATCCTGGGGTTTTCCTCGCCATGTGAGGCTTTTCTTGAAAAGTCTGTCTTGTAAACGAGCATCACAACCAGATCACTTCTCCTCCTTTGTGAGTGGTTTTGGGACGAATATATTCGAGTTTGTGTGGTTCATTACCATTTATTACCATTCCCGAGACAGCAAGAACATGACCGCAGAAAGGACGGACATTGTTTTAGTGGTTTGTATTTTTCTACGCAATCGCAAGAACCAACCGAAGTTCCAGCAAGAATCTGTAAATACGAAAAAGACGAAAATCTAAAGTATGATATCTGGAGGAGGGTCATGGAAATACTATGAAAGAAAGTGCTATGAAATGAAATATGACGAACGGCAATCGAAGATCTTCCTTTTTTTTTCTTTTTTATAGAAATTCATGAATGTGTGTGTGAGATTTAAAACGTGGACAAATAAAAATAATATTAGGATTATTTGAAAAAATGGTGTCCCGAATGGGATGTGTTTCAGGACCAAACAGTGATGCGGCAATCAAAAATCGGCAGAGAAGCTGAAGAAGTAAGTGGAATGAAAGACAAAAAAAAAAAAGACTCTGATATGAAAAGAAGATCTCTCAGGCACGGAGAAGGCAGAAAGGAAACACTCATTTTTAACTAGCTGCACTTTATGCCTCGAGATCAAATCCTTTTCTAATACTTCATGCCCAACTACCCATGTCATTATCACTGGTTTAATACACATACATCTCTAATGGAACCTGAGAGATAAATAGTTTCCAAGAAAGGAGGTGGGGTTTAGGGTTATGTTCCTTTTGGTTGTTTTTAATCATATTTTACTTCACTGAGGCACACAAGAGAAGCCCATAGCACCGTGAATATAAAGTGACGGGTGATAAAAAAAAGCAACTATGATTCGGTCTGCTCAAGGTCAAAAAAGAAAAGCAATGCCTTTCACACATCCCAGTGTCCAACGTGGCGGGAGATCTGATCAGCTCCACGTATGCTGCAACTAGGTGGGTTTTACAGCATGAGGCTTCTGCACGCTCCACACTCATGAACGCTGTGCTAAACTAGGATGGCCTGAGTCAGCAAGAAAATGCACATGGCTTGCATAAATTGCCTCGAAGAACCTGCACAGACAGAACGGTGTTATGAATACAACATAAATCTTCAAGCACTGGGACACAAATTTGATTTTTTCCTTCGGGTTCGAGAGCTTTAGCAGTGGTCCAGTTCATTTTAAAGAGTATCAAATATTTTATTGTGCTAAAAAAAATCCATTGTCAAACCTTTGACTATTTCCTTCTTGCTTTTTCTATTTTTATTAATATTCCTCTAGAAGTTGCACCACTTCCAGTTGTGTTCCGCCTCATGAAGAATTCGGACCTTCGAAGAGAAGATGCTAGAGATCTACAGTACCAGCGCCGGGTGGACCCCACCTCATGAAGCTTTCCGACATTAACCTCTTATTGGGACGTCTTTAATAACATTTTGCATTCACTTGAACTTGGAAACCCAAATCTGATCCAGCATGGTGATGCCCCTGTTCACAAAGTGAGCTCCTTGAAGATCTGGTTTACATGCTTTGGAGAGGAAGTTTATGAGTGGCCTGCTATAAAGCTCTGTTGCACTTAAGCTCTAAAGCTGTGAATGCTAACTGAACCCCAGGTCTCCTCACCTACATCAGTACCTGCTTTTCATAACACCCTTGTGGCTGATGAACACAAATATCCATAAGCACACTCCAAAATCTAGTGAAACATCTTCTCAGAAGAGTGGAGGAAATTAGAAGAGCAAATTGGGACTAAATGTGGAATGTGATGCTTAAAAATCACATATGACCAGGTGACCCAATACTTTTGGAAATGTAGTGTATATGTTATAGTGTATAAATGTTATAGTGTATATAACTGTTACACATTTCAGGAGGCCGTTAATAACGATGTTTTATAACGCGCTATATTAAGGGCTCAGATTGAACCATATATACAGTATATAATTAAAACGTGTTTGGCATAAGTCTAAATCCATGTGTTGGGCAAAAAAACACCACCACACCATTCCAAAAAACACTACACACACACACACACACACACACACACACACACACACACACACATACACACACACACACACACACTGAAGCACAATGGTGGTGGCATCACACTCCGTGGCTGCTTCTTTCCTGCTGGAACTGCGGGAATTATGGAAGGTATAAAACCTGTCAGCTAGACAGAAAGAAACATCTCTTCCATCCTGAAAAGAATTATCCCTCTAATCCTGGCTCCTGAGTTTGGTCTCTTTTTGGTCTGTCTGGGATTCCAGAAGCTCTGCAGCAGGTCAAAAACGCTGTCACGGTAAAAACTGTGTAAAACATCCAGCGGTGATATCAGCCTCAGGTCCATCATATTGTCATTCCAATGTCAGCTCTTTGTTAATAATAAGAGGAATGATGTCATCTCTTTGTCTATTCGCATCAGATAGAAGAAATCGAGAGTTTTTTATCCAGGCCGC
This sequence comes from Silurus asotus, assembly GCA_024362625.1. Classification (NCBI taxonomy): domain Eukaryota; kingdom Metazoa; phylum Chordata; class Actinopteri; order Siluriformes; family Siluridae; genus Silurus; species Silurus asotus. Next base: position 2,154,410 of record MU554589.1, on the reverse strand, counting down.
TCGTTCACGATTGGCCCTTTTGCATCATTTGCATAAACTGTATGTATGTATGGATACATTTTTGGAATCTCTAGCACTGATCCAGCTGATTTAAAACAGCAACACTTTACATTCCTGTGAATCCAAAAGTATTAAGTAGAAAAAGTATTCAGCAATGGTTTTGCCTTTAGCTCCATCCTAATTGTCATTCTAATTTCAGCTCTTTGCCTATAATAAGAGACGACCTTTTACCGTGTATTGTCTTCATCGCTGATGGCGACAAAAAAACAAAACAAAAAAAGATAAGATCAGGTTTTCTCTCTTAATAAAAAAATCATCACCGAGGATTTTTTATTTTTTATTATTTTTTTACATAATAATGAAGTTCCTGATGCCAATGCACACCTCGCATGCCTTATATAAAATATACAGCCGGAGGATTCACATCTGCTCCTCTGCTACAGCAAAAAAAAAGAAAAAGTCTCATCTTCCCACTCTGCTCTCCCTCTTTCTCTCCACCTTAGGCCTTCCGTAATATAATTCCCCATTCTATCAGCAATACCAAATCCAGAACATTAAAGCAGTGTTTGTGCGAGTCGGATGAGTTGTATTAAGGCATCAAACCGAGTTCGGGTTGTTCAATCGAGTGAGTCGTTTCACAGCGAGTGCACACGGTTTGTTGTTTCCGCTGAGCTAGTCAAGCTTGGATCACCGAGAGCGCTCGCAGTGTGTCAGCAGGGTGTGGGAAAAAAAACAAAAAAACAACGACGCTCAGCATCCCTGCATCTCCGCATTTCTGCCTCGGGGTCAGTCATCTGTCAGAAACGAAGACGAGAGAGTGATTGCGCAAGCGTCCTTGTTTGTTTCTCCTTTAACCTTTTTGTAAAAAAGATTTCCCTCAGCAAAAACTGTGTAATTTTTTTTCCCAATTGTGTTTCTTTTGGAAGGAAGGAACCCGTCCAAGAGCCTCCCCAAGAGACTCGGATTCTTTCCCCTTAAACTCATGACGTTTCTAAAAAAAATGGCCTGTTTCTTTAGTTTAATCCATGAGGCTCGCTGAGGCTTCTAATGACGAGACCACATTAATGGATTTCCTTTAACCACCGTCTACACACACACTCACACACACACTCACACACACACACACTCCGACCCCTGCTGCTGAACGTCTTTTCCCACATTTGACAGCAAATCCAGGATCAATCGTTAAAGGAAAGAGATCAGAGCACAGGAAATCGTTTAAAGTGCAAGACGGCTAGACGTGAGTTTCGCAGCACCACGGAGTGCGAAGAGCCGATTAGGTCCCTTGCCCGTGTTTGCCTCTCTAAGCCAGTGTTGTTGAAATCAGCAAATCTGAAACAAACCAAATACGGCGGTAAATATTTGTCAGGGCACCACGCGTGCCATCTGGAAGGCTGCTCCGACTAGCTGGGAGAAAACGGCGAGAGAGGAAAAGGAAAAAAGCGAGAACAGTTGCGAGTCAGGTGATATTTCACAACAGAGCGAGAGGTTGCGAATATCAGTTATTCCTGGCGAGGAGTTGAGCTGATTCAGAGATCCACTGCGTATGAGAAACTGCAGCTGCCAAACGCTGTGCCTCCTCCTCAGAGACGAGCTACGGCAATTCATTATTTATATCCGGCGCTCGCAGGAATGTGAGAGCGTCCATTCTGTAAGCACCATATCTCATCCTAATAGACACACAGTAATTCTCGAAAGGAAAAAACCCACTGACCAGAAGTCCATTTATGTCTATTAGAAGAGCTAAAAATCTGGTCATGGCAACATTTCACACGCACATTAAAGAGCTGTGCTGGTCCATTATACCGTCTTGTTAATGTGGGATACGGCTGCATTCATGGTGCCTTGTAAGTGCTCAGTCTTGGATATTGGCACATCTGTTGAACGCAGATGTGTCAATTCTTTTTTATTGTGGTATCTTTGTGGATCTGTGTTTGGATCTGAAGGCGCCTTCAAATCCCAGCCACACCAAGCTGCCACTCTTGGGTCTCACAAGAAACAATCTTAAAGGACTATAAAAAAATAGCGTGTTTGTTTTGTAGGTACGGGTCAAATGGTGTTTGCACAGTAGCTTGGATTCGTTTTTTCAAGGTTATGGCATTAAACGTTTGCTTCTGTCAAAGGTTTTAAGGTCATCGAATCATGCCAATCGCATAATCCTCCCCCCCACGAGGCCGAAGGACGAAATATCAGCTGTCCGTGTTGTCTCTACTTAACATTCTTCCGGTGCAACGCGACGACAAACGATTTACCCTCGCGTTCCACCTGCGGAACAACAACAGCCCTTTCAGGTCGCGAGTAGATCAAGATGGAAGAGCGCTGTCTAAACAACAGATGTTCGGGAGCGGCTTATGAGTTGTTTGACAATTTTTTTGGTCTAATTAAGCGATAAAAACGTTGGTCGTTTTAGAGGCTAATCAATGGAGACCAAATATTTATGCAGAGTGTCAGCCGTGGCTTTTATGCAGCCGATATTGACACGGGCGCTCATCGTCCTTCAGCTCGGTTTCGCCTCTCGGCTCGGTGAGCGAAGGCCAGGCGGCACTTTGAATGTTAAGCGATCCGTATGATTTTTCGGACATATTAATGACCGGACATTTCAGGGCATTAATTCAGCGTAGCGCCGAAAGGGAGGTGCGAGAATGAAAGATATGGTTTAGATAGAATTAATATGCTTATACATTAATATATAGTGATCAAAGCACACAATTTTTTATATTAAAATACATGCAAACTGATTACATTTATTTATATTTGTTGGGTAAAAATATATATATTTTTGCACATCTAGGGGCATTTTGGATCCCAGAAATGATTCCTTTTGAGTTGTAGTAATGTTTGCGCTTTTGTATTATTTCGTAGTGTGACTTATTTGCATGTCAGTTTATTAAAATTCAACAGAATAGGAATATACGTAGGACCTGAAAATCATCGTTCCATAAAATTACTGCAAAACTCATTCCATTCAAATTCCAATTCCTATATGACTTGTGTAAAAGTCTTCGAGTATCTGATTTGAACAGAACTTTGAAAAAATCAAAGCAAATCTTTTCATTTCAACGTATTTACCAGTCAACCGGTTTCCTCAAACGGTCTGGAATGGAACGCACAGTCACTCTTTTGAAGGAAGTTGTTTGGGATATTGCTGAGAACCTCCTGAATCCGTTCCTCCACGTCCTCCAGTGTGCGATCTGAACTTCTTGGATGGTACTCGTGAGGTCCACGTCGTCCCAGCTGTCGTCCTGGAAAATGCTGTTCTAACCAAATATGCACAGTAGGAGCAAAATAGGGGTGGTGCACCATCCTACATAAAAATAAGGTCACCATGTTCTACAGCCATTAAATATTCCCCTGATACTTTTTACCTACCCTGAGGAACAAATATTAGTATTAGTATTCAAGATCAAGTAGAGGTAATGGTAGGTATGGTTTTAAGGAGAGGAATGTAGAAGGGCAGATGGTGATAGATTGTACTAAAAGGATGGAAATGGCAGTGGTGAACACTTATTTTAAGAAGAAGGAGGATCACAGGGTGACGTATAAGAGTGGAGGAAGGTGCACACTGGTGGACTATGTTCTGTGTAGGAGATGCAACCTGAAGGAGATTGGAGACTGTAAGTTGTTGGCAGGGGACAGTGTAGCTAGACAGCATCGGATGGTGGTCTGTAGGATGGTTTGGAGGTGAAGAAGAGGAGGAGAGAGGACTGAAAGAAGAATAAGATGGTGGAAACCGAAGGAGGAAGAGTGTAGTGTGAGGTTCAGGGAAGAGGTGCTGGAAGTGAAGGTGAGGGAGGTGAGATTGAGATGGTTTGGACATGTGCAGAGGAGGGACATGGGGTATATCAGTAGGAGAAAGGAGAATGCTGAGGATGGAGACACCAGAAAGGAGGAAAAGAGGAAAACCAAGGAGAAGCCAAAAGAAACGTTTGGTGTTCCTCAAGGATCTGTCTTAGGCCCACTGCTTTTCTCTTTATATCTGCTGCCTCTTGGTGAAATCATTCGTAAACATGGGATTCGCTTCCATTGCTACGCTGATGACACACAGCTGTATATTTCAGCAAAGCCAGATGAGAGAGATCAGCTAAACAGTGTTGAGGAGTGTGTAAAGGACATTAGACAGTGGATGCTTAATAACTTTCTTCTGCTCAACTCAGATAAGACGGAAGTACTTTTACTAGGACCAAATGCAGCTAGAAGCAAACTTTCGGATTACGTAGCATCTCTGGATGGTGTTTCTGTTTCAGCATGTACGGCTGTCAAAGACCTTGGTGTGATTATTGACCCGAGTCTTTCCTTTGAGTCTCACGTAAATAATATCACCAGGATCGCCTTCTTTCACCTTAGAAATATTGCTAAAATTAGAAATATGATGTCGTTACAGGATGCAGAAAAACTAGTTCATGCTTTTGTTACTTCTAGATTGGACTACTGTAACGCTTTACTGTCTGGGTGTGCGAGTAAGTGCATAAATAAGCTTCAGTTAGTTCAGAATGCAGCAGCAAGAGTCCTCACCAGATCTAGAAAATACGACCACATCACCCCTGTCTTAATCAGCCTACACTGGCTCCCAATCAAATCTCGCATTGATTATAAGATAGTACTACTGACATATAAAGCACTTAACGGTCTCGCACCGCAGTATCTGAGTGAACTTCTGTACCAGTATGATCCTCCACGCCTACTTAGATCAAAAGGTGCTGGCTATCTGTTGGTTCCTCAAATAATGAAGACTACCGCAGGGGGCAGATCTTTCTCTTATAAAGCCCCACATTTATGGAACAGCCTTCCAATCAGTGTTCGGGACTCAGACACAGTCTCAGTGTTCAAGTCAAGGTTGAAAACTTATTTATTTAGTCAAGTCTTTTATCAGTAGATTTTTTCTTAGGTAAAGGCACAGATCTGGAAGGAGCATGGATATAGAGTGTTTGGTGAACTGGTATACTTGTATGCTGTCGTCCCCTCACATTCACACGTTCACTCGGGTTTGTTGACGGTGGTGTGGTGGGTCGTCTCTTATCCCAGAGATCCCTCATGTCTGTGTTACCTTCTGGTTCTCCCTTCTAGTTATGCTGCCATAGCGAGTCTTGCCGGAGTCCAAACTGCACAGTGACAAAAACTTTCATACACCAATAGATACACTTAATAATCCATATATTTCTCTCTCTCTCTCTCTCTCTCTCTCTCTCTCTCTCTCTCCCTCTCTCTCTCTCTCTCTCTCGGTCGAGTTAAACATGCTCCTGAGGCTCCAGTGACCACTGTTCCTGCCCCTCTTCCCTCCGTGGATCTTCACACTTATGCTGCACTGACTCGGGAGTGCAGTTTGCTTCTGCTCATCATCACTGCACCCCGCAACTTTGTATATATGCTTCAAATGGACATTTGATGCAACCCAGATGAGGATGGGTTCCCTCTTGGGTCTGGTTCCTCTCGAGGTTTCTTCCTTGTGCCATCTCGGGGAGTTTTTCCTTGCCACAGTTGCTCATCAGGGACAAACATACTTACAAAGAACATATTTACATTTAATCACCACATTATCTGTGTAAAGCTGCTTTGAGACAATGTTCATTGTTAAAAGCGCTATACAAATAAAAATGAATTGAATTGAATTGAATTAAAAACTGCAGCGTAGTGCACTAAGTTTCATCTGATGACATTCATGGGGTCGTAGGGTTTTGGAGATTGTAAATTAGTGGAATTTTCTCAAGAGTGCACACCATATTAGTGCCTGGCAATGCAAACAGTAATGTCATTAATGCTACATCCATTTGTATTGAAGCGTTTTACTTTTGGAAAGGAAAATCCTAAATTCTTAGGAAACCACGGTGCTCAAAGAAACGACCTTCAGACTTTAGCTTGGCTTCCATAATGTAGAACTGGCAGCATTTCATCCAAAAGAAACAATAAATAAGTGTAATAAGGAACGAGGAGTGATTGGTGACGGGTGATGACATTTAAATTGCTCGCAAACAAGGGTGTTGTAGTATTATTTGGTAGATCATTCATTACTTCAATTCTTTAAAAAAACATTGCTTGACATCCCTTTGTTGTGACATCAAAATTTTTTGCCATAATCATGGATTGAGCAAAATGGATTGAGAGATTTTAAATATTTACGATGCGAGTTTCAATAAAAACTAACTTGAGCATATCTGTTATGGGCATGTCGGTGATGACAAAATCAAAATACACAAAAAAAGTGATGATGTGGTCAGAAATCATTATTTACGTATTAAAGACTGTCGATTTCACTTGAACAAAAAAAAATTGGCAAATACTGCAAATATTTCATTCCTTACTAACATGAGGATTAACTCGCACTACATCCCCAGTATGAATGACGACATTTAAAAAAGCAAGGAAATATGGCAGTATTTTGATACATAAGAAGGAAAGTAACAGATTATGGTTTGGCCCGTTATAAATGCTGAGAACTGATGCTTTGTAAAACCTGCTAAAACAAAGAATTCAATTGGTGCTTACACATAATAATACTAACAACACAGTGTCTAACATCTTCATTTAAAAACTTTAAAACTCAAGGAACCTCCCTTCTTCTAAAGATTCTGAAGTAAGCAAACTCACACTGTGGAGAACGTGCAAACCCTAAAGTAGTTACACCCTCCTATTTATTATTACATAATACAAAATAATGCTTGTCAAGCGAAAAAGTTGGCTCAGAGCTATGCAGTCGTGTACTTCGTGAACCGTCGGCATGACCTCAAATAAGTAAAAATGCTTGGCGGATTCTGTGTGTTTCTTTGCATTTGGATTCTACTCAATTTTCTAGTGTTTGGTTCATTTTCATGTACGATGTTACTGCAAAAAAGTGGCTTCACCAACGTAAACTTTGAAAGTCCATCACATTAAATGGGTTAACTGTAAATGTGTGTCCCTCCACAGCCAAAGCTGAGTATGGCAAAGTGCCGGCGGAATGTTGAGAATTTTCTGGACGCGTGTAAAAAGCTTGGCGTGCCTCAGGTAAGCATTAACTTTCAGCAAGTGGTTTATACTAATCAAGGTAATCACTGGGGGTGGAGCCTAATCAGGGTACAATGGGTGTGAGTCTAAATACATTTCGGATGGTTTTAAATCACAGGGCAGTTTGCGTGATGCAGTTACACACCCAGGAGCAGTTTGTAAACATAGCAACAGGGTAATTAGTTTTAACTACGTATTGGCAGCTTTCTTTTTCAGTACTGGGTGAGGGTTGAAGTGAGCGTGCAAAATGGACAAAGTTTTTTTTGCTGAGTGCGTAATGACGGTGATAAAAAACCACATTCGTGTTGTAGGCGCTGAAATGATGCTACTGTTAGACGGCTTGCTGTTCTGATAAACAGATCGTTGTCAGGGCTGGTGAAATGGTTCTACATAACAAAAGTTTGACATGGGGAAGGAGGGGTTTGTTTGGTTTTCCACATCATGACGCATTCAGCCGAGTGTACCAGACCAAACAATGAAAAGTTGCTAGATTTTCACAGATCTTAGTACAGATGTTTTAGTATACCAAATAAATAATTTGTTATATGTACAAAGCACTCGCTAGTAGGAAGATGAACAAAAATAGTCATCTTACCCCAACACTATTGTTATTGTGGTACGAAAATGTTTAAAGTTGGCTATAGAAGAAATGTGTGTAAGGGGTTGCATAGCAACAGACTACGTTTCTGCGAAACCAAAAGCATTTGTGTGGGCATGCAGATGTTGGAGTTGGATCTTGATTCTATGAAAAAATCTCATGGTCAAAGGAGTTCTGTTTTACTGTACGGCTTCCCTGCGGAATGATGGTATTCAGCTGCACTATAGGAAGAAGGCAAGCTGCTGAAGAGTATGCCGCTCCCGGCAACGTTCTGCTGGGAAACCCTGGGTGGAGAATTGGCATGTGCACCTACCCAAACATCACTTTGGACCAGGTACACCCTGTTCATGACCTTGGTATTACTCCATGGCACCGGCCTCTTATCACGAGGATCGGGGACTTCGCCACAAGAATGATTTAAAGAACAAGATAATTTGCGTGAATTTAATTAGTATACTGAAAATCTGTACTACAATCTGTATCTGTAAAAATCTTCTAGCAACTTGATTGTTTGGTCTGGTACACTCGACTGAATGCGTCATGAAGTGGAAAACCAACAAACAAGAAAAAAACAAAACAAATCCCACCTTCTTCTATGCCGTATTTTTTGTTGGGTAGAACGATTTCACCAGCCCTGGCAACCGTCGGTTTATCAGAACAGCAAGTTGTCTAACTTAATTACAAACTCGATATGAGGCCTACAAATTTCCGAAATCCCAATCCAGTCGAGCATCTATAGGATGTGAATGGAACAAATCTGATCTCCACCTCACAAGGTACAGGATTTACAGGATGTCCTGCTACTAACTGAGGTAGTTAGAGGACCAATAGTATATTAGCTCAGTACTAAATAATCCATATAAATGTTTTGATATTGATATGTATTCATTATTATTATATGGAATAAATATTTAGACATTGCTACATTTATATTCATCGTCTATAAAATATCACCTGATGAGAGTTACAGCATTTGACTGTATTCAAGCAGATAATATAGTCCTATATACTTCAGAAGTTATCCAGAATCGTGGATTCAGGAAACCAGTTCTGTTGCCAGGAATAAGATGAGATGATGTGCTTCAGAACATGAATCATTATTTTCCTTATCCACACTCTAAAAAAAAGGTTTCTTTATCCCAACTGTTCCAGAATATTAACACTTTTATTTTTGAATCTTTTTGTGTGGTTTACCAATGGTCTACTTCTTGTGGTAAAGCCTCTGACAGGTAAACCTTGTTTATGCTTGACTGGTAGAAAAAAATCGCCCGTCTGTTGGGGTTTTAAAAAAATCCCAGTGCATTCCTCCTTTCTTCCATGGAATAACTGAGCAACTAGTTGCCCAATAACTTTTGGTTACAAGGTGGTGGGGGATGGGTACATTCACTTAACTCCAGTACACTGCATATGATGGCTAATACTACATTAAAATGCAATTTTGGTGACCTTTTAAACAATTCTAGAATGTAAGAACAGAGACCTTAACTCTTAATGTGTTTCCTCCTGCAGGACAAGCTGTGTTTGCCTCATCACATCCTGGAGGAACGAGGTTTGGTGAAAGTCGGCATTACCGTTCAAGCCTTGCTGGATTTGTCGTCAACCAAGCCAACTCAGACATCTACCATGTAGCAGTCAAAGTGGGACAAAGCTCCCAAAAAAAATAAGGATACCCGGGCATTCCCTAGCATCAGCCTTATGTCCCTCTGAGCACTCTGCTATACGCCCTCCTTTATCCTCGGGACATAGGAAAACTTTCTCTGAGCAGACCGAACTACTCTTGCTGGAAGACACAACAGAAAGTTCTGGAACCTTCTAGCCTTAGTCCAATGGATCTCAAGCTACTAAGAGACTGGAGAGAGAAAGAGAGAGTGGGATGGAGAGAAAATGAGAGTAGACAGATTATTATTGAGGACTACCTCATCTAGGATAGCGCATTTTGTCCTGTCTGTCTCTGACTCCATAAAAATAAAAAAATAAAAAACATAAATAAACAAACAAAAATACAATTTTATTAAGCTTATCTTCAGGGTTTTATTTTGATGGGTATGTTTTAAAGTTTGTTTTGAGTTTTTTATTTATTCATTTTTGTTATTTTTTATTATGGTTTCATTTCACTTTGTTTTGAGGGGTTTTGGGATTTTTTTTTTTTTTTAGCTTTTGTTTTGTATTTTTGTCTTTTGTTGAGGTTTTGTTTGCAGGTTTTGTTTCAGAGTTTATTTAGTTTTTTTTTTTTGTTTTGAGGTTTTATTTTGAGGTTTTGGACAAAATAAAAGCCTTCAGAAGTTTTGTTTTAAAGTTTGTTTTGAGGGGTTGGTTTTGGGATTTTTTTTTTTTTTTAGCTTTTGTTTTGTATTTTTGTCTTTTGTTGAGGTTTTGTTTGCAGGTTTTGTTTCAGAGTTTATTTAGTTTTTTTTTTTTGTTTTGAGGTTTTATTTTGAGGTTTTGGACAAAATAAAAGCCTTCAGAAGTTTTGTTTTAAAGTTTGTTTTAAGGGGTTGGTTTGAAGGTTTTTTTCTTTTTTTTCAAGTTTTTATTTTGAAAGGTTTTATTGGGTGTTGTTTTCATGCTTTTATTTTGAGGAAGATTTTGGACTGAGGTTTTGTTTTAAAGTTGTGTTTTAAGTTTTTTTACGGTTTTATTTCAAGGTTTTGTTTTGAGAGTTTTCTTTTTGGCATTTTGTTTTGAATTTTGTGTTTTGTATTTTTGTCTTGTGTTGAGGTTTTTTTATTATTTTTTTGTTTGTGTTCTTTTGTGTGTTTTAATGAAATAAAGGTTTCTTTTTCTCCTTCAAATGCACAAGCTACACAAGTTTCAAATTGCGTGCGTGTGTGTGTGTGTGTGTGTGTGTGTGCATCTTTATCTTCACCCTGGCTGAGGTTTGATTAAGTTACAGCTACATAATAAATAGAATCAATTCCAGCTGAAGCATTAAATTAGCTGTAATTAGTCTATTGATTGGCTGTTCTGATCTACTTAATTGATTTTATTGTTCATTCATTTAAAAAGCAAATCTTCTTCTGGAAAAAGAAGGATTGAGCTGCCATGCTGGAAAGGTGGTCATTCTTCTTCAAGCTACTGATATGCAAAAAAACCCTCTAATCACACTGCAACTGTTTACGGGTTTGGGCTCCTTCATTTTTCCTATTCCGAGGTTTCTTTGTTTTTTTTCTGCAAGGCTTTTAGAACAGCAACTTTTCCCAGATAATCAAGTTTTTCTTATTAGTGAAGTTGGGAACTCCTTGGGAAGTTTCTTATACCGCAAAAGTGTTTACTATTGTACTCTTTGGTGGAAAGTCCTACTGTGTATATTTATCGGAAATAAATATGACTTCCCATAGTCACATGACACTGTCTGTCCTACAGTGGCCTGAAGGGGTAAATAAAATGTAGCTGCATTGTGGTTCTTTTTCAAACCGTTACTACAAACTTGGAAGCACACAACTGTATAAGACGTCTTTGGATGACTGCAAATGATTACAAATCTCCTAAATCTAGTGGAACATCTTCCGTAGGATCAGTTAATAAAATATGTGGGAGGTCTCTAGTAGACTGCGTTGAGTCGAGTAAGACAGAGCAGTAATGAGCACACATGACCTTCAGTTCACTTCATGCTACATTACCTCCAAGGACTAACACTCCGTCCGACGAAACGAGGAAGTTCGAGTTTCAAATCGCCTAATCCTTCAAACCCGGCTTCAGAAATCGATATAATTAGATCTCGATGGCACACGAGTTGCAAAACACATCTTCTCGAAGAGACACCTCATTTTTCCCGGATGGATTTCGCAACAGAACGTTAAGGACGTGTGCGCATCGTTATATAACGCACTTCTGCAATATTACCCCGGCGATAAGCACATCAATATTTAAAGACAGTATCAGGAGATCTATCCAGCAGTGCGTCCTAAATATCTAACACCAGAGCGTCTTCTCGACCCAGTCTAATTAAAGAGATCTCCAGCAAGGTGTCACCAGTCTGAGGTGATGATCAAACATCCTGGGAAAATAGACACAAGGCTTTAAGGATTACATTTTACAGATGGTTACATTCAAAATCATCTCATTCCCATGTGCTCGGTGGAATCAGTTTTAAATTAAGAACCATATTAAAACATCTGGACTTGATCTGAGGTTTAGGATGGATATTGCAATTTGAGTGTTGGGAAATCTTTAAAATCACTATTCACACTCTTTATCCACTTGGGTGCAAAGGTTATGGGTTCACATCCCACCCGCATCGAGCTGCCACTCCAGGGCTTCTAAATAAGGCCCATAATAAATGCTGACAGATTCTTATATACAATCTTCTGTTCTAATCTCCATTCTTCTGGGAAGATGTTTGGAGTAAGCATGGAGATCTCTATAGCAGGAGATCTCCAACCCATGTACAGCATATCTTCAGCTTGATTTGTGCACAGGGGCATCAACCTGCTGGAGTGGGGTTTTATACAATTGTGTGCCTCCTTTAACAGATTGAAGGACAACAATATATGGCTGGAGGTGTGTGTGTGTGTGTGTGTGTGTGTGTGTGTGTGTGTGTGTGTGTGTGTGTGTGTTTGTGTGTGTGTGTGTTTTATTACACCTTAAGAAATTTCATTCATAAATATGGAGGTATAATATAGTGACAGTATTCAGTGTGGTTTTAGGGCAGACTGGCGATCATCTGCTAGCCAGCTTTGTTTTATTTTGTCTCCGCATTACCCCCTGTCTCTGTTTCTTTCACACACACACACACACACACACACACGCACACACACGCACACACACACACACACACACACTGTGTCCTTCCAGCATAAAGCAATAATCCAGTAATTTTATCATAGGCAAGACACGATGCAAATCCACATACTCATGATAAAAATCACAGTCACACACAGCCTTCACTTGAATATTGCTTTCATAAAAAAAACGCTCAAAACTATTCTTCTCCCACGCAACCTAGTCTGTTAACAGTGAGCTTCGGTTGCTCAGCCACATACAGGCGTAGATTAGAGCATTCTATAGACGAAACGCTGGATTTAACGTTTAAACATCTACCGCATTTGCATACAATTCAATCATCCTGAGAATTTTCATTGAATAAAAAAAAACATTAACAATTAATATTCGATTATTATTTACTATTACGAATCTATTGATGTGGTGAAACGATGCGTCATTGGGCAACGCTTCATAACGCAAATGTGAAAATCCCATGATTCGGTTGTGTAAATCAGCGTTCGGTTTATATAATGAATAAAAATCTTCTGATCAAATGTTTTAATGCTGTTACTCCAAATTTGATTATTCTCTAATTGTTTTTCTTCCAGTTCTACCATGGACCATGGTTTTACCTTTTTTTTTTTTTT
>MU554589.1:2008067-2141469 GCA_024362625.1 Silurus asotus | reverse complement strand
TTTTTTTTTTTTGGCAACGACGTTTTTTTCAGCCATGAATCAATTTAGCTGTTTAATGATGTGGAACATCTGCAAGTCAGGTTAGATTCACTTATCACTTATTTTATTACATAAAGCAGCCGTTTCCACTTTTCCACATTTCTTTCTGACTTGTTCTCATCTTATCATGTTATAAAGAAACCTGCATCGTCTTTCAAGACATTTTTCACTGTTTAGAAAAAAATCCATACAAATAAATCCACTAAATAAAACAGGGATGTTTGACCCTTAAGCAATCCCAAAGTGTGGATACTCTCAGTACTGGTGTTGTATCAAGAAAACTGTCACATGAATATATATCTTTATATTTACTGTAAGTAAGGAGAAATCAATCGACAAATTTTGATCACAAATGATTGGTCACTTTGTAAACAATAAAAATATAGCTACTAATAATTGTAGAGGAATAAATGTTGTTGTTGTTATGCACATTTTTATTTTTATTTTTTATCGTTGCATCACATCGTTAACTTTTATGCCAACGCACGATGAGGATCGGTGAATCTTACCATCAGTAATAGTTCAGGTTGGACTATTCATAAATTCATAATCGAATATGTTTATTAATACAAAATATAAACTCGTCCAGTCATAACTATTTTCATTTCACTTTGCCAAGCATCTAGATTTTCTTATATATGCATAATCACTAATACATTTTCATTTATTCTTTTTAGGGCTCCACTTTAAAGCAAATCCCCAGGATGATTCCTCCACCAACACCCCCCTCCCCCTCCCCACTCCAGTCTGTCCCTGTTTATTAAGTCACAGCTGTGAGATTAATGCACTTACATCCTGTAGCCTTAAATCAAATCATCTATTTATTTATGTTACCAATTATAAGATGAAATCCAAATCCAAAGGATAGAAAATCGTTTACTTGTTTTCTTTCTACTCATGAGAGAATCTCACTGGTGAATTTGTGATTCAGGGATGAAGGTTTGCATGTTTATAAATTGGACTAAATATCACCTTCAGCCAATTTGAAGAATCCAGCAACAAATTAATGAATGAATTTTGGAGGAAATCATAGTTTGCTCCTCCACATTGTTACATTCATCCGAACAGGTTCGTAATGTTTTTGGAAGTGTGCATAAAAGTTCAGAGAGCCAAACTTGTTCCATGAAGATCTGCTTTCCATGGATTATAGAGCTTTAAACTCAACCCTATGGGATAAATGTGAATGCTGGCATCACCATCTGCCTTTACTAACACCCTTGCAGCTGAAGAAAAGCACATTAAAAGCATATAGTTTGATCAGGTGTTGAGTTTAAGACCGATGTTTATTTAAATACTAACCAAATGTAGTTCAATCCAGACATTTTCATTGTTATACTACATTTGTGAATAAAAAGTCCACTGGTGAATTATTAATGTGCCGTTTATAAACACAAACAAATACATATATAAAATATACAGAGTGATGAGCTATTTGAGTAATATTAAATCCGATAAATAGATGTGTGAAATCGCACTAAACCCGATTTATATACAGTATGTAGGTTTGTTTTTTTTCCCTCTTAACGACACATTCTGTGTATTTTTGGAGTAAATACTCAAACCCAGCAACACTGATACCAATTAATTACCCTGGGTTACTTTAGAAACGATTCTTACAGGTGTTATATAATATAGTGTATATTATTAAATGAAATATGGCGTGCGTCTAATCTAGACTAATCTAGATCTAATCTAGACATTTTGACTTCTGTTTTTGGGAGGTGCTCCATTAACATCTACTTAGCTTAGCTTGCTTATATATTTGATACGGGGTTTACTTCAGCCACACAAACAGATCATTCGAGGACAAAATCTATCTGCGTTCCCTTTTTTCTAATAAAAACGCGCACTGCTTTTCATTTTACGTATTTGAGTTGACTGTTTAGGACCTCGGTTTTAATGGATGACCTGAAAAAGAAATAGCAGCAAGTTATTTTTGAGGTTTCGGCTATGTTTTACACACACACACACACACACACACACACACACTCAGCTCGCTCCAGCTCACCGGATATAAAGACTACAAGCATACGATGGCAATATAGAGTCAACTTAAATATATCTAGCACATTAAAGGTGTTAGAGGCCATATACATGCCAGTGCAGGTGGAGAGATCTCTTTAAGTGAATTTAGGGCCATTGGAAAGCCTCGTTTCAGAGCGCGCTAATGAAAATACGCTCGTTGAGGGAGTGTTTCGGAGGCTCGGAAGTGATTTTTTTTTACTGATTAGCTTCATCCATAGGTTTATTATTTTTGCAAAAGATTTTGAAATGAAGGTGCCAAAGAAAATGTAACCAGTGGTTGTTTACTGATAAACTGACACGATTTACTATTAGTACATTCAAAGTTCAGACTCTGTATCCAGGATTTTAGTTTTGATGCTTCTGAGAGAATATCGTTTGGAAAGACGAGATAAAAATGAAGCTTTTTTGTATGCTGTATGTTAAACAAAAAGTGGCCTTCTATGAGCTCTGCTCTGTGTCCTGTTAAACATCTATGGAAAGAAACCTTCTGCCTGTAGAAGTCTCAGCGAGAGCTACAGAAATTTTGCAGTAATTGATTAAATATGTTCAATTATGTTCAATTATTACCAATATTCTCTTTATTTCATAGCTTTTCTCTTGGGTGCACTTCCATGTGTAATTTTACGTTGGAGTTTCTGTCCAAACAGATTTCAGCCGTCAAAGCACACACTTTCGTAAACCCTGTAGAAATGAACAGCATCCAAAATGCTGGTATTTCATTTGAAATTTGTTTTTGCTAGTTTTCTTATTTTGTGATTTCACTCCCACTCCGAGCGTAGCATTTCTTTTTGCAAAGCAGCTATTTTAGTTCTGCTTCAAACAACAAGTGATTTGAGATCTCAAGGATCCAGAAACAGCACCAAATGCCCCCTTGTGAGTCCACTTGTACTGTACTGTGAACACGAAAACCACCGAGGGTGCCTACAGCTACCCCTAGTTCTCTTTCAGGATCAGTGAAAAGCAAAGCAGCCTCATTTGCCACTATGACATGCTCTTTATTAATATGCTTTTTCATATTTTTGTTGAATTTTACCTTCACCCAAGAGGCTCATGGCTGCTAATCTCGCAATTAATTTTTAGAAATTCAAAACGTATACAGAATTAGTAACAAAACATCGAATCTTCCAACATTTTACTCTTAAATTTGTAGCATTAATACTATTAGTGGTCCTCAATTATAAGATCGTGGAAACCATCAATATTCCAGAGAAACACAGTAGAACAGATCTCTGCCTCGATGAAGGCAAATCGTGTGTTTTTCATGCAAATTCCACAGGGAAGAAAAGTATAAACGGTGCATGAAAAGTGTATCAAATCAATTTCTTCTTCTCCTCCGTCGGTCGTCGTGGAAGGAATAAAACAGCTAATAAATCCACACGTATGTATAAGATTTTTGTTTGCTACAGACGCAGGTTGCGAGCTCTGACTAGCGCACTCTCTGACCGTCCAATCAAAGGAAAACTGGCGACATTCTCGGGCGCCTTCTAGATGGCCCCTGGGAGGTCCAAAAATGTATTTTGACGCTCCCAGCCACCACTGTGCTGATTTCTGAAGGCTGTATGGCAGATAGATATCTGTGATGTGATTGAAAGAATCCTTTTAGCGACTTTTAGGAATAATTTAGTACGTTTGCATGGACAAAAACTGTATTAAAATGTAAGTCGTGATTCTAATAGGCCAGAAGAGACGAGGTGTGTTACATTAATATGATTAACATGGTGTACTACACTGCAACCGTGTACATTGGACTTATTCTGGAACAGTGATCATTGTAGTTAGTCTTCATCTTTATTTATTTTCCATATTGTTTTTTTTATTGCACCAGCACACCATGATAAATTCCTAGTACATGCAATCCCATAATACTTTGCAATAAAGATGATTCAGACTAGATCTGGCAGCCTCTGAGCTGTTAATGAGCGCTGGACCGGGTTACGTTACGATGCATCACCCATTTCATTCTAATGAAAGTAATAGATTTGAAACAAATACGTTTTTGTTGCTGGATAATATGCAACATCGGCTAATCGATGTTTGAGTATATGTAGTCGTCTACGTGGTGTTTGTTGCCGTTCGAGCGAATTCCTGTCATCGCATGTCTGAGCATTAGAACGTCTGCTTAAAATCGTGCTGTAAAAACCCCTCAAACAGCAAGCGTGATGTATTCAGAGTAAAGGAACGGACGTTGTTATCTGCAGGGTGACTCAGCACTCAGCAGCCGAGAACATGATTCTGTTAAGAGACAGAGAGAGAGAGAGAGAGAGAGAGAGAGAGAGAGGGTACGAGGACGTGGATGTTTCACCCGATCCGTAAGCGCTGACAGTTTAGAGTTGTGCTCACATCTCAGCGATTCCCACCCGCCTGTCATTTCTGTGACAAAAAAGCGACACGCTAATGTGAGATTTTCGCCGCAGCTTTCCGACACCGAACGCTGCACAACAACACTCTGTTCACGTTCGGGGAAAAAAAAGGAGTAATAAATAGAGGCCCAGTCTGGGAAGTGACGTGTAAAATGCAGCTCACGCCATCCGAAAGGATTTTTTTATAGAGCCGCGTTGCCACTGCTTCACGCACGAGGACAATTTAAGTACGGGTAATTCCGCGCACATGCCAACATCACAAGTGCACAAATTGAGTTGTGAGCTAAAGGAAACTTTGCTCCGTTTTAAACCTGGTTTTAAAGCCTTTTGTTTGGATTTGCAAACTTTTAGCGTTCAAGCTAATTTTAGAAGTGCTCCAGATGTTGCTGCTGTATCATGTCCAGTGGTGGAGAGTAAGGAAGTAAATTTCATTAGTTCCTGTACTTAAGCAGCTTTTTTTGTATCTGTACTTTACTGATGTATTGCCATTTGGGGAGTCAAATATTTGACTTTTTACTCAATTCTATTTTGCTAAATTTTGCGCTCTGTTTTGTTCTGATCGGCGCTCGGTGCATCTACTGATCACCAACATACAGTTCAGCATCAGTTCAACATCGAGCAGAACATTTAAAGAGAAATAAATGATGAAGAAACTCCAGACTTGAACTCACCACCACACACGTGACCTCATTTACACGTTTTATTAAAGAAGGTTTTGGGTTCATGATCATTGTAGAAGAAATCAATCAGTGTTTGAGTCATTAATATCATTCTATCAATAAATCAGTGTGCTGAGAGTCACATTCGAGTCTTAAGTGGAAGTTTAAAGGAAGCACTTGTACTGGAGTTACATTTTACCTTCTACAATTTTGCATTAATTCTAAATCTGTACTCTGAAGCAGTGGTCCCCGACCCCCGTGCCACAGACTGGCACAGGTCCGTGGGTCAACTGGTACCATGCCGTACAAAAAGAATACATAACTTACATTATTTCTGTTTTATTTATGATCTGATTCTGAACGATGTTTTATTTTGGAAAATGAGCGGATTTTCTCCTCCACATCTGTCTATGACTCACTCTTGATGCAGGTCATGATGCCTCGGTCACATGTCTTACCTCCATCCACTACCTTCTTAAAGGAGCTCCGGTCACATGTCTTACCTCCATCCACTACCTTCTTAAAGGAGCTCCGGTCACATGACTTACCTCCATCCACTACCTTCTTAAAGGAGCTCTGGCTGCTAACACATAATACATTACTGCTAAATTCAAAATCCCAAGAGAGAAAAATGAACAAAAAAACAACACAGTGAATTTCTGATTATTATTAGATTTAGAAAATACCAGTTTTTATAGTCGTATTATTTTATTTTGTTGTATTTATCCACCACACATTAAAGGTCCGTGGCGCAAAAAGGTTGTGGACCACTGATTTAAAGTATATATCAAAGCAACTAATATATTTTCAACGTTACCATCTGCATAACCAGGGTCTCCTATTCGTTTTCTCTAAAAACCTCCTAAAATGAATCCGCTACGCTAACGTCATTTATACAAGGTTATATTTTTGTTTGCATTTAATATTATAAAATGTTTAAGCACCGGGTTTCTAAATTACAGTGCCCACACCCTGAAATCAATATTTTCGTCCATCATGCTGGATTTGTCTGCATGAATCATGAATCCATGTAATAATGAATTGAGATGGAAAGCGAAGTGCTCGTGACCTGCTGCTGCTGCTTCACAATAGCGCCGTGTCAGGCTTCTCGAAACGGACTATTCTCTTTATACAGGCCACGAGACGCAAACAA
The DNA here is from genome assembly GCA_024362625.1 of Silurus asotus. NCBI lineage: Eukaryota > Metazoa > Chordata > Actinopteri > Siluriformes > Siluridae > Silurus > Silurus asotus. The sequence continues at coordinate 2,135,233 of MU554589.1, read as the reverse complement.
TTACACGTTTTAATAGGACCGTGGAGAAGAGAGGTCCGGGTGAGCCATCCAACGTTGTTTTTGAGCTGCTTCTGTGAACGTGAAGAGAGTAAAATATATAGAACGATACAAGATCATTAGCATATGCGTCCTCGTTGTGTGGGAATGGACGGGCAGCTGGACTGATCGTAAAGTTGGTACCATTTTTGACTCATGCCTGGTTTGTTGTCGTAATTTGTGAGGTAAAATCTATTCGCAGAAACGAGTTACCTGTTTTGTGTCGCTAGTCAAATTCTGAAGAAGCTGAATTTTCCAATTCCCCATTGCGGCTTGTAATCCTGTCAGATTCCTGTTCTGACAGGAGTGGAACTCGATGTGTTGCTCTGTTCTTGTAGCTCATCCACCTCAAGGTTTTGGGTGTTACATTCTTTTCTACTCAGCACGATTGGAAGGAGTGTTTTTTTGGGTTACCGTAGCATTCCTGTCAGCTCAAACCAGATCCTCTGACTTTTCATATCAACAAGACATTTCCAACTGCCTAGTGGATATTTTGGGTTGTTTTTTCTCGTGTAAACAATTTGTTGTATATGAAAATCTCGGCTTTTTAAAGAAATACTAACATTTGTTCAAGGGAGGTCACATTTTTACCCGTTCTGATGTGTAAATGATGTTTATACATTACATTGATGCCACAGGTGTAGAGGTGTTCTTATTGAAATCAATGGTGTGTTTAGACAGACAGACAGGCAGACAGACAGAGAGAGACAGACAGACAGACAGACAGACAAACAGACAGACAAGCAGACAGACAAACAGACAGACAGACAGACAGAGAGAGAGACAGACAGACAGACAAACAGACAGACAGACAGACAGACAGACAGACAGACAGACAAGCAGACAGACAGACAGACAGACAGACAGACAGAGCCCTCCACTAATAATGAAAACATGGTATACTGACCACAAAAACATCATCCTCCATGTGTTGAAAAAAAACAAAATGTGCATTTACATGCACATTCTTCAGCATTGGAGATTTGTAAAAAGCTTTTCCCTGTATCCCGTTCCTTGTATGAATGTCTATGTGACCAATAAGATTTGCTCTGTATATGTTGTATATAGAATATTTCTGTACATTTTCATGACCAAAAGTTCAAAAGGCTAAATGATAGATTTTTTAAAATTACATAACATTGCTCATATTTTTTTAACAGCGGTGCCAATATTACTAGAGGGCGCCGTTTGCGGACAGACGGACAGATACGAAGGATAAATGATTGATCCTATCGGTGAAAATGTGCATCCATAATCACTGTATTAGAGTCTTGTTGTCATTGACTGCAGCAGTAGCGAACACACTTCATGTGATGTGTGAGAAAGTGAGACATCCAGGGTTCAGTGTAAAGAGAATAACTGGTGCATATGGAACCCAAATAGGCTATGAAGCATTTATTCTATTTTGAGTATATCACAGACGGCAGAAAAAAAAAAAAATAATAATCTCTCTGAGGTTGTTGCTATGGTTACGGCATTAGTCTGAGACGAGGGCTGAGTCGGGATCGGCACCGTCCCAAATAGTGCCCTCAACCCTTTACTTTAGCGATGAAGACAAAGTGAGAATATCTTGTGAGCAATTTGCAGTGTCATGGCACCTGTTAGTGGCTGAATATATTTATTAGGCAGCAAGTGAACATTTAGTCCTCAAAGTTGATGTTAGAAGCAGGAAAAATGGGCGAGAGTTAAGATTTGAGCGAGTTTGACAAATTGTGACGTCTAGACGGCTGGGCCAGACAGAGCATCTCCAAAACTGCAGCTCTTGTGGGACGTTCCTGGCCTGCAGAGATCAGTATCTATCAAAAGTGCTTCAAGGAAGGAACAGTGGTGAACCGGCTCAAACCTGTTCCAGCATGGCAATGCCCCATGAGGATCTGCTTTACATGGATTGTAATTTGTGAAAGATCTGCTATAGAGCACTGACCTCAACCCTATTGAACACCTTTGGGGCGGATGTGAACGTTGACAGCACCCCAGGCCTCCTCACCTTCTCACCTACATCAGTAGCTGACTGAGTGAAACATCTTCCCAGAAGAGTGGAAGGAATTATAACGGCAAATGGGGAATAATTGTGGAACGGGATGTTCAAAAAGAACCTACAAAATTAGGTTTCTCTATTTAATGTTGAAATTAACGCTCGGTTTGTTTTGCTCTTTATGTTCTCGCATGGGCTCAGCTTTCTCCCCGTCACTCACAAACAGCCACTAGGAAAATAAATCCGCATGTTCTGCAAAAGTAGATGTGACCAACAATTAATTTCCTCACTCGCCTTCTGTGCATGAGAAGAAAAATAGCATGAAGCTACAGTGCCTCCAGAAACTATTCCAGCCGAGTGATTATTATTATTTTCTTTTTCTTTTCTTTTTTTGCCGTACAGAAGCGTTGAATTAAACAGAGCAGAACGGGACTTTTTTGTCCATGCTTCATTTGAGGTGACTTTCTACAGCAAGTGAAAAAACAAAGCATTCACAATACAAAACCTTATCTTTTGCATATCAACCACAGTTTTTGCAGATGTGGACGTTCAGATGTTGACATTTTCTTACGTTCCTCAATATAAAACTCTCGAGCAAAAGAGAGAACGTTGGCAGAGAGCATCAATTAGGTCATGCTACAGATTTAAGTTCAACTTGGCACCAAAACACAAAACCTCTTTTTTTTTTTTTTTCATCGTTTCCATCCAAAAATCTTCACATTCTTCCATACTGTCATGGTCTGAACAGGTTCTCCAATTTTCAGCCAATGAGCTCTGCATGTCCTGGAAACGTCGCTGACATCAGCTTGGAGAAGCACTCAGTTTGAACTGATCCTGTTTTTTTTTTGTTTTTTTTACATCGTGATTACTAGATTTTACAGATCCCCTATAAAAAAGGTTCAAAGCTTTGCCTATGCTTTAATCATCTGTCCTCCTAACAGCTTCATCTGGATGCTTTGGGGGCAGTTCCATACCCTTCATGACAGCAGGATTGATCTGATCTGACATTTTATCTGCGAGACCTCCCCCAGTCAGAGATATTTCTTTTCCAAGCGTACAATTGGACTTGACGCAACCTGTTTAGCATCTTTAGTGCGAGCTCTCAAAAATCAAATACTAGTCCTAATTTACATTCATAAAAGAAAAGGGGCTGAATGCTAAATATCAATTATACAGTCTCTGGACTTCTTTATTTTAATTCATTTCTGAAATGATTGTGAGGACACTTATTCATTTTTATTTCTGTAGGGAGTCACTTAAAAAGGTGTGAATATAAAAACATCCAAATTCGAAAGAATCACTGGGATGGTGAGTATTTTCCGGAGACAGTTATAAACCTCTTCTTTTATTAGCAAAAATCCATAGCGAGAGTTTTTCCGGTTCGCTGTCCGGTTTGCGAAAGCGCCCTCTAGAGGTGAATCACTGACGCCACTCACTGTTTGTTTTTACACGTGAGACCTCACGCTGCACGGAGAGCGCTATATATATATATAATATTTATTATTGAGACGTTAGGAAGGAAAACACTTCCGTCTGATGTTTTACTTTTAGGCGTCCCTCCTGTGCACTTTAAGGTGGTCCAGTCAGACAACTCTCATGTAGTAACATCACTGATGTCTAATCTTTTGGTTTTGCTGGAAATGCATCATGGGCACAATAATACAAATGTAATGTTGCCACCTGAGCGTTGCCTGATTGAACTAGCTTTGAGTGCACAGGAGGGATATTCCTTCCTAACATATCAGTTAAATATCCTCATTTCTGGAGATGGGTAGCGTTTACATTCTATCAGAGCTGCTTATCAATACCAGTACTTATCTGCTTAACGAGTACTGCTGTTTACAAACAGTATAATATAAAAGGTTCTTCTAAAGGAGAAAGAGAGAGAAAGATTTCTTCAGCATACCACAATATATTTGAATTGGAGCTCGACCAATGGCCCGAGTGGATTTTACCGATACCAATAACTAGACTGAATCATACTTGCTAATAAACGATAAATCAACCGACAGTTTTTTTAAATGTATAGGATACTTAAAAAAAAAAACCTATGTTAAATAGTACTGAATTTTATTTTTTTTTTATTTTTTTTTTAAAATATAAACGATAAATCAACCGACAGTTTTTTTAAATGTATAGGATACTTAAAAAAAAAAACCTATGTTAAATAGTACTGAATTTTATTTATTTATTTATTTTTTTTTTAAATAAAAGAAACAGTACTGAATAATGAAAATGTGGGAAAAAATATATTAATATATTCATTAATATATTCTATAATCAATATAATTCTATAATTAATAATGAATAAATATAATATAGCCCTCTTCATGCAGCACGCACTCGCTTGTAAAAACAAACAGCACTTGGCGTCAGTGGTTCGCCTCTAGAGGCCGCTCTTATAATGACAGCGGCCCGGAAGCCGGAAAAACTATCAGTATGGATTTTGCAGATGACTGATCCAGCAATCGGTGCCATAGAATCTGCAAAAATATTTTAGAATGAATGTTATATTCTAATTCGCCATTAGCCAAGTACACTGGGATAAAACAACACAAATATCAATAACAGTACCGTTTGTCCTGAAGCTTATCGGTAGTCCAGTCGCCGATTTTTCTATCTCACCTGAAAAGTAGTCAATCTCAGAATTAATTAAATTTAAAATACTATTAAAAATCAGTTGATAACTATTAAAATAAAAAAACATTATCAAATAGTTTCCATATTCATTATTAAATCAATTCAATTCAATTTATGTTTATTTGTATTGAGCTTTTAACCATGAACACTGACTCAGAGCAGCTTTACACAGATAATCTGGTGAATAAAAGTGAATATCTTCTTTATAAGTGTAAGTTTGTCCCTGATGAACAAGCCGGTGGAGACTGTGGTGAAGGAAAAACTCCCCGAGATGGCATAAGGAAGAAACCTTGAGATGAACCAGACTCAAGAGGGAACCTCATCCTCATCTGGGTTGCACCGAATGTCCATTTATAGCAGATATACAATGTTGCAGGGTTCAGTGATGATGATCAGAAGCAAACTGTAGTCCTGAGTCAGTGTAGGAGACTGTTGACATTAACTACAGTCCAGTCCATCCTCAAAGCTCCCGTTCTTACTCCGGAATTTCATGGAACCAACCAAGGCATTGATGAGAAACCGTCCCAAGCTGCACAGAGTCGCCTCGAGTCGAAGAGGCAGGCCTGGATGAAGTGGGAAGATCCACAGAGGGAAGAGGGGCAGAACAGTGATTACTGGAACCTCAGAAGCATGTTCAACTCGACCGAGAGAAAGAGAGAGAGAGAGAGAGAGAGAGAGAGAGAGAGAGAGAATCTGGCAAGACTTGCTGTAGCAGCAGAACTAAAAGGGAGAAACAGAAGGTAACACAGACATGAGGATCTCTGGCATAAGAGACGACCCACCACACCACCATCTACAAACCTGAGTGAACGTGTGAGAGTGAGGAGACGACAGCATACAAATATCCTAAAAATCTATTAAAATCTATATAATATTAATATAAATTGATACTCAAACCAAAGAAACCAGTGTTAAAACGTATCGAAATCTGCACAATTATTAACGTCCCAATTGTCCATAGTGACGTCCAGTAGATACCAACATGTGACAAGTTGCCAAAGATGCTCTAATGGTCCTCAGTGGTATCCATTAGACCGAACATGCTTCCAGTATTGACTCATTACAGTTTCCACAAGCCTGCACCATGTAGATACGGACTCCATGTAATTGTTTTTTAAATGGCCTGCTGTTGAACTCAACCTTATTGAACTCCTTTGGGGTGAATTGGAATTCTGACTGCACCCCAGGTTCTGAACAATCTTTCTACAGTATGCCGAATCTTTCCAGGTGGATAAGTGTGTAAATGTAGCAGGGGACGAAAGACGTCCAAAAAAAAAGAAATGTGGTTTCCACTCCTTGAGATTTGTTCTTTCATTTCATGAACTCAAACGTCCCGGTTTGACCTGAACACCCCTCATATTTGGTATTTACTCCAATGACGGTGTCTGTAGTCATAAATTAACACCTCGTCGTTGAGGAAATACTTTTTTGTTTTGTTTTTTTCAGTATTAGTTCATTTTGCGATACTGCTTAAAAATAGTCTATATCTAGTTTGAAAAAGTGGAAGGTGTTAAAAGTTGTGTGTTTTTATTATTGGATAAAATCGATTATAGAATAGAGTATATCACGCTAAAAGGAAAGGAAGCAAACGCATCAACCTGACATTAGCCTCAAACTCCTTTACTGAGCCACAATTCAGGAACGCTGTTGTCAATACTATATATTTGAGTTTATAGCCCTGTGCACTGTGGCCAAGCTGATTAAAGCCGTGTCTGAGAGAAGACTCGTGACCGCTTTCACCCTCATGGATTATTTCGGGGTTTGTACTTTTCTCTTTGCGGTTCGGATGTTGAAAGCACATGATTAGTTGAGCAAACGCTGCCCAAAATGCCACGCTGGCAGATGACGTTATGAGTAAAGCTTTCTATCAATCAATCTAAGCGCCCCTACAGTTTAATTACTAAAACGCTGTTTGATAACTGATTATAGACGCTGGTTGCTTGAGTGGAGGTTTTGGAGGTATTTCGGGAGCTTTGTTTTTTTGTTTTTGGCGAAATTTTGGTTGTTTTTAGCAAAATGTGAGGAGCAATCCAAAAAATAGCCAGACGCGAACAGGTTGGAATAGACTGAAAAGACCGTCTCGGTTGTGACCTTGTATACGCCACAAACAATCCGAACCATCTAGAGATGCACCAGCGCCATTTGGATCCCACCTCATGTGGAGTTTGGATATTGGACCTTTTTTGAGTGTTTAAAACCTCTGGCATGGAGAAGCTGGTGTTTTATGATGATCTCAAATTTTGCGCTATTTTATGAGTTGCCCAGCAGCTTCTAGTTCCATAATCTCAACTGACTGTATAAGACTGTAGAAAGATCATCACTCATAATCACACACTCCAGTGCTCATGTTCTCATTTCCAGTGTTCTGTAGTGTTTTAAGACTAAAATCACACTCTTGATGTCACCCAAATGAGGATGGGTTCCTCTTTTGAGTCTGGTTCCTCTCAAGGTTTCTTCCTCATAACATCTAATGGAGTTTTTCCTTCACCACAGTCTCAATGGTGCTCATCAGGGATAAACACACACCATTCACCTTGTGATCCGGTCACCTGAGATTGGTGTTGATCTGTAGCTTCATAGCTTGAATTATGACATAAAGAACTACATTTGCTATTATTATTGCCTCAATTTCTTGCACACTGAGGAGAAAAAAAAAAAACGTGTGCATGTGTTCTTATAGTTGATTGAATACGCTGCTGCATGTTCTTCCAGCTTCTGATTATAAACCCGCAAAAAACAGGACATCTGTCGGAGGTAAATGTTATCACTGTTATTGCTTTGGGCTGTAAAGCACGGTTGGCAGTAACTATCCAGACGAGGCTGGGAGGAAGTGTGGGTGGGGGGGTGGGGGGGTGGGGAGGTGCAGTGCCAACACTGCCATCTTCAGAAGCTAAAAGCTTTAACTTCAAACTGGCGTATTGGAAATGAGCGAAGGTGCCTCAGTCTGCTCAAACACCAGGAAAGCAGACAGCGGTTGCCAAGCATCTCGCTCATATGCCATCTCCCTGCATTTCCTTCAAGTTCCAACCCCTCCCTCCTTACCCATATTCTACATACAGAGAGGCAACAGCTCCCCTCACAGGGACTGAAAAGTATTTTTCCCCCTCAACACCTCTAAAAGATCCAGCTGTGATGGAAAGAACCTGTGAATTACTAAATCTGACCTTTAGTCTAAAAGGTGTTGGCAAATCCGAAAACTCTATTGCCCGCTCCCCTCTGAGAAACCCTGCAAGCACGGACAATCAAGCGTAGAAATAATACAGGGAATGTTTACAAATATCCACAGCATCTACAGAAGCAGTCTGATGGAGTCTGATATAAATCTATTTTATATTATATATATTGTGTATATATTAAACCATAGGTAGTGTTTTGGTGTACATCCTTTGCTCCTATAGTAGTTTCCATCCTCCCGGGAAGGTTCTCCACTAGATCTTAGAGCAAGGCTGTGAGGATTAGTGGTCATTCTGATGTTTGGATGAAGATCTGCAGTTCAATCGGCGTTCCAGTTCATTCCTGGTGTTCGATGTGGGATGAGGTCGGGATTTGGTGCACGTGCACGGTCCAGGTATTATCATGTTCGAACAGGAATCATCAGAACATAAAGAAATCCTAGATAAGGGCTGTTCAGTAATACCAAAGAGGAGGGTTTAGTGTAGATACAGGGTTTCATTCCAGTCACACAGCATCAACAGTTTGTAAAAAAAAAAATAATACAAAATATAAATATTTTTGGCTGTTTAATATATTCTGCAATTGTAATATCGTTGTTGGGGTATGGCTCGGATCTCTGGGGGAAAATTATTGTTTAATCCTGAGCATATGATGATGTGGTCTGTTTTTCTGGTTTCCTCCCAGCTTTCAAATAAAATATATAGCAGGATTGCCTTAAAAAAAAAATTGCCCCTGGAGTCCAGGGTATGCAGGGTATTTTCTCCTGACCCCAAAATTGAAGTTTAACAAATGAAAGAAAGAAAGGAAGGAATATTTGCTTGTATTACTGATTCACATTAAATATTCCGTAAAGCCTTTAAATTGGTGGCAGTACTCAGGCATTGTTTGCGTTGGGATACACGAGTTCCTAAATTGGGGCGAATAAGTCACCGAGAGGCAAATATGCATTTCATAAGTGCAGCAAATTCATTTAGCAGCCTCTCCATTTCCCGCCGGCATCAGTCTGCCAAAACAAAGCGTCTGTCAGTGCACAAGCTCCGTCTCTGCATTTCTGCTGTTCATAACCTCCAACTGTTTAGTATTCAGAGCAGCCTGCGTTCATGATTCAACTGTTTTGCCTTCAATCAAAAAGTGAAATGTGTTCTCTCTGACCCCCTGTTTCAATATCCATTCATAAGGGTCTTGCACCCTGGCAGTGTGAATATTAGCCACTTATCCCCAAAGCTAGAGGCTAGCAAAACAGGCCAGTGCTATCTCGGGAGCTGTGCGTGACTTTGTTGTGCGATCTGTATAAAAGAGCCTCAGCCTCTTCCATCACGTTGCTGGCTTCAGATCGCCGCTTGTGGCGAGTCTGCAGGATCGTTTTATTGACAGTTACGAGGTTTGGTGGTTATATCACTCTGCCTGGAGTTTCTAAACGAATGCAAACACAATCTCTTTATTTCCTCGTACATCGTCGTATCGTGCTTCCAACCGGAATCTTTCAATCCTGATTATTTATTATACCTTTATCCTTGAAGACATGCACAGCTTGCTACAGAAAAGGTGTGCGGCATAGCAGTTTTTTATGATACGTGTATTTTAAATATAAAATCTTAACGTACATGATGACATCGTAAAAATGCGGCGTCTGATTGGTGCTCAGACTTGTTGAGATCCGAACGGAAAATCGATCCGTACGGAAGAAGGTGGTGAAGGATAGAAACCTGCAGGCTGCCAGCTTTCAAATAGGAGTCAGACGATCTATAAATAAATATTTGCCGAATATCGTAGTATTTTTTAATTAATAAATGTAGTAGATGTTTTAGTAGGATCACGATTTTGCATCCCACTGCATGATAATATAATATTATATTTATGATTAACGATCAATGAATTTGTTATCAAACACCAAGTTACCAAATTGGCATACAATTATTATTCATTCACAGGAGATTTTAAAGTATTTTATTTAAAAATGCATTTTGCTCAACCCTGATCATCAAAATACATCAAATTTGTAACGTTTCCACTATTGAGCAACAGTGAAACCTCTCGTAGGTTTTTGTATTCTGGAGAGGCGGTTTTCCAAACGATTCCAAAACGTCAGCAAACAGCAATCTATGGATAATTGTAAACTTACGAAGAACTCTCGACCTGGAAACATGACTTTTTCCTCCATCTAAACATCAGATAAGCAGGGAGAGAGCGTCAGTGGAATTAAAATTTGGGAAAGAGTTGGAGAAAGGGATGCGACCTGGGAATGCATTTTCACTTGTGTTGAAGAGGAAAACCTTAAGATCTCTCTCTCCAGCTCCCCACCCACTCATTGATACCTTTTAAGTCGCTCTCTCCCGAGTTTCCCGAAGCACAAAAAGGGGGTTGGGGTGTAATTATGGACTTTGTTTTTCCAGATCCTTTACTTTCCCTGTGAGATGAAGTTTTTTGATTCAGTATTTAGAGGACTCCATCTGACTCAACGGTGCGTCATTCTTCTCCGCGTTGCCGTTCTCTCCGTGTTGAGGTCTGCGTCCTCGTCTTCGAGGTGCTTCCAGTTAATGTAATTCAGAATCTAATCTTTGATCTACATAATGCAAAAGTCTCAAGAGTTTCGCAACAAGCTGTTAAAACAATGTGTAGACTACTTTCGCAGGAAATGAGCTCACCTGTTGCCCTCTTCCAAAGCCACGAGACTAGATACGTCGCAAAAGATGCTTTACGCAAATTCCTTGCATATTTTGTCCTCCTCCTTCTTGTGGGCAATCGGATCCAAGACAAATGAGAAAAGATTTCGCATTGCAACGAGCGTTTTGAAGTAACGCTTTTAAGTAACATTTCTGCATGCTACTGCAATCTTTTGATTATCTCCTCAAATCTTGGAAATTGAAGTATTCCTTGTGTGAACCGCTATTTTTTTTAAGTTGTTTACTGTTTTTGCTACTTTTACGTAAACGCGCCAAGAACCCTTATGATCACAAAAAGGAAAAAAACGTATATGCATACCTATTTCTCCACTGCAACAAATGAACTGCACAGGAAGTGAATAATAAACTCTTGAGATCCTCTCTTTTTTTCATGTATGTATTTATAATACATATCTCCTCAAATCTTGGAAATTGAAGTATTCCTTGTGTGAACCGCTATTTTTTTTAAGTTGTTTACTGTTTTTGCTACTTTTACGTAAACGCGCCAAGAACCCTTATGATCACAAAAAGGAAAAAAACGTATATGCATACCTATTTCTCCACTGCAACAATTGAACTGCACAGGAACTGAATAATAAACTCTGAGATCCTCTCTTTTTTTCATGTATGTATTTATAATACACATGTATTGATAGTGGGCGGCCACTAGGGGCAGCACAGCCGTTCTCCGCAGTCCTACTCTCAATATTAACACGAAAGTCGGTGATTCTGATATTTTTATTTATGGATATGCATTAAATGATATCCAAGAGTCTATACTTTTGATTTCATAACAAAGTTTCTATCCAATAGGATTACAGCCGTCACTTCACGTGTCGCCGGATGTTTGTTTTTTTAGCATCTGTAGCGAGCTGCTGGAGATCAAATATATTCATGTGGGCTGTTTTTTCATTCCACACTAAATGACAACGGAGCAGAAGTGATTTGGTCTCAGATACGCTCACAGGGACATTTACGTAAGCATTAGGTCGTGCGGAAAAAGCCGTCCGAACAGTTCAAAACAGTCATCACGTTTATTCATGGATCGGTTTTTGCGTTTTCTTTCCCGTATAATTTTTTTGCACAAAAACACATTTCAAATTCCAGGAAAACCATAAAAATGCTGGAAAAATGTGAATATCGCTTCTTCTGCTGAAGATGATGTATGTGGGAGGTGCAGCTGTGGCTACAGTGAAAGGAGACGTGTTGAATCGTGTTTGTTGGGTTTCTTTTTTTTTGCGATGACCTTCGTTCTCACTGTATGGGTCACATGTTAATCCTCGCTCACATCTGTTGTTTGTCACCTTTAATTAGCACGTTGAAATCTCACCCTTCACCCTCCATGTCTCATATTTAATACTAGCGTCCGGATCTGGGGTCCGTTCTTCGTACTTGGATTACTCTAGCTGGATTTTATTGTTGAGTATTTTGACATGATGCGCGATTGTCGGTTCTTCGAGGCTTATCGTTGAGTGGTTGTCATAGCAACAGGTCTGAAAGCTCAAACCAGTTCAGGAGCAGTCTTATTCATATAACCAGGATTAGATTATAGATTTATAAGAGGAGGCGATGCGAGAAGACTGATTTCGCTTTCACCTGGAGAACACACTACTGCTGAGCATGGCTCCTCATAAAGGTTCACAAACTTAAGGTTAAATTCAAGAACTATGAAGAGGGATTTGGACTGGAATTCATGTAAAACAGTTTGATACAAAGAAACTAGGGCTGCAATTGCCATTGCATTTGAGGGAACTGGAATGAACAGGCATTCAGATTCCCGTTTGGTTCCTCTCAATGTTTCTTCCTCATATCATCTCAGGGAGTTTTTCTTTACCACTGGTGCCACTGAGTCACTTATTTATCATGCTAACATTTATATTTGTATAATTTGTATCGATTTAAATTTGTAAATTTGGGACAACGTCTATTTGTTGTATGTTCTTTTATTAAATAAAATAAAATGTAATTTAATTTAATATTTTGCTCCGAAGTTTTAGTGGGTCCTGTAGTTTACATAAAAAAATTGTTTTTACAATTAGCCACGTTCATCTAGTATTTGACGTTATGCTATGATGAACTAAATATATATCCACTTTGTGTATTTCTACCAAGAAGCCCGATTGAGATGGTTTGGACATGTGCAGAGGAGGGACATGGGGTATATCAGTGGGATGCTGAGGATGAAGACACCAGGAGGGAGGAAAAGAGGAAGACCAAGGAGAAGATCTATGGATGTGGTGAGGGAAGACATGCAGGTAGTTGGTTTGAAAGGTGTTGATGTAGAGAACAGGGGTGTATGGAGACGGATGATCCACTGTGGCGCCCCCTAATGGGAGCAGCCCGTAAGAAGAAAATGATGATTAAGAGTTAGGTATACATCAAGAAACATTACAATTATTATAATTCCTCCTCTTCTCCAAAACCATCCTACAGACCACCATTCTATGCTGTCTAGCTACACTGTCCCCTCCCAACACCTTACCGTCTCCAATCTCCTTCAGGTTGCATCTCCTACATAGAACATAGTCCACCTGTGAGCACCTTCCTCCACTCTTATACGTCACCCTGTGATCCTCCTTCTTCTTAAAATACGTTTTCACCACTGCCATTTCCATCCTTTTAGCAAAATCTACCACCATCTGCTCTTCCACATTCCTCTCCTTAAAACCATACCTACCATCACCTCCTCATCACCTCTGTTCCCTTCACCTACATGCCCATTAAAGTCCGCCCCAATCACCAATCGTTCTCTCCAAGGTTCACCATCTACCACTTCATCTAATTCACTCCAGAATCTTTCCTTTTCCTCCATCTCACAGCCAACTTGTGGAGCATAAACACTGATGACATTTATCATCACCCCTTCAACTTCCAGCTTCATGTTCATCACCCTATCAGAAACTCTCTTCACCTCCACTACACCATTTTTCTTTTCATCCACACCATGATAGAACAGTTTAAACAACTCCAATGTTCGTGCTCTTACTCCATCTCCAAACTCCATCATATCAGCACCCTCTCTCCCTTTACCAGTCATAGTACCAACATTCAAAGTACCAACCCAAACCTCCACTCTCCTCCACTTCTCCTCCACTTCTCCTCCACTTCTCCTTTCCCTGCTGTCTCTGTAGACGTCTTCCTCTTCTTCTTTCTTCTCCTTTAGCAAATCAGGACTTTTTTCTCAAGTCCCTAAATATAACAATATGTGAACATTTTAAGTTCTTCATATTTGGACTTTATGGACTACATTACAGAGGTGGACAGTGAGGAAGTGAATGTAATTTGTTCCTGTAGCTTTTTAAATATCTTCCCTTTTACCACATTTAGTGAAATCAGTCGTTCCTTTTCTTTTTTTTCCCAAGGGTATTATAACGGAACTGAACAAACTTTGTTTTAAACTCGTTCTGATCGGCGCTCGGCGTTTCTACTGATCACCAACATCCAGTTCAACATCAGTTTAACTCATTATATCCGTAATAAATCAGAGTACTTTGAATACTATTATACTTAATACTTTTGTACTTTTACTCAAATGAACATTTTAAGGAAGTCACATTTTACAGAGCGGATCTCTTCTTCAACTCACATGTGCACTTCATCCTTTACAGCTATATTAGAGAAGGATAGTGCTACTCGATTTGAAACCTCAGGCATGCGCAGATGTCTGGACAGCATGGAGAACACCATCGCTGCTTTCTCTTTCTCTTTTTCTGATAATTTGATCAGGCCCTTAAAGCTATCTGACTCCTGTAATGAGAGATCATCGGGCCTTTGATCGCACTGACAGTGAGACACCGCCGCTGTGGGCCATCTGGAACATTATGCATGTGCACACCCATGCACACACACACACACACACACATGTATGCATGTGCACACCTCACCTTCACTCAAGTCTAAGAGTAGCATTTAGGGACAGTTTAGCAGGCTGCAGCAGCTGGTTGAATGCACACAGGACATGCGCTATCGTGGCGTTCGGTTCTCCCGAGGCAGTCCTGGTGACAGTTGGGAAGCGGCTAGGGCATCGAGAAGGTCATTAGAACAAGATGTTGCTGGAACGCGCACGCTAAGTGCACGTTTGATAGACCAAAAACAGCTGGGAGGAACAGGTCCTGAGAAGCGAAGATAGAGAAAAAAGGCGTTTCTGGACGCCACTTAAGGGATTCGGGCTGATCGAGTGTCTTTAAGAGAGCAAATGTGTGTTCATAAAATGTTTGTTTCTCTCCTGAGCTGCTTCGTGTTGGAGGGGATCAGTCAGTGGAGTGTCACACCGAGCCTGCCGAGGGAGTGCTGGAGCATTGGGGCAATATATTATACAACACCCACACCCCCGGGTTCAGAGTAAACACCATTTCTCATGCGTGTGCGCAAGTGTGTGTATGAGCAGAGAGACGGCCATCACGGATGTCACAGGTGAAATAGTGTCAGGGTAAGGAGTGTCCGTGATGATGGCAGGTTTACTGTGGGCCGTAAAGCTGAGTCATGCTCGGAGAATGATGAGAACGTTGGGCCCTTCAGCACTCTGTCGTTAAACAGGAAGCATGGTTCCTTCCACATACCTCCAGCGCCATCAATACACCGCATACGCAATGCGGTCCTATCTGAAGCGCCATTATGTTTCCCTCAGTGTTCTCTCTCGTCTCCACGACCCCTGATCTCACTGTCCTCTCCGTCCCAGCAGCACTGTACATTCCTAACTTCTCAGTTTACCACTTCCTTCCCACACTTTTCCCACGCTCTGGTATAAGGGAATTAGATGAACCAGCGTCGCACAATGACGCAGTATTAAAAAAAACAAGCACAAATCATTGTGATTAACATAATCAAATTTTTGCTTCCTACATGGGAAATCTTCAAGATTGTTGATAGACATTTCTCATGATGGAAATAAATGCACATTTGTCTAAGCACAAAGATGAGGAAGTCTACATTCCGTAAACCATTTATCCCTCCATCCACCCATTACCTTCAATAGTGTCATACCCACGTCTACAGAAAGCATCAGTATTATAGAGAAGTGCAGTAGAAAGATTTGCATCACATACAGGATCTCATACAATGAGAATGAATGTCATCACTGAAGCAAGAAACCCAAAGATCACGTCTCCTTTCACTGTAGCCGCAGCCGCACCTCCACATACATCATCTCGGGGTTTTACCTGCAATTTTTGTGCATTACGATGGTTTTCCTGAGGATTTAAAATGAAGGCAAATTGAGTGTTTTTTCTGCAAATGCTACAAAAAACTGTTTTGACAGACCTTTCCTCACCATGTGCAACTTGTAAATGTCCTTGTAAATCAATTTCTTCTCCTCTGTCAGTCAACGTAGAATAAAAAAAAAATTATTAAAAATCCACATGAATATATTTGAACTTCTGCAGTCTGATACAGATGCAGGTTGAGAGCTCTGACTCGTGCACACTGACCAAAGTACATGGAAATGGCGATGTTATTGTTCGCCTGCTAGGTGGCCCCAGAGTTCGGCGTTAAAGCAACAGCCTCATACAGCTTATGCCTCGAGGCGCCCACAATGCTGACTGCTTATGGCCTCAGGGCAGATGTTGACCTCGGCAACACGTGATGTGAAGGCTGAAATTTGATTGGGTAGAAACTTAAATATAGACGGGAAGCAGCTCAAGCAAGATAAACGTGATGAAATAAAGATTATAGACTATTAGGAATCATTAAATATGAATGAAAAAATTAGTGAATGATCAGTGATTCTTCAGGGGAGTGGTAGCTCAGTGGTTAAGGTGCTGGGTTACTGATCGGAAGGTCTGGGGGGTTTAAGCCCCGGTATCGCCAAGCTGCCACTCTTGGGCCCTTGAGCAAGGCTCTTAACCGACCCTGCGCTCTGACCCCAGCTTCTGAGCAAGCTAGGATATGCGAAGAACAAATTTCACTGTGCTGTATTGTATATGTGACAAATAAATTCTATTCTGATGGTTCTTATGCCAGCAGAGAAGGTCTTCCTGGCCTTGACACCACACCAGCGATGATAAGTTCTGTAAAAAATTACAGTTCTGTAGATACCTGAGAATAGAAGTCTCTAAAAGACATTCGACCGATACGACCGATCCAGAATGACTCGTTTTCAACCTTCCTACAGTAGGTATTCCCACATCACCCCACTTCGATTTTCCCTCTATGTTCTTCCTGTAGCTGCCCGCATCAGATCTAAAACACTGAAGCCCATCTAAAAAGCTGAAAGCGGACCAGCACCCCTTCACCTTATAGCACTTCTCACTACACCACACTCCCTCCATCCTCTCCCACTGCTCCCACCCTCTCTCAGGGTACATGGTTTCGGCACGTAGATGGTAGAACTTACACTTAGGGTCTGAACAGCTAAATCTCTAGCAGTCTCCAGATGGCAACTAAAAGGTCTGCCTCTTGTAGCGGTTCTTAAATGGAGTTTTTAAACTGATAGTCTGTGTCTTACAGAATCTTTGCCAGAGACTTCAGAGCACAAGGTCAGACGCTCTGGAGAAGGACATCTTCCAAAATGTAAATGTAAAACGACCATCACAAAATGCCTCAGAGTTTCATCCGCAAGAGGGCGCTATTCTCAAAACGGTCATAGACCCAAAGCAGCTTTACAGACTCTTCTCTGTATGTTCATCCCTAAAACACCCTGAGATGACATCAGGAAGAAGCGTTTACTCTCCCGGCATCGGACTGCGATTTGTTGAGACTCATCATGAAGTGTGGAAAAGGTGCGTAGATTTTATTTTTTGTTTTTGTATTCTCTGGTGTGCATTACTTGCCATTTTCTGTTCATTCGAAGTGGGAGTAAACACACACACACACACACACACACACACACACACAAATCCAATATGTCGATTTTTCTCCTTCCTACACACTTTTTTTTGCTCACTAGATGAGGTTGTAATACCTGCGGAGTTATTCTGATCACTCGCTTCCCCACTTTACAGGCAGCAAGGCCTTCATGTCCGAATCGCAGGATTGTTCCACAAAGGAAAGGTAGAGCGAGAGAAAAAATTGAGAAAGAGAAGAGGGGATCATTCTTTGCTCAGTATGAAAGAGGATTAGAATTTATTCAAGGTGTCTCAGACTCTGGAGAGGAAGTAGAGATTAACCACTTCAAAAATGTGAAGAATAAAGCAAATAGTCGATTCCTTCAGGGAAAAAAAAACTCCGATTCAGCTTCTTCATCAACCTTCGATAGGATTACCAATCATTTCCTGTCACCAGGAAATACCAGAACAGAGCATAACCATTTTAACATCAATAAAGGCCTGGAGTATCAAATTACTGAGAATTCCTCAAAAACCATACATGGATATCTCACACCTCATTGCTGTAAAATGCATAGATGATTCCTTGGACCCGGCAATGAAGCACTGAACCCGTGTTACAGAATGTCAGCGGAATGCATTGGTCGAAACGAAGCATCTGTGCATCTCTGGGTGTTTAAATTAAAATTCCAGATGAAACAATGTCTCTGCTCGAATGGCTGAACCAGCTGGCCGACCCTTGAGGCTTCGACCGTTGCCTCCAACTCTGCGCTGGATCTCAGGCATTTCTCACCGAGTCAGCACTCTCGGGTTGCAGCGAGAGTCGTTCACAGGCACATAGTGTGTGAACAAGCCAAGAAAAAAAAAAACAGCCTTAGCAGATCTACAGCCAAAAAACGATCCGGATCACTTTTGAATGTAACGTTGAGCTATGAAGAATCTCATTTCTCTCCAAGTTCTGATGAAACGGAAAATATCCGAAAATTGTTCGCATCCAATTTCGGGTCGAGTTCAAATCCCAACCGCACCAAGCTGCTCCTCCTGGGCCCCTGAGCGAGGCCCTTGAGTTCCTCTGCATCATTTATTAATGCCATAAATGTACATTTTTATCATTACAACAGATCCACATCTGGAAAGAGAAGCCAGGTGATCCAATACATTTGTCTGTATCTCTTAGTCCCTAGTATGCTGTATGGATAAAATATGTTGATCTCCATGAAGATACGATTCGCATGGTTTGGAGTGGAAGTCTGCGATCGAGATCTGGCCTCGACCGCACATCTCCAAAAGAACACTTTCCAGGAACATAGTGTACGTCATTCTAATCATCATCCAGCATCTGTTTTACTTGTAATCTTCAGTTCTGCTATCAGAAGCTTCCTGAAGCTTTCGCTAGTCAGAGCCTCTTGGATCTGAAGTTTGAGTCGGATTCTTCACAGATGTGAGAGCTGAACTTTCTCCTAAAAGTCAGTTTGTTTACTCTATGATTCTATATTCATGCTGGGACCCTGTAAGCACCAAAGATCTTTATGAGATATGTCTATGGAAGCAGCTGTGTTGCCTCTGATAGCCAGAGGCGTAAGGATACTGCAGCGTTTTGATGCTTTAACATGCCCCATCCAAGGAGTGCACACACACACACACACACACACACACACACACACACACACACACACAATACCTCTACAGTGTCTTCCTCAGTGACTCACACACACACACACACACATTACTTTCTCTCCCAGTGAGCTACTGTACATTTATCAGTAACGTTAGCGTGTCAGTGGGAAGTGTAGGTGGTAAGATACATCAAAG
Source organism: Silurus asotus (assembly GCA_024362625.1). NCBI lineage: Eukaryota > Metazoa > Chordata > Actinopteri > Siluriformes > Siluridae > Silurus > Silurus asotus. Next base: position 2,116,172 of record MU554589.1, on the reverse strand, counting down.
AAACCACACACACCAGATGTATTGATTTGATGAAAGCGTACAGAACGATCTAAATAAATATGTAAAATAATAAACAAAACTTTTTTTTTTCCAGTATTTAATGCGTCTGTACACAAAGCAAGTGAACATATGGACATATTCGTAGTTTTGTTGGTTGCTTGGTCATATATAATAAAGTCGATGTACAAACACGTGAAAAAAGTTTATTTTTATTTGCTATCTCAAGTTTTTCTACACGTGTAGGACACTTTCATATATTGTGTAACACCATGTTGAGGTACAGAATTAGTTACTATGTGAAAATCGTGACGCATAACGTCGATGTTGTTGTAGAATTTGCTCATTAGATGATTTTAGAGGTCAAGTCGGTCAAAAGCATAAACGTAAATAAAAGGAAATGAAATGTTTTACTTTTTTGCGCTCGTCTTTAATGAATTAAGAGCTCCGGAAAAAATAAAAATAACGCAAATAACATTTTCTAGTATTAAATACGTTTGAAAGAATTTGGTTCATTCTGTTGCAATGAACATTTAATAAAAAAAATTTAAATAAGTATTATTTGTCGTTTTATTTGCTATTGATGTATTTCATATATTTTAAACACATATATATTATCTTTATATTATAAATACAAGCATCCTTTACACATATATGAACATGTTTTCCACACGCATGTGTGTCATATATGTTACAAAAATTTGGGTTATATATGTACAAGTAGCTGAAATTTCCTATAAATATCAGATTTCTGTATTTCTGTATTTGTACGGTATTATAGTGCGTACGCAAGCAGCAAATGGCAAAGACTCACCACAACAATTACCACACCAGCATCAACCACAAAAGAAAATACGAGAGGGTGTGATGCGATGACGTCGTTGACATTTAGAAGTGTACAGACAAAAAAGAAATCGAAATAGATTGTGATCGAAATAATTGCTGCTGTTTCACTACTCAAATTATGTAACAGTGAAGCTGTTCAATGAAGTAAGTTGATTCTTCTTTTTCTTCTTCTTCTTCTTCTTTCGGTTTCTCCCATTAGGGGGCGCCACAGCGGATCATCCGTCTCCATACCCCTCTGTCCTCTACATCTGTCTCTTTCACACCAACTACCTGCATGTCTTCCCTCACCACATCCATAAACCTCCTCCTTGGTCTTCCTCTTTTCCTCCTTCCTGGTGTCTCCATCCTCAGCATTCTCCTACTGATATACCCCATGTCCCTCCTCTGCACATGTCCAAACCATCTCAATCTCAGCTCCCTCACCTTGTCACCAAAACGTCCTACATGTGCTGTACCTCTAATAAACTCATTTCTAATCCTGTCCATCGTCATCGCTCCCAACGAACATCTCAACATCTTCAGCTCTGCTGATTGTGTGGTGGAAAAACTATGAAATCAACACAACAGAGAGACCTGAGAAGCAAATATTTTCCAGTAAAAAAATGTGGATGCGCGTCAGATAACCTGATACAGTGCGAGTGCTGATCACTTGTCAGGTTTTAATTTAGTCTAGCTCATGCAGGCACGGCATGTTCGGCGCATGATCGGCTCTTCATTGGCTCTCCTGCCGTGGCGCACTTTCCAACGTGGTGACGGTAAAAGAAGTGTACGTTTGGTTTTAGTTGTTGCTTTACTTCCCCTTTGTTTACATTTTGCAGTGTGTGCATTTTTAGTCACGATGTCCAAATGATCACCCCAAAGTAGCTTTCACACTTTTTAAAAAACCTCCAGCTTAAACCCCAAATATCAGCTCGACCTGTTTCAGTCCCAGTCTTTAGCTCATCCGAGATGTGAACCTTTTTTTCTTTATATTAAAGGGTTTTGCCCAGGAACGGTGTTCATTTAGAGCAAGACGCCTCGATGTGCCTAAGGGCCAGTTTGAAACCACAAAGGTATTTTTGGATCTGCATGAGAACAGCTAATTTAGTCCTCATATTCTAAATCTCTCTGCCTTTTCAAAAAAGAAAAGCGCTAGTCAAAATTATTTCTATTGCGCTTTTCACAACAAACATTGTCTCAAAGCAACTTTACAGAATTGAATCTGATGAGCACCATGGAGACTGCGGTGAAGAAAAAAACTGCCTTGATGTAATGAGGAAGAAACCTTGGGAGGAACCAGACTCAAAAGAGGAACCTCATCCTTATTTGGGTGACATCAAGAGTGTGATTATACGTATAGTCAGCGGGTAAACCTCCCTCGTCGGTATGGTAACGTGGTGCGTTGATGTTCTATCAGAGTGTGTATCACACTACCAAATCTGATTTGGTGGTCTATGGATCACTGTGAACTGCGTCTCATATTCAACAGGTTCTGTTTATGTTACATTGAATGTACAGCAACTGAAGATAGTGGCTCTAGGTGGCGCTCAAGTTTGATCCATTTTCCACTTATTGCATTTGGCAGATGCACATTTATCCCATTCATACACGTGAGCAGGTGGGGTTAAGGCAATTGCTCAGGGATCCAGAAGTGCCAGTTTGTTGTGGCTCAAGACCTTCGGATCCAAAGTCCTAGACCTTAACCGCTAAGCCGTCGCTACCCCGCTGTTCTCCTTTTTTTTTTGCTAGCAAAATGATAGAATTATACGCATTGGCGTTCTCTTGCTTGCATTCATGGCTGGGTGACTCAGAGTGACCTCAGCTGAACTCAGGATTTCATTTCTAATACCTACCACTCTGTTCTCTCCTGCTGTCAAGCTGTACATGCAGTCCTGATGCTGGAGCTGATGTTGGTGTCTGATCCTGACACCGTGGCTCCTGGGAGAACTTCCCTTCCAGACCCATCTGAGTCATTCTCTTGCTCTGCATTTGTGACTCACCTTCTGCTGCACTGAATAGTCCCACAAGGATGCACACGTAAAGATGTTCTCTACGCTTCTGCAACATCCAGGAGTGTGTTGTTGCACTCGTAAAAGACTGCCCTCTGCTCCTATTTACAAAAATGCTCACACACACACACACACACACACACACACACACACACACACACACACACACTCCGTTCTTCACAGGGTTTCAGGGAGTTTTTTTCTGGAGTGTTTGCTATCGAGCGAGTTACTATTCGCACAATATCAGGATGAAAGATCTACCTGGCAGGTACCCAGTGGTCTTAGAAGCAGAGCCGCATTTATAACTCGCATCGTATTGGGCAAATTTCAGAGTTTTTACTATTAAATTACAAATTATTTAATCACAATCATAAGGAACTTATTTTATAAAGCGCTAAACAAATTAAAAAAATAATCACCTCAAGTACAAAAAAATAAGCGAGACAAAGTTTTAAATTAAAATGCGAAACTAAAATGCCATAAAAAATTAATTATTTAATTAAATAGATTTAAGATTTTATAATTGGTCCCAGGTCACAGTAAGAAGGTCAAATGTCAGATGACGTGCAAATGTTCAGGAACTCAAAAGCCCACGTTGTGACTATTTTATTGAAAGTGTTTGCATGTAATAATCACTGAAAAAACGCAAACCTGTTCGAGGCGTATTAAAAGCAGTGGTGTGACAAGTTTGGAGTGGAAGAACTCGAGTGTTCTCCTCCCACAACACAAGCACCTGACGTGACTGATGCTCTGTGGTCGATCGCCACAAATCGCCAAGGAGATTCAAGGTTCTCGAAAGAACTCAAGCATGAAACTTTCAACAAGTAGAAATGAGTGTGATGTTCAGATGTACACAAACTTTTGACAAGCCGTTAGTCGTTTTAATCAATTTGACTTTTGACCTCGAAATCTGTCAGCACAATTTTTAGCTTCATATTCGATTTATTTATTTTTTGTGCATTAATTATTACTGAGAGAAGCCGTTTTCCATTTCCATGCGTCCTCGTTCGATATATGTGCGTAACATCACCCTTTTTCATGAAACAAACCTGGCCACATGGAATCCACAAACGATTTCAGTCTGCAGGATTCGTCACACGACGCCGACTGCCACCGTCAAAAAAAAAAAAAAAAAAAATTAAAGAAAAAGGGGTTTTGTAACACTTTGAGAATGACAATGAGGCTTTGTAAGCATCTGGAAGCGTTTATGGATCTGATATTCCCCTCGAGGACTGAAAAAAGTGCTCAAGAGGAAAACACACACACACACACACACACACACACACACACACACACAGAACACTCTGGTTAATCAGTGGTAAGGGTGTGATGACCAGGAAAAAATAAAAAGGGATCAGCAAAAGATGAAAGAGAATCGAGAATCTGTTGCAGCTCTGAACTTGATGTTTTGGACCCGAGAACGAAGCATTGTGAAGAATTCGGTTTCTCGTGGAAAAAACAGAGTATAAATTGGAATGAGTAACGGTCATTACGGGGAACGGCGGTGGAAAGGATGGCGAGACGTCTGCCTTCAGGTTCGAGTTATTTATAGCACGTAATTGTTTTAACACGTCACGTTAGCAGAGGGATTGAGTATTATTTTTTTGAGCAAACAAGCAGAAAAGCAGCATATGGTGTGTGTGTGTGGGGGGGGGGGGGGGTTAAATAATATTGCTTTGTAAAAGGATCATATTTGAAAATTGTTGGTTTGCTGAGAAGGGAAAGGGTTCGAGGTGTTGAGCAGCACCGGTTATATACAGTTTAATCCCTTTTTCTTTTTTCTTTTATCTTTTTTTTTTAACTCTATCTTCTTTCACTATGAAACATCAGTGACAATAAAACTAAATTTGCTCCGACAGCTTCAAGTTCTAATCTAATAAAAGAAAGAAGACTGGAACAAAGTTAACTTCTCTCTTCTTTCTGCACAAATATGACCTGACACACGGTTGGACTCCGCAGACAGAAAGAGAAAGGGAGGAGAGTGAGGGGGGGGGGGGGGAATAAATAGAACTAAACTTAAAAAAAGGGTGTAAAAATAGTTTTTTCTTCTGGCTGTTACAGGGTTCGACTTGCGTTTTAGAAGGTGCGTGTGATTTATTGGGTTTTTTTTGGAACCAAGGGGCAGGAGGTGGACCCTCTGAGCATTTTAGGGGGAGTACAGGGTGTCTCTTTCAGGTCTGCTTGGTCCGCCCCCTCTATGAGAATATCTTGCACAGTGCTCCGGGTCCCTAAACGTAGCCAGTGCTGTGAATGGAGAACTAGACGAGGAGGCTGCAGAACATACCAGCAACATGAGAGCGCTGCGTTTAGCCCTGTGCACCATCCTGGCCCTGCTATGTCTTCCTCAGACATGCCATGGAGGTAAGACGGCCCAAGCTCAGAAATAACCTTTAATCTAAGTCACACTTTCTGTCTGAAATCCTATTTATCGCAGATTTCTTCCTTTTCCTCCAAGCGCTGGCTGAAATTGAAGAAGTTGTGTTTGCTATTTATTTTTGTGTATTCGTTTATTTATTTGCGCCTCCTCTCATGAAGCATGAATGGACCAGTGTGTGTCTTCATCCACATCCAGGCTGTGTGTAAAACCCCACATAGTGTATATTTAAGAAAATGCTTAGCGTTAAAGCTGGAGATAAAAGCAGCAAATTAGAATGAAAGGAATGAGGGGAAAAAAGGGTGTGAGGTAAGTTTTGACCGGAGTGCACGTCTTACGTGTTTGGAGGTGTGCAAATATCGCAGTTTAAGGTGAAATCCAGGTGTCAGAGTAGGCAGGAGGTGCTGATATATCCGAGTGAAAGGCTTATTCATTCGCAGAGGAGAAAAAGAAAAAGTGAAAGAAATACAGTGGTGCCGTAGAACATCATCAGTTTAGGTTTGGGGGTTGAAGGAGGGAAGGAGGAAGGAAAGTGGAGCTGTGGGGTTGGGGTTGGGGGGGTTGGGGGGGTTGATGTATGAATCGGCTGCAGACATCCGGCAAGTTCTTTAGGGTGGGAACTCCATCGTAGCCAAGAGTTGTGGCTTTTGCAGAAGGCCTGGTGGAATAAAGAGAGTCTTTGAGAGCTGCCTGAGGAGCACAGTTCTCCACTCATGAGCTTCTCTCTTCTGTTTTCTCAAGCCGCATTTCAATTCGGGGGACATTCAGAGCGGATTTCTGAAGGTTTTCCATAGGATTTGCATGGAATTGCATCATATTTGTTGCAAATGAAAATCAGGGTTAAGAGATCCAATTAGTGTCTATGTGGTCTGTGTGTGTGTGTGTGTGTGTGTGTGTGTGTGTGTGTGTGTGTGTGTGTGGGGCTTAGTTCATCAATGTCTCTGTTTTGGGACTCTTCATAAAACACCTGGAATGACTTCACTTCCACGAGAATTGTTTATATCTCCATAGTGCTCCATTAAAAAAAAAAAAGGAAAAGGTTAGAATGAGACTCAGAGCTCCTGTGAGAGCGTTAGACTCGGCTCAGACATGATGCAGGGATCAAACCGAGAACTCCATGGGTGTGGCCATCAAGTCAAGTACTTAGCTCTGTGTGTGTGTGTGTGTGTGTGTGTGTGTGTGTGTGTGTGTGTGTGTGTGTGTGTGTGTGTGTGTGTGTTTGTACAGTAATTCCCTATCTGATTTGTTATTTATAAATGATAAAGTACTCACATGTGGTCTTATTAAAGACGTCATTGATGCTATATTTATATTGGAGTTGTATATGCATTGATATTATGGACCATAGACTGTAAATCATCTCACACACACACACACACACACACACACACACACACACAACCTGTAGTGAGGCTCTGCTCGAAAAAATGTGTTATTTTATATAACACTGAATTGTTATGCAAGTGTGAGCAAAACCCGTCTCTTCTGTCTTCTCTCTTCGCTTTATCACTGCAGAAACACTCGACACAAACAACCTTTCTGCAGGCGAGTATTCAAGACTATACAAGGAGTGTTTTAGAGGAGAAAGAGAACGAGACAGAGACTGAGACTGAGACTGAGACAGATTGGATGCTTGGCAGGGTGAAAGTGTTAGGATAGCTTAAGCCAATCAACGAAACATTCTCCAAAAATAAAAATCATGGTCACTATATAATTCATAATCGAGGAATGAATGCCACTTGATTAGCCTTATAGCTTGTTCATGCACACACACAGACACACACACACACACACACACACACACACACACACACTAGATATCAAGAGTAAATATTTACACACCCGTTTATCTTTGCCAATTATAAACCACGCCGCAGGCTCATGCGTATATGGAAGATGCAGCCTCGTGTCAAACGATGCCTTAGACAGCAGATTGGACCTGATGCTCATGGCAACTTTTCAGATACAGATGCGGTGTGGCATAAACAGTCTTTCCCCCGAGTGGATGCTGGGCTCAATGTCACAACAGATCCGATTACATCCAAGTCAAATGTCTGAAATAACCCACAGGATGGCGCGTGTACAGGTTTATCACAGCAGTTCGCCGGAGTGTCAGTCAGTGGATGTTGGTTACAAATGAACCTTAATAAGCCGAGCTTCATGAGTTTCATGATGGTGCATATTACTCACCCGTCTGAGTAACACTCAGTATTGTAACAATATTTCAACATCAACACCAACACTTCAACACTTCAACACTTCAAACACTCCAACATTTCAACACCAACACTTCAACACTTTAAACACTCCAACATTTCAACACCAACACTTCAACACTTCAAACACTCCAACACTTCCAACACTTCCAACACTTCCAACACTTCAAAACGCTCCAACATTTCAACATCAACACTTTAACACTTCAACACTTCAAACACTCCAACACTCCAACACTTCCAACACGTCAACACTACAACACTTCAAACACTCCAACACTTCAACACTTCAACACTTTAAACATTTCAAACACTCCAATACTTCAAACACTCCCAACACTTCCAAAACTTCCAACACTCCAAAACGCTCCAACATTTCAACATCAACACTTCAACACTTCAAACACTCCAAACACTCCAAACACACCAACACTCCAAACACACCAAAACGCTCCAACATTTCAACATCAACACTTCAACACTTCAAACACTTCAAACACACCAACACTCCAAACACACCAACACTCCAAACACACCAAAACGCTCCAACATTTCAACATCAACACATCAACACTTCAAACACTTCAAACACACCAACACTCCAAACACACTCCAACACTTCCAACACTCCCAACACTCCAAAACCCCAACACTCCCAAAACCCCAACACTCTAAAACCCTAACACTCCAACACTCCAAACACTCCAAAACTCAAAGCTCCAATACTCCAACACTCCTGTTGCTGTGGAGAACAGCAGAGTTTGCTGGATTTTCTGTTTTACCGTCATGCAGGGTTTTGCAAAGAGGTGAAGTTTGTGAGCAAATTGTTCCCTCATAAAACTGACAGAGCAGTGAAAGGAACAAATGTTCTTTGTGAATGTTCTTTTACTTTCAAACCATCACATTTTTTTTCCAGTTGATTGATTTGGTGTTTTTTTTTAAACTTATTCAGTCCGAGTGCATCATTTATTTAGTGCTTGTTTAATTCTTCTGCAGGTTATAACTAAGTGGATTTCGAATATTGGGCTGAATCAATATTTAAAATGAGAATTATTTCATGTGTATTCGTCTCTATAAACCTCCATCAGAAAAGATAAAAACAGATATTTAATGTCATTTAATACACGTTTTTTTGTTGTTGATCATCGCGATAAATTTTCTCTTTAAAATTCAATAGAAATCAATAAAAGGTTCTGACCTTCTAAGAACTAACTGTTGTACAATATGCACATATGAACATTGATTTTTGAGCATCCCATTCCACATTGAGTCTCCATTTGCTGTTATAAAAACCTCCACCTTTCTGGGAAGATGTTCCAATAGATTTTGGGGTGAGATCGTGGACACTTGCGGTCATTCAACCAGAGACAAGAGCATGAATAAAATGTAGCTAAAATGCAGATTTCTGTTTTAAATTTTTTTTTAATGCAACTATTTCACCTAAAATCCCTATCCATAGATTTGAGTTTGGAGCTTTTGATCACTTAATTAATGGTGCAGTCTTTTCACGACATCATGCACACACACAATTAACAGACCGATGATTTCCACGGTGACGTTCCGGTACACCTCCACGTCTAAACTATTAGTTCTCAGAATCCGCCCTATTTTTCATTCATTCGCTGAAACTGGAACCCGATTTATTCGAGGTATTCGAGGCTATTAGAGGTTTTTCTGCATCGAGGAAAATGGCAGCAATTTGTCCTATCACTAAATGAATCTCAAAGAGCGCTAGTGTTAAACTGTGCCGCCGCTTCCCCCCTTCCACCCCCTCTCCCCCCACACACACACAGCATCCATCTGAATGGCTCTCATTCAAAGCACATTGTGGAGAAGTTTCCTTCTGAGGTCATGTGAAACACCGAACAGCAAGAGATTGTAAAGGAAAGGATTCCATGTTAAATTGGATATAATACAAAACCAGGTGTCTGAATCCTTGCATGTCTGGAGGTCGGGGACTGAAAGCCTGCGATTAGGAACTGTACAGCGTCTGCCATACTGAGAGAGAGAGAGAGAGAGAGAGAGAGATGCTGGGTGTGGCACTCAGACTCTATGTTTATTCTACAACTAAATGCATCTGTCAGCTCACATTCTAAAGCTTAACATAGACATAAGTTTTCATGCAGAATGAATGCAAACAAGGTTCTAACAGCTGTTTTCACTGCTGCTGCTGTTCATCATGGATTCCAAACCAAGATCATCGACCAGTTCCTAGAACGTCGATGGATTTGAACCAGATTTCAGTCAGATTCCTGAGATGTTACTAAAGCACTAACCAAGGCATCATTTTACCTGGAGAAGAAGCTCTAAAGTCACCTAAAGTGCCCGATTTCTTCGTTTTTCTCTCACAAACTCATTGCAAATGATTGGACTGATGATACAAAAAATATGAAAGCCCTCATTGCAGTTCCTGTTAATCTAATAAACTCTTGGAATATTATTCAACGATTCGAATTAATTCTTGTATAATATTCACGTTTGAACAAAAGTTTGTGGACACCTGCCCGACGCACTTTTGGAACGTCCCAGTCCACATTTAGTCCCTCATTTGCTCTTAGAATGATCGCTCCTCTTCTGGGAAGATGTTTCACTAGATTTTAAAGTGTGTTTGAGGAGATTGTAGGGTTGTAGTAAAGTCAGGTACTGATGCGAAGTGAGATGAGGAGGTTCCAATACATCCTGAAGGTGTTCAGTTAGGTCGAGGTCAGAGATTTCGAGCAGACCGCTCAAGATCTTCCATTTGCTGTACTAGTTCTTCTAAAGCGAATGCATCCAACAAAATCGTATACATTTGTGTGGCACAGACTTTGTGGAAGCGCTTTTAAGGATGGATTAAAAACATCTGGAAAAGTCTGGTGTTTGTACTTTTGTCCATTATAATTGAGGTATTATAATTGAGGAGACCATCTCAGATATCAAAATAGTCCTACAGGAGTAACCCATGTGAAGCAGATCTTCATGGAGATGGTTTTGTGAAGGGTTTCAGGTGAAGGGAACATTTTTAAAGACGTCCTAAACAATTATGTGCCTTCAAGTTTGTGAAAAAAAACGTTTTGAGAAGAATCACATGGGTGGGAAAAGTCAGATGTCTAGACGCTTTTGTCTATAGAGTCTGAGTCATTGCGTGCATTTGAACCGGTTTATCACACTTCGATCACTTGATGTGTATTTCTGTGCATCACTGTGAAAGGAACAGCTGTATTCATCTCAGAACCGTGTGTGGCCCTTCAGCTTATTTGAGAACTTTGACTTAAGTGTAACTGATCTGTTGCGACAGCGAGCTCAGCATCCATTCTGGGAATGGCCGTACATGCCACACCACATCTATATCCAGAAAGTGGGCTTTAAGCGTGCTTCGCTTGCTCCTCTGAGAGAACATTTTATATCGAACTATACAAGGGAGTGTTTTTTTTCTATCCAGAAGGAAAGCTAAAGCATTGGAAGGATGGGCTGATAAATGCCATGCTTGTTGATAGCGCATTCCTTTGAAGCGTAATCATGATGGTGCTATCCTCTAATTGGGAAGATAAATGTTAATGGTGTATGACCAGAATGCACCACTGATGGCTGTCTGTGCTTTGCTGGATAATTAAATGTCAAGCTGTGTTATGGCTTTGTTTCCATCGAACTGCAGTTTTTACCAGATTAGGAAGTGGGCTGAGGTTTTGTTTTTTTTTGTGTGTTGGGATGCGAGTAAGAAAACCGACGCTGCTGGTCGAACTCCATTCAAAACATTCGGTCCTCATAAAAAAATTGGAAAAATGTGAGGATAACAGCAGATCATACGCAGGTGAATGATTTCCACCCACTACTAATAAGGAAAGTGGGTCATCTCCTGGTGTTCACATTCTCTCGAGGATTTGTTGCAGAGCAACAGCATCATCACATGGAACAGCTTCAGGGACAGTAATGCTGGTGGCTTGGAAATGATTTAGACCGCGGTTATGGCTCTGTTTTTATTGAAACGTGGGCTACCTAAAGAAACATGAATAAGTAGGCCAGATTCTTGCGCACACAATGTCCGTATTCTGGGCGGTTTCTCACAGTTCTTGAAATGTCCTCATATCTCTAGCATGCATAAAATTTCAAGTTTGCTATGCGTCTTAGTCTAATCTAAATAGCGTGGTCACATGACTAGAGTTGGACCGGGTTTGAAGGGCAATCGGGTCGTTTTTTTTCCCCTGCTGGGAGCAATACACAGCTGTTAGCAAATTTAACTAGCAGAGCTTGTTCCAGCACAGATCTGCAATTGAGGAGAAGGTGTTTTTTGGAAATTTGCAAATCTCTTTTTCACACCCTTGCTCCCTCAGAGACGAGGAGAAAGCTATGGAATGAGATTTTGAAAATTTATATATCCAGAGTACTTAATAAAAACACTGCCTCGCAAGCAGTTAGAGAAAAAAGGGTCTCCAGATAGAGTGTGCTGGGAGCCGGAGCATACAGAGACTCCCATGTTCACGATGAGAGTCGTGTCGTCATCGGGAATGTATGAGGTTTAAAATAGAGGAAACGGCAGGCGGCACGCTCGACGTCGAGAAGGACGCATTGCTGAAATGCCTCTGCTTCAGGCGTCAGCGACAAAGCAAACAGACGCCGACTAGTGCTGCTTTATATACATGTGCCGAGGACCGACACCTGATTAGGGCTGATTTTAAACATGGCTCGCAGACGTAGCATGCTCATGTTGACCGAGAGCATCAGAGTGGAGCTGAGGATTTTAGAAGTTGTTCGAATGTTACAGATGTTAGAAGTGCTGATTTTTAACACACAGACACGTTCGAACGGAATGGTGCGAAAAACAAAAAACACCCACTGAGCAAAAAACCTACAGAAGACCACGTCAATTTCTACTCCCATCCACCGAGAACAGGAATCCGAAGCTAAAAAGGACACAGGTTCACCAAAAGAAGACAATTCCAGATGGTAGCCTGGTCTTGGTCAACCGTCTGTCATAATGATATGACTATATTTGGAGCCACTTTCAGCTCAAGCTTGCTGACGGAAGCCATTGTGAGCTTTTTCAGACACTTCTACGCTAATATGGTAGCATTTTAGTTCAGGACATAAAAAGCGCATGTAAAGAAAGACACTCAAATTCTACTACAAGATAAGGAGATTATGTAAGACGTTGTACATAGCGCCTGTTAAGAGCTTCTTTTGTATTGTTTGACATCAGATCGAGTCCCAGTGATACAATATGCCATATTGTTAAAGCCCTAATAAAGTGTAGTAAGTCACAATCGGGTGTTAATATCCCCTGATTTTACTGCTACACCACGTGCAGGTGGGTTAATTAGGCAAGTCAGCTGTAAAGCAAGTCCAAGGACCTGCTCAGACCTTTAATTAACGTGTGCATGTCTTCAATACAGCTGTAACCAGATGTACGTACATAAGAACATAAAACACTCAATGCTAGAGCTCAACATGCGAAGTGCGAATAGGATCCATCGTCTAAACTGCACTGTGAGATGAAGTGGCTGAAGAGTCTTGAGTAGTGAATCTTGAGTACGATTTGCATTTCTGATTTTACAATAATGACACCTATTGAATCATAGGCTACGATGAAAGTTAGCATAGATGAACAAATCGCCATTAGGGTGCACTATTGCTGAACAAATAGAGTTGAATTTATTTAGTGTTCTTTTTTTCATGGTATTTAAGTTCGAGCTCTATTTCGTTTATTGTCTTGTCAGTAGACATGCATAGAAGCGAACACACCGTGTGATGGTCTTCCAAAACTTCAGAATTTGCCGGAAGAATCTCACACGCAATTTTTTGGTCAAGGACAACAATTGTCTTTAAAACCCTCTCAATGTAGGAACACCACAGAAATCAGCACAATTGATTCACATTAATCATCTTTTGTCTGGAACATTTACAAAATGTACGATTTAAACCAGGCAATAGATGCATGAAATGAAATCATGACATTTCTACCCTCTTCACAGGTTGGAGTGGAAGAACTTGAGATCTTAAATGCGAACGCTGACTGCACTCCAGGCTTCCGCACCTCACTTAAATCAGTACCTGATTTTACCAACACCCTTGTGACTGATGAACACAAATCTCCATAAGCACACTCCCTAAATCTAGTAGAACATTCAATTCAAGGTTCTCCTCTTCCTTTTAAAGAAGCTTCTTATTAGGTTCTAAACAATCCTTTCTTTATTCCCTCCTAAATAGGCAACTCTTCAGGATATTTTCCCCTTCTGAACGCAGAACACCAAATTAGATTTGACCTTTTCCTATTTATAAAAGCAGAACAACAATGTGCTAATTGTGTGATTTTTTTTATCCAAATCGACCGTTTGAATCAGCTAAGGATTTGGTTTTACTGCCAACATTATGCTTCAGCATTTTCATACAAGATAAACAAAACTAGCAGGACAGCCTGGTTATGGTATTAAACACACACACACGGCTCAGGCGATGAATATGTCGACTTTTTGTTGGTATTCAAACACGATTTTTGCACTCGGCCCGTGCATCATAAGCAGGAAGCATATTCAACATGAATATCTTAGCATACGCTAGAGAGAAAAATGAAGGTTGGATTGTTAAGAAAGTGTTTGTTCACTGGAGAAGAAAATGAGGCTATTAAGCAAGTCCATTTGAGTTATATAACAAATTGTAAATATTGTGTTTGGACTTTAGCGATGTGCATGGCATACAGAGGAGCTTCAGCATGGCAGGGGTTTTTGTCATTGTAAAAATAGCATTTATTAAACCGGTTATAAAAGCGTTATGGGGTTGAGTAGCTGTCATGGGCAGTAAGAGTCACTGTTCTGCAGACAGCTAACGCCCTGGAACTCGGAGCCAGACCATCTGGCGGTGCGAGGGGATCCCGCTTCTGGAAACGACTGTTACTGTTATTACGTCTGCTACTGAGTGGCTGAAAAAAGTTCTCCCCTTTTACAGTAGTTTTGAAACTGAAATTTTCTTTATGCCGTTTTCCCTCTGAATTTTTTCCACATGTACGCTTCCTTTCTTTTTTTCTTTTTTTTTTGGAGACGCAGCAATCCAGCCAGGACAAAGCCTCTTTTCTTGGAGACAACCAGTGAGTTGTTTCTTTGCACAATTTTCCTACTCCACCCTGTCCAGGTGAATCACCCACTCCCTTGTAAAGGAAAAAAGCCATGAGTACCTCAAAGTCTGAGTGAATGAGAGTGCACTGAAGTCCATATGGTACCCATAGTACCCATTTTATATCAGTGTAATATCGAGGAAAGGACAAAAGAGGGGTGTGTCCACATTTCCACTTTCGCCTTATTATAGCTTTCTCAGTCTGATGACACAGTTAAGAGGGCATGTTTGCCTAAAGCCCAAGATTTTACGGTTTGATTTACTCTAATGTTCATGTAATAAAGGGGAAATTAGTGTTCTTCAAGTGATGTTTAGACTCTCAACAACCACATGGTCGTATGGAAAGGACAAAGTAATATATGGACAAACGGACCACCGCTGAGACAAAGAACCAGACCAGAGGCTGTTATTTGACTTGTGCGAACACAGATCTCCATTTAAGACATGAATGAAGACATTTATGAAGTGTCCTTTGGCATTGTTTAGTAATGTGTAAGCCTCCGAAAGAATTCCAGCTTTCTCGAGCTCCTCACACATCTGTACAGGATACAGGCAGAAAGACAGAAGCCTACACATCACACACTGTGTAACTTCTACGCAATGCTTTATATACACCTTTTCATAAGGACGTTCAGTACCAGTGGAAAGGGTGGTTCACAATTCTCCACTCGTCATTATCTTTGATCAGCGGGACACAATCTTTTCTATTCATTGAACCAGACCAGATGATTCTCTCTCACACTACGACAAATCAGCATGTGAGAAGTTCCTGCAGCTGCCAGATGTTTAGTAGTTTGTAGAACTGCTGAGGAAAGGCGAACAAAATCCAAACAAGCTGAGAGATGAAGATGGATGGAGCGAAAAAACGTCCAGCAAATTATTTCATAACACTTCTTATTTATTTTTTTTTTTTTTGGACATTCGCATTGCAGATCAAATAAAGTATTTTTTGTTTTCATTCAAGTATAGAATAAATGATTGACTACTTGTGTTACAGTAATTAAGTTATTCACTGTGATTGTTCTGCTTTGATAGAATACAAGGTTCACACATGAAGTGAATCTCCAGTCGCTGCCGTAGCATTTGCTGTTGTCGGTAGGTTGAGCAACCATTAATATACCTTTGATTGTGAGAACAAATCAGGAGACTGATGCCCAATTCTCATTGAAATTGAACTCCTATTTCAGTCATTGTGACTCTACTTGTAAATGCAGCACGATTCAGAAAGTACAAGTTTTCATGATACAATTCAGCCATTAGCTAGCTATTTATACTATTAAAAGAAGATATGAAGATAATTAGCTGTTCGTCTTCAGCCTTATAGGTACTGTAACGTTCAGGATATTTAAGTAGAAGCATCTTTAGCATGATAGCCAACTGTATATTTTGAAACTTGCAAGAGTTAACATTAATTAGCATGAATTAGCGTGCTAAATAACAACAGAACTTAGCAGGATAGTGAAATACTGCATTTTAATAGACTTTTCTTTCTTTCCTGTATATACTATTGATATTAGAGGTAGTAATGACTTCAGAGATGGTTGTTTAATAAATCAGAAGTTTAAAATGTCGAACCATAAGCCTCCATCCATAAGCCTCCATCCATCCATTCTTCCTTTTCCGCTACCTGAAGCAAAAAAAAAAAAAAAAAAAAAAAAGTTATAATGAACATATTAACATGATCAAAACTTGGAAATGATCCTAATCCTTAATCACGATAATTCACATCTTTTAAATGTCAAGACTACAATAAATGGTGGAGAGTTTTCTTTTACAAAGAAACGTCACTGACCAATGAGTAGGAATTGTTGAACTCATGACTGTTTTTTATTCTAAATAGACAAATCAGTGGAATATTAGGTCACGTTGTTAAGCGCTGATATGTACCGTCTTCAATGCTTGGACATTAAGTTCAGTTGTGCAACTGTAATTGTATTTAAAGGACATACGGTGCCACCCCAGGTGAGGACAGGTTCTTAACCAACTGGACCACAGAAGCACTTTCTATCACAAGCAAATGTGTACTGTCCTCTATGCTTGGTCATTCCGGTGCATTAGCTGTAATCATGTCCATGTCGTCTTTCAGTCCCGGTGCATGCATGTTCCATGTGCATGGTTTGTTTACTCAACATGGAAACAGAATCTTTGTATGCTGAATGCTTTGTATGGGCAATAAAGGGGAAAACTGATGAACTATGATCATCTCCTTGTTACGTGTCTGTTCTTCCTGAGACACGGGTTAAACTCGGATGAAGAAAAAAAAAGGCAAAGAAAAGTGTTTAATAAACAGGCGGCGTGTGCTGGAGGCTGCTGATCCGGTTTCTCCTAATGAATGCTAATGGATTTGCCTGAATGTGCGTCCTTCTCTATCTCGTCCTCCCCCTACCCCTCCTCTCTCTTACTGAACCAGGCACACCTCAACGCTTCCTATTAAGCACCCGTGAAATTAGAAATCGCAAATTAGAGACCCAGGAAGTGTTGCTGCTGCTGCTGCTTCTCCAGCAGGCACCTGAATGGGACAGAATGCAGCAGAAAATGCAGCAGAAACGTTAATAACGTTAAAGAGTCACGTTTAACCCACGTGACGTGTTGGTCACGGCGAGAAGAGAAGTTTTCGAAAAGATTACAGAAATACACATCGGGTTGTTTTTGCATGTGCGAGTATTACAGGCGAGTTCAGTACAATACAATACAACGCAAAGTCTTGAAAACGAATAAAGAAATACGTCGCATTTGGATTCATGTCGCACAGGCAGAACGTGACTCGCTTGTGTCCGTTCACAATTGTAGCTCAGTACGCGAGGAACGTCCTTAAAAGTTCTCTGGGACTGAATTCATGATTGCAGACCGAATCCTTCTCTTTTTCTCATGTCTTGTAGCATGAACATGCACAATGGTTGCTAGTGCGCCACCTTTCTAGTGATTCTAGAGACCACCCCCTGATGTTTGAACAGTAAAAACATATGCAACAAGGTTTTATGAGACATTTAAAAATGAGACCATTTTTGAAGTCGTAAATACTTTCGTCGGGTCCTTGGAGGAGATCGAATGTCGGAAGACTTTTCCTCCTGGAAACAATAATATGATAATAAAATATCTCTGCGTCAGAGTTAAA
This sequence comes from Silurus asotus, assembly GCA_024362625.1. NCBI lineage: Eukaryota > Metazoa > Chordata > Actinopteri > Siluriformes > Siluridae > Silurus > Silurus asotus. Next base: position 2,098,553 of record MU554589.1, on the reverse strand, counting down.
CCAAAAAAAGTCAAGGAGATATAGGTTTCAAACTAGTTTTTCTTTGAAGGAACACCTTTACGAATCAAAGTGCAATACAACGATAAAGATAGAAGTCGCGAAATGCATATTCGGAATACAGACAGCGATCAGACGGCATTTTTCTTGCAGCCGGGGATGCATGCCTGGCATCTGTCTTGTCCGCTTTCTTGCAAGTTTAGTGCGTTTTGTTCTTGGACCATCGACCAATCAGTGCAGTAGTTTCCGCGGTGCGATCCCCCCCCCTCCAATTCCTGCATTTTAGTATTAAGTACAAAACTTACTTATGCAAAATTACAGATTTCAAAAAGTACACAAAAAAACACACTCAATTACAGTAACATGAGTAAATCTAATCGGTTACTTTTCATCTCTGCTGTCCAGTATTGGTACTTGAACCCAGGACCTTAAGATTGAAAGTTTCATGCTTTGCTAACTGGTCTAACCAGGAAATAATGAAGAAAAATGTGACCTTTAAAAAAAAAGCCTTTAACATTTATCCATAGGAGAATTCTCACGAAGTTGGTAATTATAGTCTCCAAGCAATGATGTTATCTTAAAAGCATACATGCGCGATAAGTGAGTGCACTTATGGGGGGGGGGAATAAGGGATCGGGTGTATAGCTAGTGACAGCAGACAAAACACAAACACCAGAAGACTTGACTGTGGTGTTCAAAAGCCAATTGCTCGTTCCTAATCATCCACCACCGATAGAGCCGTTTCTGTTCTAAAGGCTATCTCGGCCTTTCATATCTGTTTCTCACGTTAAACTTACGCCAGTGTTGTGAATTTAAATCAATCCCAGATTTCAATATCATAAGATACAAACTGGCAAGCAAGCCACCCAACCTGCACAGAAATCCCCTGAGAGCAGCAACGTTCATCAGAATAAACCTGTGATCTCGTCGAAATAAAATGTAAAACTGTGTTTATTGATGTTTTGTATGTGGACGTCTGGCAGCCTTCTGCAGACGGTGCATACGTCAGTTACTAGAGAACAGAACAGAAGCCATCTGAGAGCCATGAAGGATGCCTAGGATTTGATGAGCATGTATTTCCTACTTCATCTTTTTATTTTATATATATATATATTTCGTGTTCTGACCATGTTTGCAAGGGCCTAGCCATGGGAATAATGAAAGACAGCCTGCAGACAGACGGACTCGGTAAATGGAAATGGGGATTTGGAAATGAGTGGCTGTTAAAGGAATGCTGGGCACCTCGGATCCCTCGCTGTGCACATGTTTAAACCATGAATCTAAATCTCCCAGCGGAGTGCTAGTGTGATCCACAGCTGTGCAAAGCTAACAGAGGTTGAAATGTAGCAGGGTGCTCTGTCACCTCTTATCACAGCCTGATAGGGCGTTTAACAATGCGCACTTTAAAGGGGAATGAGCCATGTACAGTTCTATTGGTGTGAACGTTTTTTCTTTTTTAAGGAAGTAGCTTACATGGCATCAGTAATCTTATGAGCCTACTTTAAGAGAACTGGGTGTGTAGCATTACTAAATAAATCCTGGATTGTGAAGACCTAATGTGGTGTTTAGTGCTTTTATTTAGCACACAGCAACTCTACACTGTCCAAACCAGTGTCCAAGCTAATACTATGTAGAAAATACAGTATATCTCTGGACACCTAACCAGAACAATGTGATTTTTGAACATCCCAGTCCATATTAAGTTCTTATTTGCTCTTATAATAACCTCCATTCTTCTGGGAAGATGTTCCACTTGATTTTGAAAATGTGTGTTCATCAGCCACAAGGGTGTTAGAAAAGTCAGGTAGTGATGTAGATGAGAAGGTAAGAAGACCTGGGGTGTGGTCAGTGTTCACATTTATCCCAAAAGTGTTTAATAGGGTTTGGATCAGAGCTCCAAAGAAGGTTCCCCAAGATCTTCCACTCCAACCCATGATGGTCTCCCAGCTCAAGTGAAGTAAATCCAAAGACATCTTATACAAATAGTTGCCACATATGGCTGGAAAAGTCAGATGTCCCAGGATTCTTGTGTCACTTTTTGAACCATTATAAGAAAATTGAGGTTTTTTTTGTCTGTCAAAATGAAAACTCCAAGGCCTGTGAATGGTACCAAAGCTGAGACTACAGAATTCCACGAATTCTATTTGTTACACGCACAAGCAACCTGGCCATCCTGGAGTATACATTCATAATATAATCCGACTTAAGAACCTCTCAAAGATTTTATTAAGGAATAGGTTTGAAGTTTTAAGCTTCCATTTTGCATTCTTTTCTACTACACAATGTTCAATTAAATTTTGATCCGTTTTAGATCAGACCCGTCAGATTAGACCTGAAAATATGAACCTTTTACAATACTGATAACAGGATCAGTGTTACAGTACACACTCTTTTGTTTTTATTTAAGTAGGCACCAATGCAGTATTAATTAAATTGAACTCGCTGCGCGATTAGTTGTAAAAAATAAACCTATTTGGCAAGCTAAAGATAGCTTAGCTAACATTAGCTAGTTTCTTGTAGATGTCAGGCACGCTCTGTAGGTTTGTTAAGGCAATGTAAATGAACAAATAATTAGCTAACTAGCAGGCTAAGACTGTCAAATTCATAGTTAGCTGCATAAACATCACACCAGACCGTTATGTTCCCTCGGGAAGAAATCCGTTTTGATCGTATGTATGTATAGTATTTTTTATGTGAGCTTTCAGAGAACAAATTCCAGCTTGCTTTAAAAAAAATAAAAAACGTCCCCAGGTTTGTTTTCGCAACCAGGAGGCGTGGCAGATGTCAGAGTGACGCGTTTTACTAAGAGGTCTGGAGCCGTCGCAGTCACGCTGTGTCATAAGATGAAATGCTCCCATCATGCGGTTTTTTTTTTTTTTTTGGTTTGGAGTTTATTTTCAGCAGTATGAGAGAAAGCCAGGCGGCTGTGAGGTCCTAATGTTTTACTAATGACTGGTTGTGCGAGTTGGAGAGAACTGGGTGCGGTGGAGAAACAGTAGCCGAGTGGAAACAGTGGCGTAAGCAGCTACTGCTATGGAGGGAGTTCCCTGAAAGTTTCAGGGAAGATTTGGGAGCTTGGGGTGCTGCTGGAAAAGCATTTTATGAGCCTTTCTGTAGCCAGAACATAAGCAAGAAGCCTAAGCAGGGTCGCTATGCGTCCTGTGCGTTCAGCTGCAAAGCGTTAGGTTCCTATTTTCTGATCAAATGAACCGTAGGTCATAGGCTGCAAGGCGTCCTAATGCGAGTTATATACACACAAACCGTAGAACAGTTTCCGAATGAAGCCACAGGCAAACTAGATAAGGCCTGAGGAAAAGATTTCAGGAGATTTATTTCTTTGAAAGCGTCCAGTTGTACACTGTAGGGTTTTTACCCACTGTCAGAAAAATACTCTTTGGGAAAAAGTACAACACAAAGCCTCCATTGTCCAGTGTGATTGTACACGGTTCGATTGTGCAACACAGCTGCACTAAGACACGCTGAGTTTAGTGCAACCGGCATAGTTGCCATTATTTCCAGCTACAGGAGAGACCTAATAAAATGTAATTGGACACACGTGATTCATGTTTGGAAAATTGCTTACCTTGGGGAAACAGGGTCCAGACATTTTCCAGCATTTCCTGTGTGAAATAAAATGGCCAGCAAGCATGTGGTCCCTGATTTTAGGGGGTCACAGGGGTCAGAATGCACGCAGGAAAATCTGCAAGAATAAACATGGGTAAGTTTCAGGTTACAAGACACACACAGTATATTACATGCAGCTCAAGTAAACACGGCTCGAGCGTCGGCCCCTGGACACTTTCACTTCTGGACAAAATATACACAATAGAGCTGTCAGTGAGTTCTAGACGCACCCCTTTTACACCCACATCAATCCAGGAAAAATCAACATTTGCTTCTCCACCCTGTTTGTTAATAATTACGGTGAATGGAGAGGCACCACCCTGCAGTCCGGTGAGGCAGAACTCTCAGCAGCCCACAGAGCAGCTCTTTGTGCTGAAGAGTCTGAAATCAGGCCTGCACTCTTTCACACAGTACGTCCCTTCTGCCTGCTGTTTTTCTTACGACGCTGAGAGGTGAGTCAGAACATATAGCCAGCGCTTTTATGATGAATGGCACGGGTCTCTCGGGGGGCCATGCTGGACGTTGTACTGAGCCTGCTTACACAGCATGGAGTTCAGCATAAACACTGAGGAAGCAGAATGTGAAAAGCAGGAACAGTATTACAGTAGTGCAACGGACCCACGTGTCCCCAGATTCTTAATATACGTGGTCCTGCAAAGTCAACACGAAACCTGACGCTTGCCAAGAGCACAATGTGAATTCGATTAAGGTCTGCGAGGTTTGGATTGTTGTACAAAGTAAGCGGGGGAAGGGAACGAGGTTATGGAAAGGTTTGGGGTGATTTTCTCTCCAGATGGAGAGGACTTCTCCTGCACCCGTCACCTCTCACCCTGGCCATCTCACTCATCCCTCATCCCCTAATCAATCATGCAGTTTAATCCAGTGATAAAAGAAAAGAAAAAATCCTATATATCTATCTCTATTAGGGTCCGTCTAAGGACTTGACTCTGATTGGCTGGAAGGTGTCAGTTCAAACCGTTAAATGCACATGGTTTAATCAGCCCCAGGATTTTTTTGCCTCAGAATCATGCGTTATAGTAGTGATGGAAAGATCTGATCATTTTAGTGGCTCGGTTCTTTGAATCTCGTTCATTAAAATGAACGACTCAGAGTCATTTAGTTAATTTGATTCCTTAGATCAGAAATAAAATATCACATTTTCAATAAGCAGATCCCCAACACGTCTACATGCGCCAACTTCGGCTGTAGTTCTAATAATGAAAATATGTAGATATAACTGCATAGCGTCTATGGGAGTCACGTGACAAAAGAACGGCGACTAGAAGAGTCGAGAGATGAACTACTCCATTCTGTTTCCTTTACATAACCAACAGAGATTTCCTGATGCTTTGCTTGTGCGCGTCCAGTAAAAAAAACTTTCACCACTCGTTCTTGCGAATCGCATTAAAGACTCGTTCAAAATGAAGGACTCGTTCATGAAGGACTCGTCACTACATTACACGCACCTAGCCTTGAATTTTCCATATATAATATATATTAATTCATTCCACATGGAGAGAATCAAAACAGCACTTACTCTATAAAACAGCAGAGTAACATTCTTTACTTTTATCTACACACACACACACACACACACACACACACACACACACACACACACACTACAGCTGCTTTAAATAACAAACACCTAAACATCTGTAATTATTTCTAATAAAGAGGCCTAGTTGATGGTGCACTTCATTATGAACGCTTTATGGGTGAGAATAGCTGTGAATCAAGCAGCACCACCAACCCCCTCGAACGTAATTAACTGATTATCTGTTTCATGTCTGAGTTCATTACGCAGTGATGCAACTATTTCGTGTTTGCCTGAAGCTAATTCTCATTACGCACATCGCCCTTTACCACCTCGATCAACTTTCTTTTCGCAGTACATTTTTCCCCCCCTCACGAAAATAACAATTCTCCTCAAGCTTATAGACACACAGGAAATATCTTCAATCTTAGCAACTCTCACTCTCAGTCCTAGCGTCTTTACACTCCACATAATTCCACAGCCTGACTACCAGAACGACGAATCAGCAAACCCACGTAACTGATTTATAAACTCGGCTCTATAATTGTGTACCATTTATTTACACAAGCCACTGTTTAGAAAGTAAATGGTTAGCGACTGTTGCCATTGTAAGCCATCATATAAATGTTTCTCTCCATATAAATATCTTTTTCAGCATCGTGTAACGTGAACGAAATAAAAGCCTGGAATGGCTCAAAATGGCTGACTGCTTCCTGCAGCCTTACCGCAGTCGTCTCTTGTTCCAGACATGTGTTAGGCTACCGAAAGCAGAAGTTGGGATTGAGAGGAAGAAGAAGATTCATTGAAAGTGTATACAGAAAGGCATGCAAAAGTTCCCCATAAGATCTATAAATATAAACTGGGCCATTCATCATCCTTCATAGCCCCAGCCAGAGCCAACACACACACACACACACACACACACACACACACAGTAAATAGACTGCAGTTCTTGCAGAAAATGTTGCCTCTTGTTTACAAAACTAGGATACAAGCCTATATCTACATTTTAAACACTGCCACAACATGCAAAATGCCTCTCTTTGACCTTATACATGTGCACCAGAGAATGCAAAAAAAAAAAAAAAAAAAGAGAACATTCTAGAAAAAATAGGATTTAAATAAGACATGAAATGTTATTCAATCCATTCAATGACCAGCTTTTGCATTACCATGTGTACATTATCTGCATACATGCTGCTTTATAGTGTGTTGCCAAGTGTTCCATAAATTCTTATTAATGGAAAATGAGTAATAATTCACAATGATGCAAAGGAATTTGGGAACTGCAGTCACCGTTGGGTTACATTTGCTCAATTCAATTCGGTTTTATTTGTAGAGCACTTTTAACACTGGACTTCGTCCCATAGGGGCTTTACAAAGATAAAGAGGTTGTAAAATGTAAACGTTTAGTGCCTATAATTTCTAATATTTGTACTTTATACAAGGTGGAATCAAAAAGCTTAAAGACTAATGGTGTATTTGGTGCTGTTCTGACCAAGAAGAAGGTTACCACGCCCCTGACCATGTGATTTGTTCTCTGACATTCATCATGCGCCAGTTGCTGAATGTTTTTCAGCGGTTGAGCACGTTGAAGGTCTTCCTGATCTCTCGTCATCCTCCAGTGATGTTCTTCCGCTAGAGGACAACCGCTGAAAAAACATTCGGCAACTGGTGCATGATGAACGTTGAGAACAAGCCACATAATTTCACTTCCGGACCCACCCTACTCGCCAGATTTTGCTACTTTGGACTTTGCCACTTTTCCAAAAGATGAAGATCTGGTTTGCCTTTTTTTTCTGGCCACCTGAATGAGGGACGGTCCACCAAACAATGCTTCATTCTTGGTGCTCGCAGAATGTTGAAGAAGATGAGTTGCCAGACAAGAGATGAGCAAAGCTCTCAGCAGACTCCCCTCCAGCAGAGGTTCCAATTCTATACTTTCTTGGTTATTCCCAGGCTCCATACCAGGGCACGTTCAAGAGACTCCATCCCCGTAGCACCCACACCACCCTCTACCTGATGAACTGAAGTTCACAAGCCCTGGAGGATGTCTATGCAGCGAAGGCAATAAATGGATCAACGCAATGGAAGAGGAGAAGGAGGAATACTTTTCTATAGAGACATGCAGGCTTTAAATTAACATCCAAAATTATCACAAATGAACAAAATACACTTAATTGGTTAAACTTAAAACAAAATGATTCCAATCTGGACAATAAACATAAAACTAGCACAAGAGGTATTCATGCTCCTTTCTAACAAACATCATCTTGCTCGGTTTTCCCTTGACCGTTATCCCCTTGGAGCAGTTTTCCAGAGAGCCCCCTGGTGTATGGAGGAGGTATTAACTTGAGAACTGCACTGTGGGGCTTCTACAAAATCTTTAGGTTGGTAATATGGGACCATCATCCCCAGCTGTACAGAATGGCCTCCAATCTTAAGTTACTCAGTAACTTCATGGATCTGTAGGTAGTTCATTTCCTAACAACCCTGCTCAATGCACATGCATGACCAACTATCAGAATTACACAATGATCAAAATGTAATAGTTGTAAGCCGATTCAGAAGCAAAATTGGACAGAAAAGTCATTCACTGTCCAATTCTTGTGTGTTTTTACCTTTTACCTAGTCGACAAACACAACAAACCACAAGGTTTGCACGCATATCGGAAAGGAATGTAGATCCAATAAAGATCCAGGTATCCGTATTGAAGATTTTTCCCCTTTTTAATATACAGTTTTATTTTACAGTGTGTGCTGTGAACATGAGTGGACCCCTATTTCTTATACAGTGCAGTGTAATGATATATTTAGCTTTAAACTTCAGTATGAATGCAGTGATGTACTTCTCTTGGCACACACTGAAACCTGAATGTTTTCTAGCCATTATTTATGTTATAGTTCCTCCTACTCAGGTTTCGGCTACCATAATTAATATATAGTATATATATTTATACACACCTGCTCATATTAGAGCAAGGGCAGTTGCCTGTTACTGGCAGCTTAAAAAAAAACAAGGCACAAGATCTCGCAGTGAAACCCCTCATATATCATATACCTCATTACACTCACACATCAACTTCGTTCCGTTTAGCATTTCTCTCTCGCTCTCTCTATCTGCTTAGGAGATGAGGAGTACAGAATCATTATTTTTCCTGCTTTATTTGATGTCCTACCGGAGCCGAAAACCCCAGCAGACATGATGTGAAAAGAGAGGTGTCGATTAGCAGCCATTAAAGTTTCATATGAAATGGCTAATCAGGTTTTTAGTAGCGAAATGGCCACGTTTGTAAGAGATGCTATTCAGGTTCACTACATGAAATACTGTGATTCACCTATAAGCTGTACTTTGACCAATTATTACTGTAAGTCTTTGGAAGTTAATTAAAGAAATTGTGTGACATTCAGAGGATTTTTATTGTGTCTGATTAAACACCCTGATTCAATTTTTTTGTACATATTTTAATGCATATATATATATATATATATAGTCCAACCAGCTCTATGCTGATGTTAGTACATGGAATGGAATTTCCAAGGGTCATGGTAAAGTGACTGTAATCTGTAGAGTGTGTAGGCGGTGGTGAAACACGCATTAATCTCTATCTCTTGGCTCAGGATTTGGAAACACTTGCCTGGGAGACCTAGTACTGTTGCTCAGTTTAGTTCAAGAGTGAAAGCAATAGGAAACAATTCATTTCCTGTGTGTATAGTATTGGTAGAGGGAGAAGAGCGCAATTTATTTTTTTTTTCCTGAAGAGATTTGTGCTGAGCAGGTGGCTGAATTTGCACAGAGTCAGACATCACACAGCCAAAGCCTGGGAAAATCTGTAGCACTGCTGGCAGCCAAACATCCTCCTGAGGTTATGAATCATCTAAGAATTTTCCACAACCTTCCAAATTTTTTTTTTTTTTTTTTTTTTTTTTGTGACAGATGTGTAAGATTTAATCAGCATACCAGTCATACATCCATTTTGTATCAAAGCAATTGTCTTACAATACATTAGCAGTGGATAAAGCAAAAAAAGGAAGTTTGTGATATTTTTTTGATTTTTTACTATTTTTATGATGTAAATGAAAAAAAAAAATTTTTTCACCTTCAACGTGATTTTCACAACCGAGAGGAAAAACGAATGGAAACGTTTTAGGATGGAAAATGTCCTTCAACAAGAACCTGGTTTAGAATTAATCCTGATGTTCGGAAGTAATTATCGTTCATGTGTCGTCAAGAAGGTGTTTCAGATGAACCTCAAATGAAGTTCAGCTGTTTCTCTAAGAGTTTCATCAAGATCATCTTGAATCCCATTGTAGATATTTATTGAACAGGAAAGAAATTCCAAACATTAGATGCACAACGGAAAACCACGTATATCCTATCAATCAACAATTGGTGAAAATGGGCCACAGTGACATCACCGAGAACCCTCCAAAATTATAGAATCAATTTCAAGGGAATCAACTACAGGTCTAAACTGGCTTCTGATAGGCAGCTGAAGAAAAAGGATGAGAAATGTCACATTCCAACAGGATAACAAAGACCGAAATAACAAATCTATTAAAACAAAGACCAGAACAGCTTCAGAAGATCAGTGTTTTGGAATGTTGCAGTCAAAGCCCAGATCCAAATCCTATCAAAATCTTTGGAATGACTGGAGAAGAGCTGCACACAGGATTTGAAGCATTTTTTGCAAGGCAGAGTGGAATAACGTTGACAAATCAAGATGCATTGAGTTGGTAGGCTTTTTACCCAAAAACATATAATAACAAGCAAAATATGCATCAATAATGTATTAGTGAAGGTACTTATCTTGGTTTCACAAAAACCTTTTTTTAAGGGTGTGGGGACTTTTTTTTATCTCCACTCTTTTAGTTGCTTCCTTTCCCCACTGAATTACATGAAAGTCTTAGCAGCCATTTGCATATCATACCTCATGCTATCCTTTTTTACGTTTGCAGTTTCATACTTCGGGGATAGCTACTGCCGGATAGATGTGGTGCAGGATCTGTTAAGTTTCCATCTGTCACTCCAGTTTAAGACAAGCAAACGCAGTGGGCTGCTCCTCCTAGCTGCTGGAAACACTGACTACTTGTCTCTGGAGCTCATCAATGGCAGGTTACAGGTGAGAATCACAAAAACATGGCTAAGGCATTAACCAATATTGTAGCATTTTATAGGTACACACTCCTCAAAAAACATGGGCTAATCAGAAAATGGTGAAAATTACACTTTTAGTGGTCTTAAAAACAAATCTTGAGAAAGAAAAAAGGAGTCTTTTCTTTTAAAAAGATTTATAATTATTTCTTATTATCTCTTAGCACAAATCACAATATCATCCGCAAACATCATTGTCCATGGAGACTCCTGTCTGACCTCGTCCTTGAACCTGTCCATCAACACTCCAAACAGGAAAGGGCTCAGAGCCGATCTTTGATGTAGTTCCACCTCCACCTTGAACCAGTCTGTGGTTCCTACTGCACACTTCACTGCTGTCACACTGTCCTCATACATGTCCTGCACCACCCTCACATACTTCTCTGACACACCAGACTTCCTCATACAATACCAAAACTCCTCTCTCCCCCCTGTTGTACGCTTTCTCTAAATCCACAAACACACAATGTAACTCCTTCTGACCTTCTCTATACTTCTCCATCAACATTCTCAAAGCAAATAAGGCATCTGTGGTGCTCTTCCTCAGCATGAAACCATAACGCTGCTCACAGATGGTCACCTCTTCTCTCAGCCTGGCTTCCAGTACTCTTTCCCATAACTTCATGGTGTGACTAATCAACTTAATTCCCCTGTAGTTACTGCAGGTCTGCACATCTCCCTTATTATTAAAGATCAGTACCAGCACACTCCTTCTTCATTCCTCAGGCATCCTCTCAACTTCCAAAATCTTGTTAAACAATCTTGTTAAAAACTTCACTGCATCTCTCCTAAACATCTCCACGTTTCTACTGGTATGTCATCTGGTCCAACCGACTTTCCACTCTTCATCCTCTAAGTCGCTGCTCTCACTTCCTCTTTACTAATCCTATCTACATCCTGCTTCACATCTCCACATCATCCAACCTTCTCTCTCTCTGATTTTCCTCATTCATCAGCTGCTCAAAATCCTCCCTCCATCTTCTCAACACACTCTCCTCACTAGTCAACACATTTCCATCTCCACCCTTTATTGCTCTAACTTGCAGTACATCCTTCCCAGCTCGGTTCCTGGCCAATTGGTATATATATCTAATCAGTCCTTATGTTTATAACTGATTATCAATTTAGCTTAAATCATAAATGTAATTAAATTCATATTTAACATGTCTTAGATAACAAAACAAAAAACTTTGATATGCCTAGTAACCTAATTCAGGGTATTTTATAAGTAATTAGAGTGAGTCTTGTATCCCCCACATATGGATAACATCTCTCCTGGAGTAGTAACGAGCTAAACATCTGAGTTTATATCTGTCCGCACTTAAAGAAAATATTTAGACTCAAGGCCAAATAACACCACACATATGTCCAAAGCATTTCTACTTTTTTTCCCATTGCAATAGTCCCAAAAGCCTCAAGGAAAATTCATGATTATTACCTTTTTTAATTGAGTCATTCATTTTTTGGAATGTTAATATTTTTCTTTATTTTTCCTGCTTGTTTGCTTCCATAGGCAAGAATGGATATGGGATCTGCGGAAGTGGTGCTGAGCTCCCCCCCTGGTGTGCAACTCAACAATCTTTTAGATCACCATGTTTCTCTGACGCTACAAGAAAGCAAACTCGTAATGAGCGTGGACGACATATTTACGAAGTCCGTTGCTGTACAGGGAGAGGAGGAGTATCTCAGTATTGATATGGGTGTATTCCTTGGCGGTGTAAAAGACTTGGATGTTGAATACATCAGCACCGCTGTCCCCTTCTTCCGTGGCTGTATAAGCAGCATGAAATTTGAGTCTCATCAGTTTAATATTTTGTCGTCAGCTGCAACTGTCTGCCATGACACTGTAGCGATCTGTAGCGGTGAGTTCGAAGCAACAGATGGAGAGGCCATCAGCTTTACAAGTGCAGACTCATTTGTATCCTTCCCAACCTGGACCACACCCAACACTGGCTCCCGCAATATGGAAATACTGATGAAAACCACCATTGAAGATGCTCTGCTTCTCTTTCACCCAGGCCATGAGTCTGATTTTATTGCCTTGGGGATGGCAGGAGGGTACCTGAAAGGTGTGGCACAACTGGGCAGTGGCATAGTGATTCTTAACAACTTGAAAGTAAAGCTGGATGATGACCAGTGGCACAGGATTCGAATGCAGGTTGATCCCAACACTTTTGAGATAACAGTGGATAGTGAGTCTGTCTCGAATGTTCTATTGGGATCAGAAAAACTGGACCTTGTTGGAAATCTGTACTTAGGAGGCATTCAAGGGAAAATGAAGGACGTATTCCGAGATAGTTACCTGACTTTTATGGAAGATGAGATAACATCTGAGTCATTCATTGGATGCTTAGGCGACATCAAGATAAACCAGAAGGACAGAACCCTACAAGATGCTCTTATAACTAAAGATATCCATACTAAATGTGAAGGAGAAGAGTATGACTATTCCACCTATTATGATGAAACAGCTGCAACTACAGCCCCAACACAGATAATAACAGTTTGGTACATGCCGGAGGAAAGACACTGTTTTCCATCTGAGGAGATGCCAGAGATCTTTCAAAATGTCTCTAAACTCTTAAGCATCACCCCTTTGCTGGTTCCAGAGGGTGGAGAAGCATTTATTGAACTAAGCAACCTAAACCCAACCTTCAATCTAAATGCTGCAGGAATCCGGCAATCTCAAATCATTTTTACCCTTCAGAGCGATCCTTCGTATGGCCTTCTAGACATGAACATCAACACAAGGCGCACTAAGAAGTTCACTCTACTAGACGTGGCGAATAAGAAGATTAAGTATCTTCATGACGGCAATGAGAAGTACGGCGATCAAATCCAACTGGAAGTGGTGGCGCACGGTTCCAACCTCCCAGAGTGTTTGAAAAATCCCCACCAATACCGGCTCCCAGTGGAAATTCTGCCTGTCAACGACATACCCCAGCTTAGTGGTGAAGACATTGCCATCACAGCAAATGGACGCACTCTCTTAAGCCCCAACCTTGTCAAGATAGCGGATTCTGATAAGCGGTGTGACAATTTGATTGTTACGGTTACCTCAGGTCCAAGCCCTTATGGTTACTTAGAGAATTCAGAGCAACCTCATAGGAGGCTAGGAAATTTCACCTGCAGACAGCTCAAGGATGGACTCATTTATTATGTCCACCAAGGAGGCTCAGAGGATGAGCTCACTCTTAAAGTTTTAGAAGTTTCGGTCACCATTAGACTCGTAGTAACTGAGCCACAGATTAGTCTGGTAACAAACACCGGACTGCGCCTCATTCAGGGTGCCAACTCCAGCATAGGGATACAGAACCTAGCTGTATCTGTCACTCTCAAAAATGACGATATCATGTTTAATGTTACGCAGCCTTTAAGATTCGGAGAGCTACAAATTATTGGACACGATGGTGTGCCGAAGAGAGTGTCACAGTTCTATCAAACTGACCTGGAGCAAAATAGACTCATGTACACTACGACGACGTTAGCCGATCTAGAGGACAACAAAACTGAGTATATTCATTTTAATGTGCAGCTTGGACAGTTCACACTTCCAGACAATATATTCATCATTGAGATCGTGCCTGCTGAGCTAATTACGGCAAAAATCATCCCTCTTAATATTTTATCAAGGGAGCCGAAAGTTATCAAAAAATTCGAGTTAGAAGCGATCGTTGAAGGTAAGAATATCGACCCGGCTTTTATCAGATACATCGTTCTGAGGCGTCCGACACTGGGTGCACTGATGTTGCATGATAAAGATCTGTCAGATAGAGACAGCTTCACCCAACAGGATATTGAAGCTGGATATATCAGTTACAGACCCATAATCCAAAGGGCTTTAAATGCTGATGACTATTTTCAGTTCAAGATTGTTGCAGATGATCAATACTCTCAATTATACACGTACCCAATCAGTGTAAAAGCTGAGTCCAGTTTCCCGGTATTAACCAATGAGAGACTTCTGGTACTGAAAGGGAATGAAAGTACACTTAGTAAAGAACACATTTGGGTGCAGACTCAAGAGTCCACAAACTTTGTGTACAGGATCATTGAAGACCCTATGCATGGACATCTCATTCGGGACTCCCCTCCCGGTGTGCCAAGGTTCGAGGGTGCAGTCCGAGTTTTTAGTAATGAAGATATCCTCTTAAAAAGGCTCATCTATAAACACGATGGTTCAGAGTTCAGCCAAGACCAATTTACCTTTCAGGTCCGTGATGTAAGTGCAGGTAGCACTAATGAAAATGTGATCGAAGGAACATTTCACATAGCAATTCAATCCAGAAATGATTATGTACCTCAACGGGTCATTAATAAACCCTTTCACGTAACAAGAAATGGCCAGCGTCTACTGACCACAGATGACATTCTATTCAGGGATGATGACTCCAGCTTTAATAACACCCAACTGGTTTATAATCGAGAAGGCATTCTCTCAGGTAGCATAGTGTCGTCTGCAAACCCTTCACAACCCCTCTACCGTTTCACACAGGCAGACCTTAAAGATGGGAAAATTCTGTTTGTCCATCATGGTGCTGACCGGGATCTGTTTCAGCTTCATGTGTCTGATGGATTGCATAGAACCACAGCACTTCTAGAGGTGCAGGCCGGTGACCCATATCTAGACATCGTCAATAACACCATGATTGTCATGGACTACGCCAGTACCAAGACTCTGGACACGAGCGTTCTGGGCACAGAGTCTAACATGGACATTAGGAGTGCTTCAGAAATTATATATGACGTAAACACCCCTCCAAGCGATGGCAAGATTATAGTCAGTGGAATTGAGGCGACTCAGTTCACTCAGGAAGACCTCAGGAAAGGTGTGGTGTCCTATGAGAACAGTGATCAGAGTCTCCGGTCCACGGATTCATTCACCTTCACCGTGCATGCGAAAAACATGTCTGAGGAAGGCACTTTCAGAATTAAGATCGTCAAGCAAGGATTTTTGTCTAAACCTCAAGTCACGTCTAATAAAGTGATCATTGCATATGAGGGTGAACATTCAGTCATCGACCAGGATCATCTCAGGGTAAGAGTTTAATCCAGCTTTTTGATGTAATGTACATTTCTTTTAAAATATGCACCAAATAATGTCATTTTTGAAAAATATTTAAATGTTACACACTATAAAATGTATAGTGTATAGCTATTGTTCATATTTCGTAATTCGCACATCAATTCGAGTGCAAGATTTTAATCTCATGATGATAAATGTCAGGAGAACGCTTAAGCTCGTCACTTTTGTGAAATCTGATTCGTTTATATGAATCGAATCGCCTTGTCCGTGGCGTTATTCGGGTTCTTTGACGCTCTTCACGTGCATAAGAAGGGCTGTAGTATAGATCTTAGTTGCCATTTCTATGTCAGCTTTCCATAAAATCTGTCATTATAAACCGAATGAGAGATTAAACTGTCTGGACATGTGTTCATACGGAACTAAAAATATGATATTTGATATATGATAATGTATGAGAAGGTCTTAACCATGTTAACTAACACACACTACTACCTTTCAGGTGGAGCAGGCCAACATCTCGCCTACCGAGTTAGTGTTTACTATTAAAGAACTTCCACGCTTTGGCCATGTGGTCAGTGTGATCAATGATACTGAGAGCCCAGTGTCTCCTGTGATGGACTATATTCAATCTTTTACACAAGAGGACATAAACATGGGGACGATCTTATATGTTTCACCCTTAGAACACAGTCAAGACATGTTCACTCTAGATGTCAGTAACGGTTTCACCACAATTGAGGACCTAGAGGTGCAGGTAGACATCATGCCCAGGTTTATACCTGTCCAAGTGGCCAACCTCACAGTTAGGGAAGGAGACCATGTGATTCTTACAGAAGACATTCTGAACATCACACATCCTTTCTACCGGTCCGTTCATATCGAATTCATTATGGAGAAGGAGCCTCAACATGGAGAGATCAGATATGTGGACAAGGAGGATGATGCGCTTGTGACTTTCACCTGGGATGATGTGAGTCCATTTTCATTTTCTATGTTTGTACAAACTCATTCGGTTTTTCAGGACTGTGCAGTGCTGCGTTTTTTTCTGTTAGGTTTCAGATTTCATTATGTTTTTGTATTAATTAAAAAAGGTGACAAGAGAAAAGTATATTACTCGAGACATTCTCTCCACAGAATAGTGGATCATTTAGAGCAGCCGGGCGTAAAAATATAACATTTTGTAAATCTCATTTATTCGCCGAATGATAGTTATTGAGCCAGACTTTGATCGTGCCACTTGTTTGTACTGCAGAGCATTGGTGTTCTTTGTGTTCCTTCGACAAAGGGAATCAATGTCTCCTCTCTCACTCTGTTCACAGTGATCTTAGCGCTCTTGAAAAAAAAAAAAAAAAAACTCTCAGAATATAGGCTTTGGTGAGGCTGCTAGCTGTGCGGTGCTTACCGCAGTGGTCCAGAGATCTGCTAGTGGAAAGAGTGAGAGTAAAATGACTGGTCTCTGGTGGAAAAGCACTAAGTGCTGAGCAGCGTTGCGCCTCAGGGAGGTGGTTAGACACTGTTGCTAACGGTAAAGGCGTGGGGCTTGGCCTCAGCTCCATCTCTGCTCAAGAACCAGTGGAAACTCTGACCGAGATGTCCTGTCGCTCCAAGCCAAAATAAACTCACCCATATAATCCTATAATAAAGCATTCAATGTGCACTTCCAGCTTGTCAGAGACTCCTCTGTGAGGAGCGACTGTGTAGGTCCAGATCAGGAGAATCATAAACCTGAAATTAGGTTCCATTCACTGGAGCAGGACAGAATTATGTGAATTTGCACAGAGCGATTTCTGAATTAATTCTGTTGTATTTTTTTTATTTACTAAGTTTTAAATCTCGAGGGCCAGCATTCGGTCATCGATCATATCGGTGTGAGGAGATCATATCAAAGATTCCTCACTGTGTAGGTCAGGAGAAGCATAAACCTGAAATTAGGGTTTATTCAATGAACAGAATAATGTGACTTGTATGTGAAATGTAAAAAGGAGTGATTTCTCTCTTGAATAAATATCGTTTCACATTTTATCCCTAAGTGCTTATTTTTGTGCATACATTTGCGATTGGTGGCATAATTGCAGCTTTGAGATCCTCCTGGTTAGATGAGGGCTGAAATGTCAGGGGGTTTCCTGCGGAATTGTGCACCACCTGACACCTGGAAAACTCGACTAAACACTCCGCGACAGAGCAGTCGATTGATACAGTCTTCCGTTCTCCATAGCGTCCTTTCGTTTTTTCTGTCTTTAAAGAGCGCTTTGTTCTGTAACGACGAAAGCTGTAGATGACAGAATTCAGGAGCACTCTTAATGAGTTCCATATTGAGAGAGAGAGAGAGAGAGAGAGAGAGAGAGAGAGAGAGAGAGAGAGAGAGAGATAGATTGCAGTCTGGCTCTGCAAACAGCTGAAACATGAGAATAATGTTTTTTTTTAATGAAAGAAAGGCATCATTTTCATTATCAGGCATCGTCGAGAATTTCTCCGTTCACTCATGTGGGACCAGTGGCTCTTTTCCTGCTACTGTACTGTGCGTGTTGCTCAGGGAACGAGCACCAGGGCAGTTTGAACGGTTTGTGTATTGCTCAGCAGACTCCTACTCTACTATTAGGCTTGGCATGAAACGCAACAGCCACTAGGACTGGGGATTCACTAACAGAAAGAGTCGAATGAACGTGTACATTTTTTTTCTTTCCCCCCCCTTAAAAGACCAGGGTGCCAGATAAACACTCGCAATCAGAGCTGTTCCCTTCTCGAGGAGGCAATCATCTGGAGGCCATTGCAAATCTGCTGTGTTCAATCTGCTGTTGTGGCTATCGCTTCTTTTGTAGCAGCCCCCAGGCAAAAGCAACACATCAGCATTAAATGTCTGCGATAAATGCGTATGCAGGTTTTGGGTTTTATATCTGCATGAGAGCTCTGATCGTATGTTCGTATTATCATCCAGCACGCGTTTAGGTGTCTACGACCTGCTAATATCCTTTAATGGCTATTGTAATGTTCTCTTCCATGCATAGGATGTGATTTATAAGGATTATTCGTCCTCAGTTTCGTCTCACTATAATATGTTGCGGTTTTCTACAATCCGAACGTAGCGTTACTATGCACTGTGCACAATTTTAAAATGATTATCACATGTACTATTCTTGAGTCCCTGATTGGTCGGCTGCTTCTCTCGATCCCGTCCAGGTGCAGCAGGGAAGTGTCTACTACTTCCACGACGGCACCGAGTCCACGGAGGACAATTTCACTTTCTCAGCCACCGCTTACGAGTTCAATCGCCGCAGCCACCCGATCACCGTGGGCGTCAACGTGATCCCGATCAACGACGAGCCACCGCGGCTGAGGCACAACACGGGCCTGGAGGTACAACACTAAATACCTCAGCTCCTCTTGTTCATGGCTCCTCATAACTCCAAAACCTTTTTTAGAAATAAAGGGTGACTCACAAACCTCAAGGGTTCTGGAACAGATATATGGTCGGAAAATACTAACGGGGGGAAAAAAAATCTCTTTTTTTTTTTTTACTCCGTCTGTGGTCTCACATTAGCTTGGTAGCCGGTATTTTTGAAAAACCATGGCTTTTAGGAGACAGAGATCAACCCAGCTAGTCATCATTCTCCATTACTTTCCCACAGAATGTGAAATAATGATATGCCTTTTTCCGTGCATACACAGTGTATTCTCTCTCTCTCTCTCTCTCTCTCTCTCTCGCTGCTCTCTTCATCTCTCATGTGCTCGCTGCTCACTCGTCTGCATTGATTTAAAGCAGGAAGTTGCAGTGTTGTCTGACCTACAGCAGATGATCAGACATGATGAATAACAACGTGGTGACATAGGCTCAGGGCCCCAGATCCTGCCCAGTCAGACTCCAGCTGGTATTCATTAGAGAGCCTCGCTCTACACACACACACACACACACACACACACACACTCACACACACTCACACACTCAGCACCGTCTGCCTTGTGCACTTATTCCCTCGGCGAATGCTAAGCCTTAATCATACGCCCATCTTATCTATTTCACATGCACAAGTACAACACAACCTCGCTCTCTTTCCCTCTGTCTCACATATACATACACTCACACACTGCATGTTCTCACTCCAGCAGCCTGTGGAGTCTCTGCATTATCTCGAATCGAGGAGACCCAGTAGTTCAATCAGACGGCGATTACTAATTGCTCTAATGATGGCTTATTGAGACTGTTTTAAACACGGCTCTTCTCCCACTGTGAGCTTAAATTCAATTTGCCGCACAGCTTCTGATCAGTGTTGTGTGCGTTATGATTTGTGTAGGAATACACGGGTTTTTTTTTTTAATCTGTTCGGACGCAATATTTATATTGTAACGCTGCCACCTAGTGGTGGAGGATGAGAACTCCACATACTGTACTGATGTTCACAAGCACTACAAGACAAAAATCAGAAGGAAAACCTTTTAGTGAATTATTCATCAGCGTTCTATTGCTTTTATTTATTTTTTTATATGCTTTAGCAGCTTCAGAGTATCACTTAGGGGTAAAATCCTCACCGCAGATTCGATGAAACTGTAATGAATAGACATTCGGGTTCACCCGGATGAGGACGGGTTCCTTTTTCAGTCTGGTTCCTCTCGAAGTTTTCTTCCTCATGCCATCTCAGGGAGTTTTTTTCCATCTCACAGTCGCCACTGTCTGGCTCATTAGGATTAAAACTTACAGTTATAAGGAACAAATGGATAGGCACTTTAACTTTTACTTGCACACTCATTTATACAACTTTAAAGCCTCTTTATCTCCATAAAGCTGCTTTGAACAGATATATATATATATATATATATGCACAGTGAGGAGCAGTGCAGCTCCGAACCAGGACGCAGTTGTAGTGCGAAGTAAAGAAACATTACATTTGACTGATAAATACTAGAAAATATGGAGACTGGCAGCATGACATGGTGCATATCAGGTTTCCTGAATGGTTCACTGCAAATGCGAGTTGAAGTGCCTACATCTGTGCTAGTGAACGGTAAAAAAGCAATGGAGCTTATGTTGTTTAGAAAAAAAAGTATTTGGACACCAAAGGCTACATGGAGAATTCCCTACAGCCATGCTATCAAGTGAAATGCCTGCATTGAGATGTTCAACAAGCACATATGGGATATGGGTGTGATTAAGGAGTCTATCTATCTATATATATATATATATATATATGTATATGTATATATACAGAGCCGATGAAATGTAGTTTGAATCTAAACAGAAGGTAGGAGGCAGGGAGTTAAGACCAGTTCAGTGCAAATGACACGGTATACAAATATAGAGGTGCCAAAATACATCAATTCTTTCATTTATTCTTTTTTTGTTTCTTGGCAAAACCAGAAATCTGTGTAAGAAACACGATGTTCCACCACTCCAGCTCCACTGATCCTGAGCTCAAGTTACTGTGTGTGTGTGTGTGTGTGTGTGTGTGTGTGTGTGTGGAGGGTCCGCGCTTATTCTCCCCATATCTGTGTGGGTTTAGAATGCACCGAATGTATTTATCGATAGAGACTTCAAAGCACTTTTGTGTTCACGTCTGCCAAATGGATACATGGTTCATTCTGGGTTCTCTGGTTTCCTACCAAATCTTTGAAAATCATGCCAGTAGGTGGATTGGCGCTGGGTGTGAATGAGTGTGTGTATGTTTGCATGTCCTAAATGTCTTAGTGTCCTAATGCCTCACACTCGATGTTCCCGAAATGGGTTTTGGATCCACCGTGACCTTGAGCAGGATCAAATCTGGCCAGAATTTGTGTGCTCTAGTCTCTAATCTTTTATAGGAGAATGCACCGCTTTAGGCCCACCTCCTGGCTCCGCCTCTGACGGACCGATAGGGTGAATGCCGTACTCGGTGTAGGAATGAGAAAGTATACAGAGGGCAGTGGGATCAGTATTTTCCATGGTGTTTAAGTGAGTAGGTGCTGTAATCGCGGCCGTGTGTTGTATGGAAATAGCTTTCTTAAAAGTCCCAGGATTGTAGTGCTTGATTGCTTGTACAGGCCACGGATTCATGAATTTCTCCGCCAACCCCTTTTTTTTTTCCCAATCTCTTTGGTTGTGTCTGGAAAGCAGTAGATGAAGGCAGCTAAAGAGAGAAAGGCTGAATAAATCGATATGAGCCTTTCAGTACACGCCTCTCTGTTCTCCCTACTGACTCCTGCTATTTAAGAATGTCTTTCAGGATCTCTGCTCTCTGCTCAGGCTCTTTCAATTAATGTTCCATTCAGCTCTCCAGCCATTACAGGTCCATTAGAGCTCATCGAGGCCTGAGAGACCTAACCTCTCCTGCAATGCACTTTATCTTTAGATAACATGGCAAAGCTTCTATGTTTCACAACAAGCAGGAAAATCCGTTTATAGGGAATTCACAGTTGGTGTTTTTGTTGTTTTTGTTTGTTTTTATTCCTGATCACCTCCAATTCTGTTTTCCGTGCAGCTTCTTATCGGTGAAGAAATGGAAATCACAAGCAAATCATTGAGCGCGGAAGATCTGGACACCCCTCCAGACAAACTGGTGTACAACATCGAGGGAACCAAGAATGGAATCGTCGCTCTGAAAGAGTTGCCCGACCTCGTTATTGAAAGATTCACCCAGGCTCAGATCAACAACGGCGAGGTCATCTTCATCCACAAAGGTAGTCCATTACGAATATCCTGGAGCTCGCTTGGACAAAGACACATGATACAAAAGTCTTTTGGTCAAACTTTATAGATTAAATAAATCCAGGTGCAATAAGAATGAGAATTTTATATCCATTACGATTGAAGGATTATTAGACTGCTTAATGTTTTTTTTTTAATTATTATTATTATTATTTTAAATCCCAATTTTTTGTTATAAAAAGCTCCACTTTTCTCCAGACCAGATGTGGAGATGTTGTGCTCATTTAGCCACAGGGGTGTTGGTAAAGTAATAGTAAAGTCAGGTAGTGAGAAGGTGAGAAGGTTCCTGGGGTGCAGTCAGCGTTCACATTCATCCCAAAGATGTTCAACAGGGTTGGAGCTTTATAGCAGGAGATCTCCCATCTACACCATATCTTCATGGAGAAGGCTTTGGGCACAGGGGCATTGTCATGAAGGAACATGTTCAGGTCTACTAGTTCCTGTGAAGAGTAGTTGTCATGTACCACATCCAAAAACATATTGGAATATGTAGTAAATGTTATTGTGCTGTTTTGTTTCACATCAATGCTAAAAAAAATGTATTGAAAGAAGACACTTAAGGATTATTTAATATTGATGAAAAGTGTGATTGTTGTTCAGGGGAATATAAACCTTCGAACCACATACCATTCCAGTCTGTGCACAAATCACTTGCATTTGCAGTTCTGTGCCTGCAGGGTTTTTTTGTTTGTTTGTTTTTCTTCTTTTTTTTAGAGATTTAGAGCATATGTATTACTATTAACTTTGTATAACTTGTTCTGTAAGTATTAATAATGTGGCCAAACATTCCTGCTGCTCTCTTCACCGTCCTCACGTAGTTCTAAGACTTAAAGGTGTAGTGTGGAGTACAGTAGGTGACGGTAGATGGAAAAAAATCTGCTGGTTTTGGTGCATTTGTTCCTGTATGTTCCCTCCTGATGGAAGGAGATTGAACAGTTTGTGTTCGGGATGTGAGGAACCCCTGATGATGTTTGCTCTGCGCAGACATCTGCTGTGGTGAAGGTGGCAGGTAGTTGGGTGCAGGTGATGCATTGGGCCATACCACACATATAACACATATTCATTACACATATAACAAAATAAAGTTGTTTTCGTGCGGTCAGTGATGAAGGCTTAGGACAAGCTAAATCCATGTGCTCAAGCAGGAGAGCATATTGGTGGAACATGCTTACCACGGTTAGTAGATTCTTGTTCCTGGTCCAGGACAAGCTGGTTTAAATAACTCGTTTGTTTAAATATTAAAAAACAGAAACAGCTAAGTTGTACAAAAATAACCGTGTGAGCAGATGGCATTGGTCAATAGTGTGTGTGAGGGTGGGATGGAGAAGGAAAAATAATAATAAATCCCGCACATGCCTCGGCTGTAGGCGCAACTCCACATGGTGTCTTTTGCAGATGAGGAGATGAACTCTGGTCTCAACAGTTTGTTCACATCTGGCCACCTCATTTCCTCAGGCCATGGCGTGTTTGCGCTTTCGTACCGCACTGCTGCACAAATATGAACATTAATGAGCTATCTAGCGAGGTTCAAAAACAGAGTAGAGAACAAAACACACACACAAAAAAACTAATCCTGCAGAATACAAACTTTAATAAGTGCCACATTACTCACTTTTTATCGCTCAGTTTCATTACATTACGAATATTTTACAGGACATGGTTTTAGATTTTAGATTATAATTAAGTTATAAGATCACACAGCGCTAATCTTTAGTTCGCTTTATATGGCCATTAAGATACGTCATATGTGATAAGCAGGACGGGGCTGCAGATTCTACTGCGGTTATCTTGCTGGAAGGTATTGCATTGTTTAATTCTTGAAACGGAAGCTCAAAAGTTGATTAGTGACGGCTTTATACGTATTTCTATATTCGTATTATGTAAGAAAAAAATCTTTAAAATCTTTCAGAAAAGTTTTTAAGAAAGTGCTTTCCGTTTGTAATTTTTTTTACTGTGAGAGAAAAATGTAGAAGATGTTGAGGGAAGAAATGTTTCCAGCTGCTGAAAGCAAATCATGAACGTACCATCACATGAACTTTAGCTATTTTATTTATTCACATGTTATTGAAACTTAAATCTTTCCGATTTTGGAAAGTGGCTATGGGGGTTTAGTCATCATTCAGCTACAAAGCTGTGAAATGAAATCAGGTACTGATATACAGAGAAAAGGATTTGGGTTCAGCAGGCCCCATGTCTTCATGCTCGCTTTGCAGACAGGAGCATCATCATCATCATCATCATCATCATCATCCTGGAACACAGTTTGAGCCTCTTTGTCCTAATGAATGAAAATTGTGATGTAATTGTACAAAAGTCAATTCACTCCCTACTTTTTACGCAGACTCAAATATTTCTTCTCGAACGAGGACACTGGAGATATCATATAATCATAAGAACATCAAAAATGATGTATATCTAACAGAAGCTGTTTCTTCCATCAGGATCGGAATCTGGTGGATTCAGTTTCACGGTGACAGATGGAGACCACACGTCTCCTCTCCACCGCTTCGTCGTTGCTGTCCGGCAGCTGACGATCTCCATGGAAGTAAACGGCGAGCTACTGGTCTTTCCTGGTACGTTCCTCCCGGGAAGTACTGTCTCTAGATTTCCACACAGAGGAAGCTTTGGGCCTGTAGACTATACCATGAAGATGTTTTTTCAGTGCCCTGTATTTGTTATAGTAATATCAAATATATATCTCTCTGTAGGAGACGACGTCTGTTATCAATATAAATATAAATGAATATTTTATTCGGCCCATGGAGAAGTGTGGCTGAGAAGTCTGAGAACTTTCTGTGGTGAAGCAGCAATCAATCAATAAATAAATAAATAGCAACAACGATGGCAATAAAAAAAAGTCTCAAAAATAAAGTGCCTGATGCAGAATGAATATCAGCATCAAACCTTTTCCATTTAGTGAACGAATTCACGTATGTGTCTCACTCTCATCTCAGGATCCAGACAAGCCATCAACAGCGATATCCTGCGAGCAGTGACCAGTGAGGATGGAGATGAGATCAACTATTCTCTCGCGAAACCTCCACGTCTAGGGCGACTCATTAAGCCCAACCAGAGTGGACAATTTGAGGAAATCAAGCAATTTACACAAACCGAGGTGACTGTAAATCACATTTGTCCTGCTGTTTCAGTCTTTATAAAATGGGTTATGTCTGGGAATGAATGTTTAGTGGCCAGAGTTCAGCTGAGGACGCAATGATCTCAGAGTTTTAAAGAACAGCCCTTCAGCTCTTCTGCTATACTTCTGTTCATAAAAATACCACTTTAACCGTATTGTTGATAGTCTGAGCAAAATGAAAAATTACTGCCTGTTTATTTTATTTTACAAAAATATTTCTGATGTTAGAAACAATGAAGTGAATTCTGTTATATATCTAGTATTATATTCTGAATATCTGAATAATATATATATATCAGTGGAGGGCCGTGTATTTGGTACTTGGGCCTTCAGTGAGGATGTACCCAAATTAATCCACTTCTTAATACACCACAATCACATCACAATTATAGAAACCATCAATACAATACAAAAACACAATATAACAACACGTGGCATTACAGAGAGACGTTTCACATGGAGGTGAAAACCATTTTACTAAAACAACAAACCCAGTTAAGACTCCAAACCTCTACACTACAACCACAACTGTGCACCTACAACATCTGGAGCAGTTCACAATTAATATTTGTGTAATAACATGACAAAAATACAAAAATCCAACCTACTCTTCAGAGATGCAGAGTCATAATGTGCAGCGCCCCCCAGAGGCTGTAATCCAGTGGTACCGCTCGTATTCACTGGTCTGGATGTGGAGAATAAACCCTTTCCCGGGCTGAGACACGCCAGCTAGCTTCAGGGTTGGTGACCTCCTCACCATGTCTCACTTTTCTTCACAATGGATTTTTAAGTGTCCGAGACCAAATCAATTTCTCTTCATCCGTAGGCATAAAAAAGTCTAACTCAGATGTATTAACGTGTGCAGAGCTACACACGTGTTTTACCAGTCCAACTCGGCTGTAACAGTTGGTCAGAGGGAAATAGCTGACGCTATTCTGGGCCAGTGAGCTGCCCTGTGAGGAGAATCTGAAATCTGATTGGTTAAGGAAACAGATCCTTTGCTAATATTCTCTAAGGGAAAATGCCAGCAGTATTGACTCTGAAGGCTCTGGGCAGATTAGATTGACATGGCAGCACATAGAGGCTGAAATCTGATTGGACAAAAAAAATCTAACATCCACATACACGTACTGGGAGCAGTGCAGCCGAGAGAAACGTGGAGAAAATGTAGCTTGTACTGATAAAATTAGGTTGTACTGTACCTAACTCATTTTCTGAACCAGTATCATAGGTTAGGGAAAGGCAGCGTATTTGTGGTGTTATTAGACATTTGAAGTCAGATATAATGTAAATGTACTCATTAAAATCCTTCACTAAACTGATTTATGACTAAACATGATGGTGCACTGGAGATTATTGCCACTTCTGAACAACCTTTGGTTGTTGTGGTAGACTTATTATTCATTCATTTCTTTCTTTAATTATTTATTTAGCTGGATGCTGGTGCAGTGTATTATGAACACCAAATGCCATCAGAGTCCTTCTGGGTGGTAAAAGACGCTGTAGAACTTGAGCTCTCATCACCGCCAGCGGCAAAGCTCAAACACACTCTCCCTGTGACAGTGTCGTACTACGCCACCAATCAAAATGTGTCCTCGCAGCTGTGGAAGAACAAAGGTACCATACGCCATCTGTTCAATTCATATCTGAACACCTTTCCACCTGGTCTTCTCTATACTGATGATGTTTTGCTTTGAACTTACATTTCAGGTATGTCAGTGGTACAGGGACAGTCCAAGGTGTTCGACATCACCATTCTGGATGCGTCTAACCTGCTAGGCAGTGTCCCACAAGAGAAACGGGAAGGCCAGGACATAGTTTTTGAGGTTCGGCAGTTCCCTAAACATGGCCAACTCACTCTCGGAGGTGACGTTCTTTCCCGGGATGCACCCTATTTCCTGCAAGATGACATCATTAAAGGAAAGCTGGAGTACCGCCATGATGACTCGGGAGCCCTGGCGGACAGATTTTCTTTCCGTGTGCGGCTGAACCCCCGTGGTCGCCCTCCTCAGGCTGTTCCAGGAGCCATAGTGCTAGAGGAGGTTTTTCTTCTCTCAATCAGACAAAGAGACTTCAGCCCCCCGGAGTTAGTCACTTTGGACCTGCTGCTGGAGGCTCTGCAAGGATCTACCACTGTACTCTCCAAGCAGCACCTCAACACTATAGACCAAGATAGTACACCAGATGAGGTCAGATTTACCATCGTGAAGGGTCCTACTAATGGGCACATTATCTACAAGGATACCGGGGAGAGAGTCTTGGAGTTCACCCAAGAGGAGGTGAATTTGGGTCAGGTGGCATTTGTGAGCGATGGGAGCTTCTCTAACAGTTTTATGGAATTCACTGTCTCTGATGGGAAACATCAGTCAGATCCGCACACAATAAACATCGGCATCCTGGCCAAGAAACTTCTGCTTAGTAAGGTGCAGGAGATCCAATTCAAGCAGGGAGATGATGAGACTCCTATCACGGAGACAATGTTGAAAGCATCCACAGGAGGACCAATAGAGGAAGAAGTCATCTATAAAATTACAAATGAGCCAAAGTATGCAGTAGTGATGGTGGACAGGCAAGCTACTTCTGCCTTTACTCAAAAACAGATTAGAGAAGGGAGAGTGAGTGTACGCTTCATCAAGTCCACATCTTCAAATGACAGTTTTTCCTTTGTAGCCCGCAGCAGAGCAGCTAACGTTTCCTCCAGCCTTAACATCACGGTAAAACCTTTAGTAAAAGTAGCCAAGGTTCCCTTACTTCCACGTGGCACTAGAGTTCTGGTGGACAGAAAGCTGTTAGATGCCACCCCGCTTGCCAACAAGACCAAAACCTCACCAACCTTCAGTGTGACCAGGCAGCCAAAGGGAGCAAGGTTTGTAAAAAGAGGAGGGCCTTCAGATGGCCAGCCTGTGGATTCCTTCACCCAGAGAGATCTAGACGAGGGGCGAGTGGCTCTAGAAGTCCTAAACTCCACTGGGGATCCAAAGGCCAAAGGTCAAGATCAAGATGAGGCACGCTTCCTCCTCAAGGCACATGGAGTTCCCCCAGCAGAGTGCGCTCTTTCCTTCCAGACAGTACCTTATGACCCAGCAGGAATTTATGGTGCTACAGTACTTGAGGTGCCCCCTTCTGTGCCCAACTCTGACACGAGTAAAGGAGACCAGCCTGGATTGGGGGTTGATGGGAAATGGCATGGAGCAGCTCCCACCACATCCTCTCCGAGCTCCAATAGATCCCCGGTTTCAAGGCGGAACTCGATATGGGCCATCCTTATTCCCATATTAGTTATCCTACTACTACTAATTGTGGCTGGAGTGTTAGCATACTACCTGGTCCGTCGCAACAAAACAGGAAAGCACAACGTCCAGAATGCTGCCACCAAGCCCAAAAATGGAGAGGTGGCTCAGGAAACCTTTCGAAAAACCGACCCAGCAAATAGCATCCCCATGTCCAATATGGAGTCTAAAGATCCTGAATTACTGCAGCACTGTCGGACAACAAACCCAGCCCTGAAAAAGAACCAGTACTGGGTATGAGAGCGGGAAATTGGGACTCCTTAATTAGATTGTTTAGATCATGCTGTATTGACATTTAGTGTGTATTTACACGGAGGACGTTGAATTTTCTATCTTTTTTTTGGACACTTTCTTGAGTCATTCCTAACAGTATTATAAAGAAAAACTCATAGTTGAAAAAAAAGAAAGGCCACCTTTTTTTTGGCAAATAACTTCCCGTTCCATCAGTCGTCATCCATGTGAACACGCCTCACCCGAATCCGCCTCCGTTTTACACTGATACAGGACCAAGTCTTACGAGGACTGGATTGTGCACCTTCTCATGGTCAACAGGTTCGAATAAAAGTTCTCACAAAAAAAAAAAAAGACCCTTTTTGGATTGGGCCCAAACATGTTTACATATTGGTTTATTCATTCGTCGGGTAAAACATCGTTATTTGCGTTTGTATAGTGTACATTACAACAAAATATATATATTTTAATATTCTGTAGGATTTTTTTTTTTCTGTTAGCCAGAAAACGTGAGGAATGAATTTAGACTTAAAATGAATTTGTAATATTTAAATAGACTTTTTGGACATGAACATTGATTGTGTTTGAATTGTTATGTATTTTGAAAGTAAACCATTTGCATACACTTTATTGCCAAAAGTATTTGGACACCTGGTCATAAGCGCGTGATTTTTGATCATCACATTCCACATTTAGTCCTAATGCACTTTTATAATTCTCTCCACTCTTCTGAGAAGATGTTCCACTAGATTTTGGAGTGTGTTTATGGACATTTGTGTTCATCAGCCACAAGGGTTTTAGTAAGATCAGGAACTATTGAGATGTAGGCGAGGAGGACCTGGGGTGCATTCATGCCCAAGATGTTCACTGAAACTTATGTAAAGCAGATCTTCAAATAGAGTCTCTTTGTACACAGGAACATTGTCGTGCTGGAACAGATTTCAAATTCAAGGGTAAAGGTAATGGTGCCGCATCATATCACATGACATCATATTCACAATTATGTGCCTAGAACTTTGTGGAAACAGTTTGGGGAAGAATCGAATATGGCAAGTCGTGTCCCAATACTTTTGGAAATATAGTGTATATACATTTATATATATCTTTACTGTAAAATTGACTCATCAGAATATGTTTCAATGGGTATATAAGATTTATTTTTTCCTGTAGCACCGTAAATTCCCTCAGTGCTTTGGTGATGTTGCGGAAACACCTGAGATTTGATGCATTTATCCACTGAACTGATTTAAGGCACTGAAGTACGATGTCTAAATAAGTAAATATAAAAGTTATATATTACTGCAAGTCAAAAAAAAAAAAAAAAACCCGAAGTGCCTCAGCATCTCTGTAGAGTTTATGCTCATTATCCTGAACTAGGGGCTGTAATGTAATCGAGCTCATAAAAAAAAAAAGTTGTAATTATAAAAAATGCGGAAAAATATGGAATAATGATTAATCGGATTTGTTTTGTATTTGATGGAGAAGAAAACAGTGTGTGACCTTTCCAGTCGTGTTGTATTGCAGAGTCTTGAGATATTTTCTTCCAGCTGATTTGATTGCGTGTATCGTTTATTCTTTGCTTAAAAATTTCCACTTCCATATTTTCCAGTATATAAAGTACCACTTCCGTATAGAGTTTAGAGAGACACCTGCTATAAAAATATGAATACAGGTCTGTGTTTTTGCCCGATGGACTTGCTTTTCAATAAACTTGTCCACTACACATTCCCAAACTGACCTAGGTCGAATCGTTCGTTTAATATACAATATTTTAGAATGTTTTTATTATATAAAGAGCCGTCGTCACGTATTAGGCCTTCCTCCTCAAATATTTTCCTTCTTCGAGCTGTACATTTTTATTTGTCCGTCGCATTCCTACTTTTTTTTATAACTTGCGCGTCAATATTAAGCAGTATTTGAAAACGATCAGTCTATATCTTTAAATCTTTGCATTATTTCTTTCCTCTGATTGAGTTTTTCCAGCAGATGATCCCTGAGATAAACATCATCCATTAAGAAGTATTAGAGGTCATTTAATTAGAGAATGAAATATAACTCAGGTTTAAGGTTGATAGAATTTTTTTTGTGTGTGTGTGTGTGTATCATATTCATATGATGTATCAAGAATTATTATTTTTTTTCTCTTTCACTGCTGAGCTTCTTTGTAAATATTATCTAAACATATACATTTCTGTGGTGTGCTCATGTAACTATGAACTTTTTTTCCCCCCTTTTTTATTTTTTACTCGAGTAGTATTTATTTTTGTGTTCTAGGCTTTATACGCTTTTGTCAGTATTGCGGAACAAATGAAATAAAATGTAAAAAAAAAAAAAAAAAAAAAAAAAAAAAAAAAAAAAGTAAAAAAAATTTATTTCAGATTCCATGGTAGTGATTTGTTTTTAGCAATGATGTACTAATATATAAGCAGATTTTGATGCATTTAATACAATGGAACTAAATATCATTGCTGTTGAAGGTCAGCACATTCTACAGTTTAGTGGTTAAAGTTCTGGGTTACGGATGAGAAGTTCTGGGTTACGGAACAGAATTACTGGCACTGCTGGGCCATGGAGGAAGGGCCTCAACCATCTTCTCCAGGGTGCTTTATCATGTGCTCTGACCCCATTTTTTTTTTTAAACAATTTCACTGTGCTATAATGTGCATATGATAAGTATTTTTTTGTTGTTGTTTTTCTTTCCTTGCATGCAATACACGCAGTGACCAGCAGATGGCGCATGGGACACGCGTGAATGTTTTTTTTTTCCAGCGTGTGGAACAAGTAGTCATTCGTCAGCTTTTAACAAGCCTCTGAGCTGCAGTCATTCTTTCCTACAGACGGCATTTTGCTGCACTTTTTTAGCATTTTGCCCCCTTTTTTTTCCTCCTGGAGCTAATCCATAATAGCCAACTGGCAACTCAAAGTGTCTCAGTCTGGAGGGGGAAAAAATAATCACGCCGAGACCCAAAAATGTGCTTTCTACCAGGGAATAAACTGAACATCTAACGCCGTACTTACCTACTGCATATATATGATGGTTTAAACCATTTAAAACAACATGTACACACTGTAAATTTTACTTCACTTCCCCCTTTCAGGTGCTCCATGTCAGGGGTCTTCAACTCAGTCATTAAAATTATTTGTATTTTTCTATTTACCTAAAAAAAAAAAAAAAACATAGTCATAGCATAGTCATTTCTGTATTATATTTATTTTTCCACTTTGGTTTTAAATGTTATAAATGAGTTGTTTTTCCACTCTTTCGCTGTATTCGGTTTGCAGGAAGGAAGCGATTTAACAGATTGGCTCATTTGTAATCGTAACGAATAAACTGACACGAAGTGAAGATGTACATAACGTTACATAAGAGATGCTATAAAGCGTTTCCGATGGCTTATTAGCTTTTCGGAAGACATTCGTTCGTTTTTTTTTGCTTTTTGTTTAGGTTTTTTTTTATAGTTTGCACTGCTAATCAGAGCAGAAATCACAGTGTGTTTGTGGAAGGATTTACTGTTTCAGACAGATTTAGCATCTGAAATGAGCCCATGCAGTACAGCTTTGAAGTTGGCTGACGGCATCCAGACATAAAACTCCATCCAGAGAAAAAAGGAGACGGAAGACTTGCAGAAAAGGAGTGTGTTGGAGTGCATGTGTTTGGTGTGAGAAGGATTTTTACAATGCGTTGATCGATTATCATTTATAAACCGGCAAAATGATTCCGTTATCCCCCTAATACCCTTCCTCTAAATGTGGTAAATTGACACATAACATGGTCATATAAATGATCACAACATGTCCTTAAAGATTGTGGAGTTCCTCAGCAGTTCCTTAAACATCTGTCAACATCAGTAAAATGTGGCCTATAGCACTAGAACATATGAGTCTGAAGATCAGGACAGCTGGCGAACATTGAAAAGTCTTAGAGAGACTATGCATTGCTGAAGCGAGCTATAAAACATGGAGTTTTGAAGAAAGGGGGGGACATTAGGGGGCATCAGGGTCAAACACTGGGCCTGTGTTCACTCAGAAAAGGAATAAAGCCTCATTCTTTTCACTCACCACAGCAGATATTCCGCAGCCGTTCCCGAGGCTGAGAGATCACACAGATACAACCAGCAGTGTTATTCTTCAAGCGACAACATCAGCTGCCCTGTGACCAGGAAGTTAAGACAAATCATTGTGAGTGTGTGGGTGGCCTGAGGCTACTGTGACACATTGTACTGGGGTTGTGCTGGGAAATAATAATAATAATAAAAAAATCCTCTATTTTGACCAGTTTAACCACTGACTCACTCGCTGGTGTGTTGTTTTTGTTCAGAGAAAACAGAGAGTAATTTCTAATGATGTAGAAAACATAAACATACACCATTTACTGAATTTGTGGTAGAACACAAAGATTGTGAACATAAACCAGTCTCGTTTGTGTTTCGTGTTTATGTGAAATGGAGTCCATTTGTACTTTGGATCTCGGTTTGGACACTTTCTGTATATTTCTTTTCTCCGAAGGATTCGAACGTTTCTCTCCACACAGGCTGCCCAGGTTCTTGTTCAGTCTCTTGTTATTTCGAGACTGGACTCCTGCAGCTCTCTGATGGCAGATCTTCACCTGAACGCTATTCGTCCACTAATGATTTAAAACGCAGCTTCACGACTTGTGTTCCACCTGCCCAAGTTCTCCCACACCACCCAATTCCTCCACTCGCTTCCAGTAGCTGTACGTATCAGATTTAAAACACTAATGATGCCTACAAGGCCAAAAATGGACCAGCACCATGGTCACTTACCTCAGTGACCTCATCACACCTCACACTGCACCACGCTGTCTGAGATCCTTCAGCACTGCTCCACTGGTACCACCTTCTCTCAGAATGAGAGGTAAGTACACAGGCTCTTCTCGGTTCTGGCACCGAGGTGGTGGAATGAACTTCCCCTGGATGTCCGTACAGCGGAGTCTCTGACTATCTTCAAGCGACGACTGAAGACCTTCAGCTTCCTCAAACACTTAAATTAGCACTTTCCAAGTTTGCTGTGTTTTGCTGTAGATTGATTTATCCTAAGTTTGTAGTCTGGTGTACCAGTGTAGATTTATTTACTGCTAGAGCCCCTGGATGTAGATTAGACTAGGACAGGTCATCAGTAGGTGAATCGGACGGACATGTTGGATCCGTCTCTGTATAAGCGTAGCAGGTTTTTTTCTTGTTTTTAACCCAACACAAGAGAGCTGTTATTTTAGGACGCCGCTCCTGGAGAGACTCTTTATTCCTCATCATACCTCAAGCAAAGACAACATTCGGGTGGTTTTCACAAACAATACGATGTAACTGCTGGACAAACAGACGTCACGCGGAGGCTCCGCTCTGTGATCAGACATCGCGAGGCATGCCCAAGTCCTTTATTACTTTTCGGCAACGGATAACAAAGACACATAAATAGTTTGGAAGTGGAAGCTTTCATGTACCGCCTTCATCCTATTTCTTTATAAATATACAAGTCTGATGTGTTTCGCCGGTGTGTTTTTCCGTTTGAAAGGTCATGACTCGTAAAAGATCCCCAACTCGAAAAAAAAACAAAATACAATGTAATACACCCCCCTTGACTAGGAATTTTTACTTTGGAATTAGTAATATATTTACAATATCAGTCCAAAGTTTGCATGTGGTTATTTATTTTTACTATTTTCAACATTCTACATTAATAATGAAGACTCCAAACTATGAAAGACCACATATGGAAGTGTGCAGCAAACTAAAATAAGTTAAACGCGACAGATTCTTTAAATTAAACACTTTTGGCTTTGATGACAGCTTTACAGACTCTTGGCAGCCTCGCGAGGTAGTCACCTGAAACGGTTTTCTGAGTTGTGTTGAGTGCTTGTTGGCTGCTTTTCCTTCACTCTCTGGTCCAATTTTAGGATCATCTCCAAAGATCTTAACTGTATTAAATTTGGTGATTGTGGAGGCCAGGTCATCTGATGCTCCCCTTTTTAAACAAATAGCTTTTACTTAACCCACAGGTGTGTTTGGAGATATTATCCTGCGTTTTGGTCCCACTAGATGCAAACCAGATGGAATGGCATGTCGCTGCAAAATGCTGTCTAAATCACCAAGGAGCAAAGCACCTCCACACCTTCACACCTCCTCCTCCATGCTTCACACTGAGAACCACACATTCAGAAACAGTCACACAATCACCCTGTATGTCTAACAAAGATAAAGTTTCTTTCGGCTTCTCCCGTTAGGGGGCGCCACAGCGGTTCCTCCGCACGTTTGATTTGGCACATGTTTTACGCTGGATGCCCTTCCTAACGCAACCCTCCCCAATTTATCCGGGCTTGGGACCGGCACTGAGAGTGGCTGGGGATGGTCCCCTGACCCGGGAATCGAACCCGGGTTGCAGCGGTGGGAGCGCTGCGTCTTAACCACTAGACCACCAGGGGACTGTATGTCTAACAAAGATACAGAACCAAAAAAAAAGTAAAACAAAAATCTCAAATTTTGAGTCATTGGACCAAATGACGGTTTTCCACTGATCTAAAATTTTTCTTGGCCCAATCAAGTCTTGTTAATCCTCCGAAATAATGGCTTCTTTTGGCAAAATCGGTCATACAGGCCTGACTTCTCTACAGTGAATGATGTCTTGAACTCCAAGAGGCATTTATCCAAACTAATCAAAACTGTACTGCCAAAAACTGCTGCATCATAGTGAAACTGTAACAGCACCCCCTGCAGTGCTGGAGCATTCGTAC
The DNA here is from genome assembly GCA_024362625.1 of Silurus asotus. Lineage (NCBI taxonomy): Eukaryota > Metazoa > Chordata > Actinopteri > Siluriformes > Siluridae > Silurus > Silurus asotus. Next base: position 2,063,139 of record MU554589.1, on the reverse strand, counting down.
GCAACCATTCGAAACAAAAACATCAACGAGAGAGTGCACGGTTGTAAAGTTTAGTCTCTATGTAAACACAGCAGATGTCAGCATGTCCACATAAAGCAAGCTGAGACCTTTATATAATATCCTCATAAACGCAGCCAGATCACTGCATAGTCTAAACAATTAGTATTTTTTCAGCTACAGATTCGACCTCCATCTGAATTTTTACAACCCTTTTTTTGATATATTCTTTCAGTCTGTGTGGCTTTGGATCAGCAGTCTAATACCTCTTCCTTCTTTTGTCTCTTTTTTCCATTTCTGAACAGCGTTTTTATCGCATTTTCTTCCCGTTTCTCTTTTTCTCTCTCTTTAAAGCGGCTCTTTCGCAACACACGCTTCTTATTAGGGCTTTACAATATCAACTAAAGTTTATTAGCACTGTGGATTGTGGAGTCAGGATTTAACCTCCAGGTACAACGCAGATATCTGTGAACTTGTTGTGTACACATAAATCAAACCTATAACAATAGCGATCAGACTGGTTTTTAATATTGGGATTGCTAAGAACTCCTAAGATCTGAGTGATGTCAGTATAGTTTTTGGTAGCAGTTCTCTATATAATAAATTTGAGATCTCTGTTCCTGTTTTGCCAACTATAAATATCCGGGTCCTGAATCCCGATCAGTGTTTGAGTGCACACGCTCATTAACGCAGCCTGTTGTTAAAAAAAATCGTTTCATGAAAGTGTGAAGATGAGATTATTGTAAACAAAGAACGACTCAGCTTCCTGCTAATAAACTCCTGATTTCTGGATCTCAAACTCTTCCTCCTTTCACCGAAAGCATGCTGCAATAGTGCTTTTTTCATCTCTGTTGTTTGTTTTCCCTGTGACCTGGAATTAAATACAAGACAGAAATACAGATTTGACCCGAATTCACTGAGCTGTAAATTTGATTCTGGCTCTGGTGAATGTTTGATCTGAATCTGGAAAGTGTGAGAGAAAGAGAGAGAGAGAGAGAGAGAGAGAGAGAGAGAAAGAGAGAGAAAGAAGAAATAGTGATAGACTGCCTTTTCCCAAAACTGGAATGTTGTTTGTCGAGGTCAGAGAGAATGTGGAGAATGTGGACTTCGTGTTCTAAGGAAGTGGCTGTTGTCTCCTCTGGGATCTTATTCTGGCTCCAGGGCCGTGGGCGGCAACTAGGGAAAGGATAGAGGGAGGAGCCGAAGGAGGAGTTTTAACGGATGTCTACTTTGAGGCATGCCAGGGGAAAGCTGCAGTTTTTGTGATCAGAATGAGAGCATGGAGCACTCATGTGGTCAAAAGTAAAAATCTAATGTTTTGAAATCCTGATTGTCCACCATCTCTTCTATTTTAATAAAATATACAGTAAAAAAAAACCCGAATTACGGAAATGTTGGGAAGTTTTTTTTGCCTAATGAATAATATATAAAACGAAATGACTTTTAAGTCACATGGGCCAATATTTTATTCACAACAGAACATAGAGAACATAAAGGCTTAAACTGTTTTAAAATTTTTATGCACAAAATCTTCACTACATTACATTATCAAAGGATTCAGAGAGACTGGAGACGATGCCTTTGTTGGATGCCCGTGGTCTTTGGGAACTCAGACGTCACTGCATCACTCATCGAAATGATTGTCTTTGACGTCACTAAATGGGCCCAGGAATACTTCCAGAAACCACTGTCGGTAGACACAATCCTTCGTGCCAGATGCAGATGCCAACTAGAGATATCATGCAAAATAGAAGCCATATGTGAACATGGTCCAGAAGCAGCATCATGTCCTGTGGGCCGAGGCTCATTTAAAATGTTTTAAAATGAAAAAGTGTTTAATGGTCAGACAATTTTGACATTCTTGTTGGAAATCACGGACGCTGTGTCCTCCGGGCTAAAGAGGAGTGGGATCTTCCAGCGTGTTATCAGCGTTCGGTTCAAAAGTCAGCATCTCCGACGGTATTATGGTGCCAAACTCCAACAGCAAAATTTCAGAATCTAATAACCTCAATGCCCAGAACATCTTCAAACTGTTTTAAAAAGAAGAGGAGATGCTCCACCATTGTAAACCTGCCCCCCTGTGCCACATTTTTTTGAGACCTGTAGCAGACATTCAATTTGAAATGAGCTCATTTTGTGCATAAAAGTGTAAAATTTCTTAGTTTAAACCTTTACGGTCTCTGTGTTCTATTGTGAATAAAATATTAGCTTGTGATTTGAAAGTATTTTGGTTTCATTTTATTCAAATGTAAAAAACGTCACAACGTTTACGTAATTCGGGTTGTAAAATAAGCTTAAAAATTCATGTTTACTTTCCTTTGCAGGATTTGAACTACGATACTTGTTGGCACTGATGTAACAGCAAATAAAAAGGCGTAACTGCAGGTGGGGCTCTGTAATTACGCTCCATGACGAAATCCATCTGGTGCAGTCCAAAGTTCTTTTTTCATGCCTGGCAAAAGCCAATGACTGATGGTATTCAAAATTCTAGCTGAGTAAATTACTCCTAATGTTGCAAACCTCAAGCATTTTGATGTGGTTACACAGAAGTTCAATCATTTTCACAGAGCCAAGTCGTTATATATTCTTTATATATTAGGGCTGTCAAAAGTATTTATTAACTAGCGATTAATGCAGCACGCATTTCTGGACCATTTTTATAAAAAAAAATATTAAATAAATATAATAGAGGCGAAATGAAAACTTTGAACGCAACACACATTTATTCACAACGTCCTTTCTTTACTTGAGATATATATATTTTTTTAAATCCACAGAAAATGTTTTTTCAATCACCCAAAATTCGTTTTACTGATTACCGAGTCTCAAATCGAGCACCAAAATCCGCCATGACGCACACATCCGACATTTAAAACCGTCCGTGTGGAAACATAGAAAAATTTTAGTTTGGTGTCCTGATTAGTTGCATCCTGTAATTACTATAAAACATTTACAATCATATTTTGTCTTAATGCTCCATGTTGAGTTTGGTTTCACTAATAATTAAAAGTGTTAATTTGAGGTATATTTGGAACCTACAATGAAAGGAGCGCCGTTACGTTGCGATTAATCATGAGTTAACTCGTCACAATCTTGCGATTAATCGCGATGAAATGTTTGAATAGATTCACAGCCCTGAAATATATTGCGGGCGATGACAAACACATAACATGCATGTGTGTCTTTCACCATGAGCAAACAGAGCTTGAAGGTGTGTCTCTCCACTCATGCTGCTCTGATGCTGCTGTATGACCTGAAGTTCTGGTTTTTAAAGCTCCAGGAAATATATATTAAGCAATCAATGTAGCAAAAACTGAGAAAGATGAGCCGAATGTTTAAAACCCCTGAACAGCCTTTAAAGACCAGTCTTTTTTTTGGGAGGGGGGGGATTGGAGCCTCCAAAGCCTCCTCTCCTTTCTTGCCATATGGAAATATGTTTAAAGAACATGACAGTTTAGAAAAAGAATAAAAAGAGACAAAGAACTGAGACACTTTTCATATTGGATGGACTATTTGATGAAAGGACAAGTTGAAGAAACAGTTGTATAGGATGTCTAGGTGCAGCTCTTTCTTTTGTTTTGCTTTATTGCAACATCAATTTTGATTTATTAAAATATTAAACCCTGGGACTCTCAGGAAATAAAATTCAATTACAGCTACATTTTTATATCAGTATTTTCTTTTCTTTTTACAATCTAAATTAGACCATTTTTTGTTTCTTCAAGTGTTCACACCAATTATTTTTAACAGCAAATCCACTTCTGTACACTTGCCCAATAAATATATTCGTGTCACAGCTAAAACGGTAGATCAGACTCAGTCCTGCTGTCATGCAGACCAAGATGAGAAACGCTTTGAAACGTTCTGGGAGAGCTGCAATATCCATTTGAACAAAGTGGAAAAAAATATGGCAGATCCCAGACCTTTCTGAGATCAGATCGTCCTTTCAAAATGAGCACGCAGGCAAGACGGGCAATCGTCTGAATAGAATCCAAGAAGCTCAAAAACCCTTAAGGCAATATTGTACAAAGCTCACTAGATGAAATCGAAAAACAATGACGCCAAGAACAATACCAGCATCTCTTCACAGATCTGGTCTCTGAAGGGTCCGGGGAAGAAAGTTGAGAACGGCTAACCTGAAATGCATGTCAAGAGTTTGCTCGAAAAAATGTATTAATATCCATGATGGTTTTTATTTGGTCAAAAAGCAAAACATTCAATTTTCACACCAAACACTGCCCAACACACAGGTAACTCCTCAGATTAGGTGTTGTCTTACCTCAGTTCTGAGATCAGATCGTCCTTTCAAAATGAGCACGCAGGCAAGACGGGCAATTGTCTGAATAGAATCCAAGAAGCTCAAAAACCCTTAAGGCAATATTGTACAAAGCTCACTAGATGAAATCGAAGGCTCTGGGGAAGAAAGTTGAGAACGGCTAACCTGAAATGCATGTCAAGAGTTTGCTCGAAAAAATGTATTAATATCCATGATGTTTTTTTTTGGTCAAAAAGCAAAACATTCAATTTGCACACCAAACACTGCCCAAAACACAGGTAACCCCTCAGATGAGGTGTTGTCTCACCTCAGTGACCTCATCACATCTCACACTGCACCACGCTGTGTGAGATCCTCCAGCACTGCTCCACTGGTACCTCCTTTTCTCAGAATTAGAACCGAGGTGGTGGAATGAACTTCCCCTAGATGTCCGTACAGCAGAGTTCCCGATTATCTTCAAACGACGACTGAAGACCTTCATCTTCCTGAAATACCTAAATTAGCACTTTCCAAGTTTGTAGAATTCGAGTTATATTTATATTAAGTTTGTAATCTTACGTACCAGTGTAGATTTATTTATTACTAGAGATTTAAAGCACTTTTGTACGTCGCTCTGGATAAGGGCGTCTGCTAAATGCCGCAAATGCAAATGTAAATGTAACACCATTTCTATTACAAAGCAGATTGGTGGTGGTGGTGGGGGTAGCATCATGCTCTGGAGTTGCTTTTAAGCAGGAGGGCAAAATGCATAACACCAAATACAAGCCAATTCATCAGGAGAGTCGGTCCTAGTCATCCAGTAATATGTCTAGGGTGAACATTTCCAACCCAACTGAGCCAAAGCACAGAGCGAAAACTACAAAGGAACAGCTTGAAAAGACACATTTTGTTTTGAATTGCCAAAGAGAAGCTCAGACTGCAATAGAGCAACTGAAAATATGTGGCATGACCTGAAAGTGGCGATCCACCATTTTTGGAGAGTTGGAGAGGTTTGAGGAATGGGAGAAAACAGCAATATTAAAATGTGTGTAAAAAGTTCAAAGAGACGTATCTGAGCTAACTTCTGCACGAGGACATTGCAGTATTGAATTTTAATTAAAAGAAAAGTTTAGAAGAATACATTTTGGTAATGTTCATACTTGAAACTTTAATCTGACCTAAATGAGAAAACACAGGAAATGCAGAAAAGGTTATTCCACTCTGTCTGCACTGATGATTACCAGATGGTAAAATTGTGAGTTCAGCATTGGTGAAGCACAAAATATTTCGGTCACATTCCCACAGAGTTCAGTAATGCTCACTAAACCCACATTCCATTATCAGAGTGAAGTGCTAGCTCACTGGCAGGGAATTTAATACTGGCATTTAGCATAAATATAGAACACCCTCATACTATCACAGTCTGAAATGATCTCCGATCAGGACCTTAGCTGTGCTCATGTTCAGAATACAGCAACCAGTTTCGCCATATTACCCGCTTATTCACAATACATTAGCTGCCAGAAATACTCTGCATTGATAAAATATTATTATTAATAACATACAAAGAACGTAGGCATGATACCCAAGGGAAACATCTGCATAAAACACAGGGTACAGGTTATTTATTAGTACCTAGAATATTGAGTACTAGATAAGGCACTTTTTTCCCTAGAAAAAACATCCATCTACGAAACAATTTCCTTTGAAATACCTTTCAATAACTTCTCAGAAAAAGGATATTTCTTTGAAATATTGGCTGAAAATCAACACAGCGTTAAATAGCTTTTCTGTAAATATCTACAATTAAAAGCGCTACACGTGTAATTGAATTGCATGAATTGAAATAAACCATTAAAGCTTGTAATGTATTATATGCAAAACTTCATTAGATTGATTCTGGGATGCCTCAGCAACAGTTGGAGTGCATTTGTGTTGGTTCATGAATCCATACGTGCTAAACGTCATCATTATGCCGATTCTCGTAAATAACGAGACACAAAATCAAAAGCCACACATTATATTTCAATCCTTGACTTTTCAAGAAAGAGGGAAAAAAATGTGAAAGCAAAATGCTTAAGCATGTCCCAGCTATGTATGCTTTAATTAACCCTTTCTGTTCAATAAAAAAAAAGAAAGTTGATCTCTCACATGTTCCTGCTCTGAAGACCAAAAGCAGCATTTTGCTTTTTAATGTGTTTTGCATGTGCTCTTCTATGCATGCTGAAAAAAAAAAAGCAACCTGAGAGCTGAACACATCTGCACACTATATTTTCTACTCCATTATCAGGTATTTCTGCTGAAACCGCGTTCAGCAAAAGCCCGAACCTGAGAATGCAAATCAACGCAAACAGCTGTGTCGCCTCTGTCTCAACTTCTGATCTCATTTTAAAGGTATGAATGTGAAGTCAGTGGGTTTGGTGTTGCAATTCTCTTTATAACACAGCAGTATAGTCAAATGCGAACAAACACGAACAAAGGATCAGTGGAGGATTACTTGTTTTGGTTTTTTTTATTAAGAGTCAGCACGACTGTAGTAGAAACAAATGTTCCTTTTCTTTACAGAATTTCCAAAAGACAAAATTCATACGTACAATGTACAAAAACAACAACACACAGTCCAAATCATTCATGTAAAGCTTGTGTTCCCTTAAAGGTCTTATATAGCAGGGCTTAAGTACCCCCCCTCCCCCTTTCTTTCTTTCACTATGATCAACCAGTGGCACGCTGCCACCATTCCAGTAGACCTTCATCTTCCTCTCTGTTTATTCTGCCGTCTCAGCCTTTTCCACAAAGTCACAGTTTCAGCGTTTTCTGAGCCGTAACGCACCCAAATGTGGTCACAAACATGCCGCAAGACATGGGGGAAAAAAAAGGTTATTTATTTGAGCTACAAACACTGATACTTTGGTCTTACAGCAATGAAAGAGCTTGCAAACGAAGGAGGGACACCTTATTTCCCCACATTGCACAAGAAAATCTCCAGTTAGGAATGTGCTTCATTGGCCAAATAGACACAAACAGTCCTGACTCACTAACGATCTTCACTCCAAAACCTTCTTTTTCCCCCCGAACAGTTTTTTTTTTTCCCATGTGGGTGAAATGCCAGTAATAAAATACCTTATTAGATCAGACTTCTTTCCTTCAGCTACTGTAAACTGTCTCCCCTGTGCTGCAAAGCGAGGGGAAGCTGAGGGGAAGAAGGGGCGTGTCTGACACCTTGAAATATATTATGTGAATGATGATATTGTGGTATGATGCCATCTTGGGCACGAAGCACTAAGATGGTAGAAGCCTCTATTTTGCCAGTTACTGAGTTCTGGCTAATAAATAAAGTTAAGAGATCAAGGTTTTAGCGCAGTCCGAGCTCGAGACAGAAATGCGTCGACGACCAGAAAAAAATTTCAAAAATTAAGCTACAGTTGAAACACTAACATAAAAATTACTACAAAAAAAGAAAAACCTCAGCCCCTAAGAATTCAACTTAAACAATCTATTACTCAGGAGCACACCAGCCCTGAGCTCGCTAACTTTCTTTCATTAAAATCTAAACACAACTTAAAAAGAATAACTAAAAGTAAAATTAAAAAAAAGAAAAGAAAAAAACGTACCACTACACGTGGCGGTTCTTTCGAATACTTCCTATATAACGAGTCACAACCAGGATCGATACATTTCCCATCCCATTGATTAATACAGTGTACGTTCATCAGTCCCGCAGTGTAGGAGCCAACTATCCAACTATTCTAACTTCGTTCATCAATAAACGAACATTCTTATAGACGTTTTTTTTAAACGAGACGATGCGTTTCAATAGGTTTTCTTATTAATAAAATCGCAACTGTTCCTTAAAGATTTAAGACAGCCGTGGAAAATATCAGCATCACCCGTCTATCCCGAAAATGACTTTTAGAAATTCTCAAATTCTAAATTATGATGCTTTATCCGATGTATTGATTTTTAAATGAAGAACAGCATTCGGAAAAGTGTTACTTCTGCTCAATCCTTTTTTCACGTTCGTGTATCACAAAGCACTTTTTAACCCTCGGTTAACTCCGGATCGTCCGCTGGCAGGATTCTTAGTTTTGCTCATTCTGAAGATGAACTCTCATACAGTTCGCACTGGCACCCGCTGAGCCTGCTAGCAGGGTTAGTAATAACTGCCACTCACTTTTCTCATGAAAAGCTATTCAGCCTGTTTTTGAGAAGGTCAAATGGAAGAAAAAGAAAAAATGGAAAGTAAGGATTTTGCAAACATTATTAAATTAAATGCAACAGGTTTAACAAGACGAGATAAAATTATTATTATTATACGGATGTGTTTATCAAGGCAACTGTGCGAGTCCCTGGAATCATGTGTTTTGGCCATGAAAGACAGCCAAGAAAGTGACATTTTAAGTGCATGAGCTAGAGTTTGGTCCTTGTGTGCATATATTCTAAAGGTCTGACCAGCTCCTTAACCATGTCTGTCCAAGTCCAGAAAAATCTATTTTCCATTTCTCAGCTGTGGGTGTCTTTGTAAACCAGGAGATAAAGACAGCAAGCAGCTCTTGTGCAGAAGCAACTTACAACTAACGAGTCGCCCCCTACAGGCTGTCGTACATGTGCAGGGTTCTCTCGAGCTGCTGCACCACACGCTGGTAGAACGTGATCTGCTGACGTAAGTAGGCCTGCATCATGTCTTTAAAGTCCACCTCCCTGCGCTGGTGGAAATGGTTCATCTCGGCCTGCAGGGCGAAGCCCACTGTCCTGCAGCGCTTCCGAATGCCGTCCGCCTCGTCCTGATCCATCTTCCCTTCGTCACTCATACGCTGGGACTCCTTTACTTTCGCAAACGCACCTGAAGTGGAAGGAAAAGAGACACAGAGTCAAGGGGAGTGGAAGTGAGAACGAGAAAATATTGGCACTTCCCCCCCTCTCACCAATGCAACATATTGTTTTGTACAGTTCTCTTTTTAGGTCATGATGTCATCGCGATCCCTGCTGTTCAAACCTGCGTTGGGTAGCGGATAACTAGCCAGTACGTTACAAGCTAATAAACGCTAATAAAATCATCTGCAGACAGTTTCTTTTTAAATCATGTATTTAATCATATAATTATATTTCTCACTGAAGTAGGAACGCTGTTACAGGAAAACCGAGCTGTTTCAGAGACACAGAACAACTTGTTTTATTGTCCTGAAAAATACGCTGCTATGAGTCAGAATGAGTTTACATAGCGGGCCGTGCTATTTACTCTAAACTCTGCCTGTGAGCGTTTTTACACTTTACTTCCTGTTTTCTCTCTCCCTCGAGTTTAGTGGCTCTCGCCCTGGCAACATAAGTGCATCGTCATTTATATTCTCACCGCTCGAGAACGCATGCTGCGGCGTTAAGCGTTAATCAGAGCCTGGATCTGAATAAACACACTTTAAAGCTTCATTACGTTTGTTTACTGTGTTTATTATCCAGTCTCCGGTGTCTATGTGACCGCTAATGTGCCCACAATTTTGTCATAGTTCATTAGCAGGTAATTAAACAGTGTAATCGTCTCTTTAGGGCACTTTGGATGATGCAGAATAATGCAGTAGAGGAAAAGTGGTCCGTGACTGGCTGCTGGAGATATGAATGAGAAATGAGGACTGAACGGGGCGCAGACATTTTCTCAATGCAGCATTCCTCGTGAAGGAAACATGGCCTACACAGCGAGTATTTTACAGATCGAGTACTGGAGAAGAACATTACGTCAATGTGTTCTGATTCATGAGCTGATGGAAACGATGTGTTTAACTACTCGAGCAGTTTTGGCAAGTAGGTTATTTGGGGGCATTTTTCTAATGAGGCGTTTATACAGTTTATATAAAGTCAGTGTTTAGGGACTTTGATTCATTTTAACGGTAAACGATGTTATAAAATTTAGTTGCCCATTCGATTTTAAGTCGTATTTGGGGAAATCCTTGAAACGAGTCATACAAGTGCTCCAATCAAGATAATATCAAAGTTCAAGTGCCGAACACCAAACGTTTCCAGTTGGATGTTAAGATGTTGGACTTCTGATCAGAGGGTAGTGAGTTTAATTCCCACCACCGCTAGGATGCCACTGATTGGCCCTTGAGCGAGGCCTTTAACGTTAACTGTTCAGCTACATGAACAAAATAATTGTATGTCACTCTGGATAAGGGCGTAAATGTAATCTTCCCCAGATGACGTTTCGTGGCGAGAAACAGAACAAGGCAGATCAATCCCACTGTGTAAGTTCAATCAAATGTCCTACCAATAAACTCTATTTGGTCAGAATGTATACGGAGGGCGACTATATGTGCTTGTTAAACATCCGATTCCATGCTTCTTCCACTTTAACTCTTCTAATAACCTGCACTTTTCTGGATTTATTTTAGAGCATGACTTTAGGGATTAATAGTCATTCAGCTACAAGAGCATTAGTGAGATCAGACACTGATGTTAGCCAGGAGGTCTGGTGTGCAGACGTGTTGTTTCCAGCGAGAGGAAATTTGACTTATCAGCATTAAAAAGACTTTCTATACGATTTTGTGTCCATCTTTGTCACGACAGCTTGAGAAAGACTCGCATATGGGTGTGATGTTCAGATCTCCACATACTTTTGCGCATACATACTTCATAGCGCTAGGCAATAAAACAGTCCTGATTTTTTATCATGATTCATGATTTCCTCAATAACAATGCTGAAGAGAAGGATCTTCCAATTGGCTAAAGTTTCGCTTGTACTTTCTGGTCTAACTTACACTGAAACAGCCAACACATGTGGCCTGGTCACGCAGCACACGAAAGCCAAATTTTAGCATATGACAGCCATTCAGGCTGCACGTAGTGACCAACACCCATTCAGATGATGTTTAAACAGCTATAGCAGTGGGCTACAGGGAGAAGGCAAGAGAAGATATGCCTAAAGTAAATGATAACGATGAGGATAATGGTGTTGGGTGTTCTGTTGCTCCAAAGAAAAGCCATCATATGGCACGTCACATAAGTCAGACCAAGCTTAGTTTTAAATATATAATATATATGGTGGTTTTAAAAAGACTAGTTTTGTAACATACCAACAGGTGGCAGCATGAGGCTGCACACACAGTCACAGGAAGCACCGAACTTCATACATCAGTGTACCAAAAGACATCGACCTGTGTACATCAGGAGGCGTGCAAGCGGTGCTGTTCTGACCACGTGTGCACCCAGTCACCGAGCTCTCCTCGCACGTGTGTTTTTCTCCGGAAACAACACGTTCTCACTTCTGCACCTACACTACTCGCCAGATTCGCCTCCTGAGGACTTCATAAAGATGCTCTGAAAACTGAGCGTGAATCTTTTCTTGGGCTAAAAAACTATTTATTATATGGATTTTTTTTAATTAAAAAATTCCAACCGCGTAACGCCACTTTTCACAAGCGTAGTTGCTAAATATCAACGACCAATAAATTACTGAGAACATTTCACAATCACATCATTTAGTTCCTCTGACTTCCATCCGTACGCATGTAAAAGGTGGAGACCGGAAACACGGCACGAAGACGTTTTGCATTTCATTTGCGGACCGTACTACAAGTCTGGTGTATGGATCACGTGAAGATGGGTGACTGATAGACGATTGATATGTCGTGGCATAACCTCTTTAGAAAATACAATATGCTGAGAAGCACTATGATTAGAACAGCGTCATGATTAGAACATTGACTGCAGTCTTTAAGGAGACCATAAAGACGGCCTGTGCAGCAACTTCCAGTAACGCAGCTCAGCCACTGCATCGCGTCTTTTACTACAGACACACGATACAACAGAGTTGTTTTGGACCGTTTTCGTTTGTAATGAGAAACAACATAATTTTCACGACATGCTAATTAAACTCGTATCTAATTTGATGAAAGAGGCCCAGTGTCTGCTAACAGCGTTTATTAGGTCCACCCTGGGCACCTGGGATCAGACTGGGTTGGGATTAGGTTCGGCAACGATTTACTTTTCCTTTTTCAAATGTTTTATTTGGAATTGAATTATTTGCCTCAATCTGCATCCATGCTCATAACTAGCTAACTGGCTTCCACTCTGCTGCCTTGTTTGGTTTACAATGTGTGATATTTTTATGATTTGATGCTACATGTTTTATTAAACACTGAAGAAATATTGGAATAGAATTGAATCACAAAATCCCAATTAAGAAAGCAACAGAAGTTGAATTGCTCATGTCTCCTGAGGTGAGCTGTTCATTTTTAGCATGTGTGGAGATGAACATAAATACTTAGTGTTAGTGAACAAAATATTTCGGATTTTTCGAGCAGGAAACAAACAGGCATCACGACAGGAGGAAGATCCTGGAGCGAAAGAGATGATAAAAAGCTCCGATGTGGAAACACACACTAACTGCATAGAAGAATATTTTTAATATTAGGAAAACCTTTACCAAATGTTTTTAAAGGATTAAAAAAATTGGAAGCAAACCATGAAAGTCTACAAAAGTGCTTCAGGCAGAAACGAATACAGAAGATTTGCTGTAAAAGCATTTTTCGACCCAATCATCCAGCACAGGTGCATCACCAATAGTTTATTGCTACTGAAAACTCAGGACCTCCATTGAGCAAAACCATTTACCCCAAACTACTTCTCGTATGACTCGTTTGCTCATGGAAGCATGTGGTGAAATGAATAAATGTAAATTGCAGGTTGGAATAATGGCCTCAAGTTTCACAATGACTTCATATAAAAGCAGAAGGAAGAAGGAAACGGCGTGTCCATGCGAACCCTGCAGCAGGAGCTTGTCTAACCAGACACACAGGACTTCTTGTTGCAATCAGTAACTGATCTCATTGCAATAGATCGCTTGTGCCTGATCTGAATAGGGAGTGTTTGCCCTCGGGAAAGCAGCAAAATCACCAAACGTGTACTGGATCTCGTGGTTTTCCCACCTGTGAGAAAGCGAAAGAGCGATACGAGTGTGGTCATGAAGGAAAAGAGAAAGAGTCTGTCCGGTATCAGCATCAGACACTCGGCTGGTGGATGGATGTTTGTTATCGAGCTGCACCATAGTATTTATTCGAGTTACAACTATCAGCTGTACTGAGCTGGATTTCAGGATTACAAGAAGCAGTTTCATGGATTTCCAAATTATATTCAAAATAATAATATTTAATAAATAAATAAATAATAATAATAATAAAAATCGTACAAAAGCAAACCAGCAAACAGTTCGGTTTTATATTAAAAAAGACTTTATGGACAAAAGTCTGTCGACACAAACATAAGATAATGTCCTCCACCCTTCTGGGAAGATGTTCCAACTTCATCACAGCAGTGTTAGTGAAGACATCTGCATACGTAGGTGAGGTGAGAAGACCTGGGGTGCAGTCAGCGTTCACATTCGTCTCAAAGGGGTTCCATTGTGTTTTAATCAGAGCTCTACAGCAGGCCACACAAGACCTTCCACTCCAACCCATGTAAAACAGATCTGGGCATCGTCATGCTGAAACACGTTTGGGTCTCCTAGTCCGAGTACATATTACTACCACACAAAAAGCCTCCTCTACAATCTCCAGCTTTAGTGAAAGAACCGCGTTTGGCTGGAAAACTCAGGTGTCCCAATACTTTTGCTAAAATAATGGACATGCTCATCCGATTGAAGTGCAGTGTTGCTTTCTGAGAACTGACGCGCTACAATTTGCCTTTACGTATTTACAGGTTTTGGCTGTAGACGTTCCAGCGTTTGAGTGGCACCATGCCCTCAGTAAGAATAAAAGTCTAATGTTTAGAGGGCATGGTGCTACTCAAACGCTGGAACGTCTACTGCCAAAATTCATTAGATACATCTAATGATCTGATGTTAGAAGTGTTGGACTTTTCCTCAAGCACCTCGTGGAAGACTGTGGCGCTTTATCATTTGATCATGTGAGAGCGTTTCCCAATCTCTCCTTGAGAAACAGTTGAACTCTGAATGTACTGTATATAATGGCGGTCATCTGAGGTTAAATAATGGCAGTGTAAATAAAGCAGCAGTGCCAAGCACAGCAAAGTACTGTTCTCTCTCTCTCTCTCTCTCTCTCTCTCTCTCTCTCACACACACACACACACACACACACACACACACACACACACCACCGGCCCTGTGCTATCGGACAGCACGTGTCACAACGTTAAGTTCCATCATCTTACTGACGAACGGCACAAGTCGAGCTCTGATCTGAGACTACAAAGCAAACATCATCCTTCAACCCATTTATTACTCGCTGGAAACAATCCAGTCGGGAAAACAATTATCGAGTTAGAAGAAGAATGTAGCATAAATCCTAACACCATCGACTCGGATTACACTCAGGAATTCCAGTCACTGCACTTCCTGTACTCAGTCCTGACTGTTTAATAGAGAACAGGCCACAATTCAGCATCCTACAGAGTTCGAGATCTTTCTTTATCTTGCACTTTAAACTACGCACAACTGACTAGCATTGTGTCTCGACTTGCACACATTTACTACCCGTCACCACCTCACAGGAGTCGTCACGCAGAGCAATTTTCTCGATTTGACTGATCATGTTAATCGCTATGGAATGCAAGCTCAGCGTTTTTATTTTAGACACAGTTCACGACAACGACACAAAGTGTAAAATCTCAGCTGGAAATTGTTGTTCTAGTTCAACTTGGTTCTGACGTGCGGCACAATTCAGGCGTACCGGAAGTTCGCAGGTCAGAATGCGGAACACTTGCGACTCGCGCGCGAAACCACTGCGTAAAACCAACTTTTCACACCTCCGACAAGGAATTATTTTACTCCAAAAAAACCAGTCGGGTGGCCAGTAATTCACTTCTGATTTTAAAAAACCTTTATGTCACGCACACTTTTTAAGTGTACGCTCGTAAATTATATCGGGAGAAGAGACGCTAATAAAAATAATAGCCGTTACATGTGCCAATGAACAGAGAGAGGAAATGCTATGAAGTGGATAACGTCTGTCATCAATGTGTATCAGAGTTTATATGTTTTTCACAAAGATGCCTGGATCTCATTAGCTGCAGCGGAGAAGTTATTGGATCTCTGATGAAGTGTGTTTGTGTGTGTGTGCGTGTCTGTTTAATTTCTATCTTCAGAGGAAATACAGTTTAAAAAAAAAAAAAAAAAAAAAAANAAAAAAAAAAACACCACACACACACACACACACACACACACACACACACACACACACACACACACACACACACACACCACCACGGGGATGGTCTATGGCCCGCTAACGTTTAAAGGCTCCACATCTGCTCACGAATGAGCAACAAAAACCGAAACCTTTACATTGAATAAACATGCACCATTCTGTCCTACGCGTACTTGATCCTGGTCTACAAACACACGTGGGTCAGTGGATTATAATCAAAGTATATAATAAAGTTTGTGTGGGAACACAAACACTGCTTCCTGACAATACATATAACCGCTACAGCTGGATTTTGGAAGCAGGACTGAAAAAAAAAAAAAAGAGAATTTTTTTTTTATGTGTCTAACAGACCTGCTGAGCAGTGTAGAGGAAACATTGCGAGGAATGTCAGACTCCTTGGTGAAGGACTGAAAAAACAGCCGGAGCCTTCACATAGATTTATCTGCGAGCAAATACTGACATGCAGACTAAGGGTTTGTGAAGGGCGGGACAAAGTCCAAGATCTCCAGCGCATGTTTGTTGATCTTTTATCGCTCGAGACGCCGAGATCACAAAGACCTTTTTTTTTTTTTTTTAATGAGTCGAGCGCAAATTCGTTATGGGGACAGGATGTGAGGACAAAAAAATACAAATAAAAGGCTATATATGTGGGACACGGTGTTCGGACACTACTTGTCGCATTTCTCCCCCACTACAGCATCCGTTTACATCTCGAGGTTAGAAATCAGTCAGGAATCTTGAAAGAAGCGTTCTCAAATACGGAGTTCTGCAAGAGCAGGAGGTGAAGTGCTCTGTGGAGAAGAACTTATGATTTCTCGTGGAGAACTCAGGGGTTCCTGGGCGCTGTGGCAAGAGGCGTACGGTGTCATCACGTTTGCTCGAATCGAACATAAGTGGAAGAGCAAAGGAAACACACACACACACACACACACACACACACACACACTACAGGCCTTAGAATACTTCTATTTATTCCTTCTGTTGGAAAAAAGCCCACTTGTGTCTCACTTTTCATTACTGTCTCACTCCTTTTCCTTGCTGGCATTTTACAGATGGAAAGCGAGTTTGCTGGTCTCTCGGGTTGCCATCTCCTCCCTCGGTATTTAACCTTTCGTTTCCTTTTTTCCAGCATGAGGCCCTTTAAAACTCAGCAATGTGTGTGTGTCTGGTCCACATCAAAGAACCAGCTCTCAGCTATCTTCCTCAACGCCGGAGAAGCGAGACGAATCAAATATGCACTCTGTAGACATAAAACAGCGGTTTAGACTTGACTAAACCAGGCTAATCAGAGTTCCTCAGAATTCGCTGAATTAAAAAAACTATTCCTTATTGGTTTGTTTAAACACCGTGAAACGCACGTCGCTGCTGTAACTGTAGCAGGAGACACGTGTTCTATAGTGTGAAACAGAACAGATGACATCAGGACTGATTTTGCTAGTCAAATTAAAGGCACGTTCGAGGTTTTGTGTACGGCTGTTATCCGTACACAAAAAACTTTGCATTGTTTGGACTAGAGTTAGCATGCTAACTTGAGCTGTCTGCTCGAACAACTGTCATGGCAGCCCAGGATCATCTCCTCAGAATGATATGTGCGGATGTGAACAAACATTGGGGACGTGTCTGTGTAACAGACAAGAGTTAAATAATGATTCGGTTCAGGAAAAGGTGATTCAATTATGGAAAATTCCACCATTTTCCCACCACACAATCGATAAAAACCTTCGAAAAACACACCATGTTTACAGTGACATCGGGTCAACATGGCCGCCAAAAAACTTCACTTGGTAAAATCTATTAGAGAAATAATCCACGTTTTGAGAACATAATCGGCAACATTTTAGTTATGACTCGAGAACGCTAGCCGGTTAAACCGTTGCTAAGCTACTTGCTAACATTTGAAGTTTTTTACAGAAGAACTTTACATTCTCCGACAGGGCAAACAAAAGATACAATAAATAAATAAATAAATAAAAGTAGATCTACCAAAACAGAGTGGGAAATGACGTCATTAACACGTGATGACGTGCGCAGTACAACACTGCTTTGAATAGGGAGAGCAGGTTTTACGAACACTTGTTTGTGTACCATGTAATACACAATTATGACTATATATATATATATATATAATCAACATCTTACAGACAAAACTTCAACAAAAAAAACAATCATAATTATAGAAAAAAGAGAAACTACTGAACGATGGCTGACATTCTGACAAATTGCGGAAACGCCATCAGGCAGCTTGTAAAAACGCATTGTTTATCTAGTACGCGTTTTAGCACCATCCGTAACTCGTTTATCGCCGCAATACTGTATAATTCCACCCATAAATATTCGGTAAATAATCCATCATAAAATTCATACTTGTACAAACATTTCATCATGAGATTTGAGCATGTTCTCTCCAAACATCTGCGCACAATATAAACACGGTATATTTCATATTACTATATACACCATATATTATTACCTACTGCACCTTCTGTACATTAATCACCTTCATTCCTGTACATATGAACCTCATACCCTGTTTATCTACTGTTATTTATTGTAATGAAGCTTCTCCATTGTCTAAATGAGAACATTGGAAGTCGCTCTGGATAATTAATGGAGGAGCCAAAACCTGATGCTCCTGAGCTCCGGTTCCGACTTCAGTGCAGCCTGAACTTACAAACTTCCCATGTACACTTATTACACCTGCGTTACGCCTTCACTACGTTTGCACGAGAGTTAAACAGACGCTCAGGTTTCCTCATGCCGTGACACCGGAGATGCGGCGAGAGCTTCGGGGCTATTGTGCCTCTCGCCACCTTGGACTGAAACCCAACACCGGCAGGTGCATTTCTTTTCCGTGTTGCTTAGCACAGCGGGACACGGGGGGTTTAACAGTGTCGGTTACTAAGCAACAGAAACATGGAACCCCTGCTGCTTGATAGCAACGACGCTATCCGAGGGTTTCTCGGTGGAACGTGGAAAACATCCAATCACGATCGACCGAACAGACAGAACTAACAGTGCCCATCTGAGGGTCAGACCGGCGGTATAAAGCGAGATCTTCTGGAGTGAATTGCATTAAAAGATGTCTTTGTTATATTTCAAAATCCACCTCATTCTTGCACTTTATTAAAATGGTCCCAAATGTGACCCGCGCCACACCCTCAGGGCTCCTGCTGTTCTTCAAAGAATAGGGAAGAGACCACTTACAACCTTCTAAAAACAATGTCGGAGAGAATCGGTTACAGCAGGATGATGATTAAAGGGTTAATAAAGCATGCTCGTGAGCCACATGTGAAGACTTCTCGCGGTGGAATTGCTCGAGAAATCCGGGCTTTGTAGGCCTCAATAAGAATTTCCTCAGGCAGCATTCCCAATTATTTTTTTTTAACTATGCTCCTGGGAACCATTTAGCTCTCCTTGAAGCACACATGGAAAAGGCAAAGGGTTATCAAAGTGGGCTTCCTGTAAAATCACGAATAGTCGAGGAAATGAAATCAAGAGGGTGGTTATGAATTTTGACGAAACGTTCGAAGGTGCAGCATGGAGCAGTCGACGAGGTTTCGGTTTACAACACAGATTTCTTTTTTAATGCATATCCATGACCTCTGTGAGGGTTTATAACAGTCCCCGAGCGACTGCTGTGCACGACTGTTGCGTGTTAGAACGTTTGCTGTGCATGCACAAACTTGCTGAATATCTGGCAAACGCTGCTCTTTTCCCCCTCCAGTGCGGTGCAGGGGGGGTTCGGGGGGTTTTGGGAGGGGGGGGAGGGAACAGCTGTTGGGTCTGAAGGAGGGATAAACGTAGGAGAAGATATTCCATAACTGAAACTCAAAGACAATCAAAGTTTGTTAAAATTACATGAAAAAACAACAACATAAAAACCAGATTTGACTCTGAATCGATATCCAGCTGCACTTGGGATTTTTCGATATTTTCTGGATCTCTGTCCAGATTTCAGATTCTCATCCACAGAGAAAAGCACAGATGTTTTCAGAAGTAACTTAAAGACGTCCCTGATTGATGTAATTTTGAGAAAGTTATTACTTCGCTTCATTCAAAACGATAAATAAGTTTTACGTTACCTTTCTGTAAATGAATAATATCTGGGAAGTTGGACAGCAATCCCTGGTAGAGCGAGAGTTTATCCAGCATGTGGAACAGGTCATATTTGGGCTGCTCTGCAAACATCTCCCCGATGTTCTCGTACGTCCGGCCGGTGTGCGAGATGGCGTTGTTCAGGGCGTCGCCGCTGTACGGAGGATCCACCATAAACGCCTGGCTGATGGACTGGAAAGAACCGCCGAGGCGCTGGAACTCCTTCCGGAAGCCGCCGAGGTGCTTGCGGACGAGTTCGGATGCGACGTGCATCAGCTGCATGACGCTGTCGTCCATTTTCTTGGCGAAGGACTTAAAGGTATCGATGCGCTCCTCGACGTCTTGCAGGTCCTGATGCTCTTTAGGGATGTGGAGAGTGAGCATGAAATGGGCTCCCACCATCTCGTCCTTCTCGGCACGACGCTTTCCCAGTTTCCACTGCTTGTCGTCGATGCACATGAGGAAGTGTTCGAAGCCTTCATACTGAGACAGAACCGGGTGACTGGTCATGTGGTCCATCCATAGGATGAGCCGCCGCTTTCGCTTTTCAATGAAGTCCTCTTCGAAGCGTCCAGTGGCCTGCTTCTCTGGGAGGTGTGGGACGGAAATGACGGTAAATTTGTGCAGCAGGCGGTTGTACAACCAGTCGAAGTGCTTATAGCGCCGATACACGGGTCTGCTGGTGTGGCTGGGGGTGACTCGGTAGGAGATGTAACTCTTAATGCCCTTGAACTTGGTCTGTTTGGTGGGATCCTCGATTGAGCAGATGAAAGGCTGTGGACTTTCCTTCCACTGGGGTCCACGCGGGCCCATTTCGATGGTGTACGCCTCGGCGATCTTCGCCATCATAGGTACGTCGCCGAGCACAAAGGCCTCGACGCCCGAGCGCACGAAATTGGAAAAGCGATTGAGATTGCGGCCCACCATGCTCCCTTTCCTGGAGCTGGAGATGCTGTCCTGGCGCTCCATGTGGGGCCTGGAACGGTATTGCACATTAGGATTATGGTTCGGTCTCTGCTGCGCGTGTCCGTTGGCACCCACGGCCCGGTGAGGGTCTTCGTCCTCGACCACCGTCGAGTTGTCGTCCCAGTCGTCCCAGTCGTCGTCGTCATCGTCGTAATCCGTGGCGTTCGTACTGTGAGTGAAGAAGGCATCTTTTCCAGGAGAACCTGCAGGACTCAGGGAGTAATCGGTCAGGTTGGAGTTGGAGCGCGGACGAACGATCTCTACATAAGAGGCGGGGAAGAGGCCTTTCTCGCCACGACTGTTTTCACCCTGTAACCATCCGTCAACCGAGTTTTCATCGAAAATGACCAGCTCCTCGTTCTCCTGTATGCTGATCTCCTCTTTGTTCTCGCTCTGGAACGTGTAAAGTGCTACAGCTTTCAGTGACATCGTAACTTCTCTCGTGGTGCCAACAAAAAAAAGTACACACTCGTAACGGCTCGAAGTCTCGACGATTTAACTCGTCTCGCGTGCAGGAACCCAGAGCTGAAACCCTTCAACAAAGTTTCCTCTCCTGGCCATCATGCAGGGCTGAAGATCCAGGCTGAAGAAGACGAAGAACAAAAGAAAGGGAGCTCCAGGTGCTTCTTGGAAACACAGGATCTTAAACACTTGTTGCAAAAAGAGTTTTCAGGAAAACAGGAAGGAATTACGACACTGACTCAGTCCTCACCCCCAGGTCCAGGAGCTGCACCTTCACAACACTCTTGAGCGATCACAAGCCGAGTCTGAGAAAGAAATCGGAGCAGAGAAAAGGGATTGTGTGTGTTTTGGTCCTGGAGGTGATGGAAACACCGGCGAACTTACAAACTAGAACCCGTGGTGTCGGTGTTCCTGCGCCTCGGAGCGCCGCCCGGTCATTTTGTAACAATAACAAAGATCAAAACAATGTCGCGAGACATCAAAGAAAAGTCGCGCGTTCTTAAAAAAAAATAAAATAAAAAAAAACACAAATAAATAAAAATAAACTAAGAAACAAACAAACAGAAGGAGAGACGGTGGTGATGGTACCGGGCGCGTCCTTGTGCCTCGCGCGCACTTCTCATTCCGTCACCACTCCAACACAATAACCGCGAGCACCAGCGCTCCGCTCATAATCCACAACTTCTCACGTTTCCACGCGTCTTTCCGTGACGAGAGACACGAACAATGAATGCGGGAAAGTTTTTTTTTTCTCCCCTTTTTTTTTTGGTCTCTTATTATATCCTCCTCGCTTTATAAAGGAACAATTGGGAATGATTTGTAACTCTCTGTTGCCGCCTAGTGGATCTCTTTAGAATTGAGTTTTTAAAATACGTGAATGAAAAAAAACAAATATATTAGATAGATAGATAGATAGATAGATAGATAGATAGATAGATAGATAGATAGATAGATAGATAGATAGAAACCATTCATCCATTTCTACACTCATCCATTTTTTTATATATATGTTTAATAATTATCTTTTGATAATTTTCCTGTTTTCCAACACTCCTTTTGTATTATTATTATTATCATCATCATCATCATTATTATTGTTATTAATATTATTATTCCATATAACCTCCGTGAAGGCTTTTGGTCGCCCAACAAAAAAGATGGCGGCGCACTAGGGTTTGGGTTTTATCCCAAATTGCAATTGGTACATGGTTAAAGGGTTTAGGTCTTTCTAGTGTAGTGCACGAACATAAGGATGCGATTTGTGATTTGAGCCTCCTCCCTTTTAATACGACAGATGGTACCGGTTTGTAACTCTCTATCGCCATCTAGCGGATAACCGTATAGTATTTAGATTTAATAATGGGTATATATATATATATATATATATATATATATATATATACATTTTAAACATGTCTTAATTTCTTTATGGGGTTAATTTTTAGTTTCCCAACACTCTCTGTGTAGTATCCAAATACTTATAAACTCCGTGAAGGTGTTTAGTCGACCAACAAAAAAAAGATGGCGGAGCAATGTTTTTTAAAATCCCAAATCGGGGCCTTGTTTTCCATAAAGTGCACTAGGTATAAGGTTAAAGGGTCTACATTTACAGTAGTGGACGAAAATAAGAGATGAGAGTTTTATTTGAGATTTAAATCTCATCCAATAGTTACTTTTTGTAACTCTCTGGCGCCGTCTAGTGTATAACCGTATGTTATTGAAATTTAAAAAATTGGAATACGAATAAAAATATATAGATATAAAACAATCATAAATCTAACATATAATCATTTTCTATTTCTGGGTTTATTGTAATGTTTTTCCACATCCCTTATTTACTATTTAAGATTAGTCGTATAAACTCCGTGAATGCGTTTGGTCGACCAACAACAAAGATGGCGGCGCACATGGGTTGTAGGTTTAATCCTAAATTGGGGTCTTGTTTATTATGAAGTGCACTAGGTAGAAGATTAATAGGTTAGGTTTACACCGAGGGTAGTGCACGAACATAAGGGAGGAGCGCGTTATTTGACTTTAGATTTCGTGCAGTACGCGTGACAACAGCAGGAGCAGTTTTCCTGCATCCCAGGCATCAGCGTCCATAACCCCCAGGTTTGAGTTTTAAATCTGATGGTCAGCATGTTGGGTTTCTTATGTAGATATGAATTATGGGCTAATAAAAAAGTTCACTTGTGTAATGTATTGATTTGTGCAATAAGCAGTTCCTCGTTCTCCTGCCTATTAATTCTGTTCAGGTTTTCATCTGAAATGAAAACATTTGGAGACACCTGATCGTCACAACTGCACATGTTACTATTCATTATATGTACAGAAAAAAAAGCAAAGCTGATATGTACCAGTAAATAATAATAATTAATGTTATTTACACTCTGATCACTCATTTCATGTTTCCAGCTGTTGGGTCAGTCGTCCCTTTTATTGATGGACTTTTGGACGTACATGTAATACAAACTGCATTTATTTGTACTTTTGTAAATCTGGTTAAAATTATTAGTTCACATGCAACACATCAAGAAGTTGATTTAAGTGTAAAAAAAACCATGAATATGACACGTCCTGAGAGTCACATAGAACACAGATTAACATGGCAGAGGTAGAGCTGTAACTTCCTGCACACAGAACAGGAAAACAACATCTGGTTTTATTTGATCTTTTTTGTGTGCACTACAAAGACGTGTGTGATAGGGGACGTGCGAAAGGGGAGGTGTGTTAGAAGTCAGACGGCGTTTAAGTAAATGGAATATTTGCTGTCTGTCTGAACCAAAGAAATAAATCATCTTAAAATGTTTAACTGATGTTGGTGTTTAAAAGGTCGGTTTTGCTGTTTGAAATAAAAACTTGAATGAACACTGGGTCCTTCGAGGACCAGAATAAAAACCCCTTAAACCTCCGTTAAAGTCAGTATGAATGTTTCTCGTCTGATCTGTAGGTCTGAGATGGACGCCTTGACTGAGGCTCTGTCCTCCAGCTTCAGTGTAAGCAGAGAAGCAAACAGCACCTCGGCTCCACATCCTCGTCTGGCTCAGTACAAGAGCAAATACAGCGCCCTGGACCAGGACGAGCGGCGAAGGAAGTTCCTGCAGGAGCAGAAGCAGTAAGTACCGTGTTCCTTGTACATATAAACCCAAAGTTGGAGGCACACAATCATCTATAGAGCTCCAACCCTATTGAACAACTTTGGGAAGAATGTGAATGCTGACTGCACCGCAGGAACCTCCTCATCTTCTCACCTACATCACTACCTGAGTTTACTAACATGTGCCAGTTTGAGGAAGAACTCCATATTGTTGATGATACTGTAGTCCATGTGGTGCACCTGTAGAACGTGTTGTTTTGTAATAACAATATTTTTTTGTAGGAAAAGGCTGAACTACGTGAATCACGCTCGGCGTTTGGCAGACGGAGACTGGATAGGGACAGAGAGTGACGAGGACGAGGAGAAGGAACAGAAAAAGCAGCAGCAGGATGAAGCGGAAGACGAAGGGATGGAGGTCGAGCAACGCAGAAAGTTGCCAAGACATTACGCCAACCAGGTCGTAACCCAGTGAAGATGTAGAGTATCTGCTAGGAAGGATATAGAGTAGAGTTACGCTTACGCTCCGCTTCATATCGACGGAAAACCCTTCAGGATCGTGGATTTTTAAGTGGTTCTGCAGCAAATACGCATTAAACAGTTTCCACATCACTCTAACAGATTGTCTAATGACAGTCACAGTCAGTGCCGTTTTGGTGTTTAATCGCTTCCTAATCCTTCCTCATCTGCATGTACATGCACTGACAAGATTTTGATTTGATACGGATGATTTTTCTTTTTTTTCAGTTTCGGATGCAGATTTTCTGCCTGAACCACAGAAAAACTAGACTGATGCAAAAATACGCCGTATGCTCACGTGTCATGTGATGAAAATCCCCTGCTGAAATCTCCCACTTAATGAACGTTCTGCGTTTGAACAGCTGATGTTGTCGGAGTGGCTGGTGGACGTCCCTGTGAATCTTAGCGCCGACTGGCTGCTGGTGGTGTGTCCCGTCGGAAAGCGCTCGCTCATCATCGCATCTAAGGTTCGGACCAAAACTTTGTTTTGATGCGTAGAAACGTCTCGATCTGCTTTTCTCGTTTCTAATCTTCATCTCGGCCACCGTTTACTGCCACCGTTCTCATCATGCTACGTCTAACAGGGGAAACGACCCAAGACATGAACTTGTCTTATAAGGTCTTGATGAAACATCTGGTAAGACTAGAGGTCCACGAACACCTGGACGCAGCCCAGTACCTGCGGCGTGGTAGAATTCCTACAGGGTTGCCAGATCATTCTGGGGGAAAATGTCTATAAATGTATTATTTATTCTGCCCTTTAAGAGCCACTATCCAAATTTAGATACACCCTGATTTCAGAAAGCATCCTTCCCACACTTCCACAAGTTTCAGCTAATTATTAATATTAATTCTTAATAAGAACAAAAACATGGACCTTTTCTCCAGCGGAGGAGGTAAGAAAAGACCACGTGATGATGATAACCGGTGTTGGACATTAAGGAAGTAACTGTAATGTGTTCCTGCACTGAAGTAGATTTTTTTTGTATCTGTATTTTACTGAAGTTTTTTCAGTTGTGGAGATTTTGTTGTAACTTCACTACATTTCAAACTCACTTTTTACCACATTTATTAAAATCAGTTGTTTCTTTTTATTAACGAGGATAAAAACGTAACTGGTGAAACACACGGCGAGTCACCAATCAGGATCGAGCGCACGCTCTGTTTTACACGTGTTCTTATTGGCGCTCGGTGAATCTACTGATCACCAACATACAGTTCAGCATCAAGCAGAACATTTAGAGAGGAATAAATGATGAAGAAACTCCAGACTTGAACTCACCACCACACACGTGACCTCGTTTACACGTTTATTTGAGGTAGTTGAAAAGACGGTTTTGGGGTCATGATTATTGTAATAGAAATCAATCAGTGTTTGACTCAGTTGAGGGTTAAGGGCCTTGCTCAAGGGCCCAGCAGTGGCAGCTTGTTGGTGCTGGCAACTTGCCCATCTTCCTGACCCTCCCTCCCTCCCACACACACACACACACACACACACACACACACACACACACTCCACCAGACGGTGCTCCAGAATATTATCATAAAAAAACTGGTCTGTAATGTACCAAAGGATGGAGAACCACATTTCGAAGGAACATAATGTGTTGCCATAGAAACAATAATGTATTATAATGAGTATGTTCATTAAAACAATGGTGTAAATGTTAATATGGTTCTGTTCTCATGAGGAAACATCTTATCTGTAACAGCGTGGCCTACATACCGGGACACCCCATGTGAGATGAGAACCTTGTTGCCTAGCTACAACACTCGTTTCATCTTTTCTCTCTGTGATTTATTCCGTATTTCTAAGTCCATTCATGACTTTTACGTTCTCAAGGAGTTGGAATGCAGCCAATGTATTTTAAGGGAGGCGGAAACTCGGTGATAAAGACGATGGATTTCTGATCAGAAGGTCATGAATCTTGTTCAAAGCTACTGAAATTCTCATTCTGTTAATATTTATTGTTCTATTTTTGTGTAATTATTAGGGCTCCACTGCATCGTACACTAAAAGTGGGTACTGTGTGAATCGTTTCCCGTCTTTGCTGCCTGGAGGAAACAGACACAACTCGGCGATGGGAAAAGGTTTGTATTACAGGACTGAACGTATTTTTACTTACAGTTTGATTTAGAAATCCTACGTATTTGGTGGTAATGAGGTTTGGATTATTCATTTCTACAGATTATACCATCCTAGACTGCATTTACAGTGAAGTGGACAGGACCTTCTACATCCTGGATGTGATGTGCTGGAGGGGGCATCCTGTCTACGACTGTTCAGTACGTCTTATTATTCTGTAATCGAGATCTCAAAGCCGTCATCGTTTTTCTGATGCGAATCTCTAAATCTTTACTAACAGTCCGAGTTCCGGTTCTACTGGCTGCAGTCGAAGGTCGACGAGGTAGAAGGACTGTCGGAGATTTGCAAACGAAACCCTGTACGTTGCCTTTTAGTACTGAAATCTGTTTTCATCGTATTTTTTTTCTTCACTCGAATGTAATTTTGTTTTCACCACACTTGTGCTTGTTTGCAGTTCCGTTTTGTGAGTCTAAACAGCATCAGCTGTACAGCGGAGTCCATTCAGAAGGCCCTGGCGCACGACTACAGCTTCAGCGTAAGAGCACCGGCATGTTGCGTTCATACGTGGGGTCGATAGAAATTCAGAATTTGTCTCTAGAAGGGAAAAAAAACTAACAAAAAAAAAAGAAATCCCAAATATTCAGAGATATGGTGTAGTAAACAGCGATTGCGGCAAATACTTAATGACGTGGGACAAATTAGAGGTCGGCTGATTTTACAGATCGCTAGGTTGAGAGCTAGCCTTAGCCAATAAAAGATAAGCGATTTTTTTTTATGAATACTGTATAAAAACAAAAACCATGTAAATATCGGTATGGGTTTTCAGTCAACCTCCAGCACATATACGCTTTAATAGGCAAGCAGATGAAAATTATAACATGAACACAATTATGTAATAAAAATTTTTTTTTTTGCTCATTCAATACGAATATGTAACTTTTACTGTGTTTTTATTTTTCACTGTCTCTGATGCTTTTCATAATCACAGGCTCAAACGGACGAGAAAAAGCCCTATGAGAGTACACCATGCTTACATACCAGTCGCTATAGTTACCTTACTGACTGTATTATATTATGTATACATTTTAATTATTCGCTACGTGTACGCAGTATTCACTCTGCACTCCTGCCTCCAGGTGGACGGGCTCCTGTTCTACCACCGTGAGACTCACTACACCCCAGGCAGCACTCCGCTAGTGGGATGGCTCAGACCCTACATGGTGCCGGACATCCTGGGGATCGAGGTGCCGCAGTGTCCCCTTACCACCAAGCCGGACTACGCTACTCACCAGATGCAGCAGATCCTAGAGCACAAGAAACCTTCCGATCAGGTTCGGCCTGCGGATCAGAACGGGAGATACGAGCTAGAGCACCTCTCCACGCCCGAGACGCAAACGGAAAGCAGCGACCGGAAAGAACACATGGAGAGCTGATGATGGAGAGCTGATGATGGAGAGCTGCTGATGATGGAGAGCTGATGATGGAGAGCTGATGATGGAGAGCTGATGATGGAGAGCTGATGATGGAGAGCTGACGACAAGCGGCTCAGCAGCTCATCGCTTTCATACCAAGAAATGTTGTCAGACTGAGTTTTTGGATTTATCTATTCATCCATATGATTTTAGATTAGCTTAAAGACTGACTTTTTTTTTTTTTTTTTTTCACTTTCCACTCGACGAGTGCGCAATTAAGTCGGCCTTTGTTTTACCCATAACCGCTTCAAACAACGTTTTCTCAATGTCTACTTTTTTACGTTCAAAATGCCGTAACGATTTACTCTTTAACACCACGGCTTCAGGACGTCAAAAAGAAGCAAAGAAAATCCATCACGGTTCGAAAGCTGCTCGGATTAAGTCGAGTTCACGGGACACGACTGATAGGAATATTCTTCATGAATGGCGTCTCTGAAAAATTACATTTTGATATTTTAAATCTACAGCACCCTTGTAACCTGCGTTCTTACAGGACTTTTAATGCTATATTAATAAATGTATTTTATCCAGATGTTATGAATTTCTGAATCCCCCCCTCCCTCTTTGTGTTTGTTTCTATGTTTGTTTTTTTGTAGAGAATTCTGCTTTAATCGCCAGACTGAATAAAACGCAAGTCAGTCACACAGCAGTTTAATCAGAGTGATGAAATTTCAGCTATGCAAAAGAAAGATAAACCTTTATTCGTCCCACAGTGGGAAATTTC
Organism: Silurus asotus; assembly: GCA_024362625.1. NCBI lineage: Eukaryota > Metazoa > Chordata > Actinopteri > Siluriformes > Siluridae > Silurus > Silurus asotus. The sequence goes on along the minus strand of MU554589.1, from coordinate 2,034,322 downwards.
TGTTACAGCTGCAAAGAAAAATAATTGTGCAAATATATAAATATAAAAATATAGAGACGTAGTAAAAGTGTATACATAAGTGTATAAATACAAAAGAAAAACAGACATCCAATAAGTAGTTACGTTTCCAGACATATTGCACATTCATGGGTAATATTGTACATTTTTTGGTGACTGGTTCACGGAGCAGCTCTGATTGTAAAGTCTAATAGCAGCAGGGAGAAAAGACCTTCTGTATCGACCTTCAGACACTTCAGGATGCTGGAGCGAGGACGCATTACAGTTTTTTTTTGTTCGTTTTGCATGCATTGTATTTAAAAAAAAAAAAAGGAGGGCATTTTTTTTTGCATGCTGATGAGATTTGCTGCGTTCCTGGAAAGCAGCTCGTGACTAATATTGAAACCCCTCTTTTCGTAAAGCCGCACGTTTTTCACATCACCTTCTAGACTGAGCGGTAACCTGCTTCTCTGTTTCGAAATGTGCTGCTGACTTTATTTTCCGTTTTCAGGCGTGACACAGAATGAGTTTTATTTCCTTCAGATGTTTTTACCATCAGCTGGAAAGGAAAGTATTTTTCTTCTATGAACTGTTTTGAAAAAAACAACGGAACAATAAAGACGTAATTTTGTGTACAAAGTTTACAGATTTAATAAAAATTTGTCACACACTATTGTACAAAGGTATTAGGATGCCATATGTTGTTCCTCAAACTTCTTTTGATGCATTACCATGAACTTTTCCCTTCATCCTGTTCCAGCATGACAATGCCTCTGTGTACAAAGCCAGCTCCATGAAGATCTGCTTTACTTGTTTTTGGAGTGGAAGATCTCCTGCTCCAAAACTCTGATTTCCATCCTTGCTGAACACCTTTGGGAAGAATATGAACGTTGACTGCACCCCAGGAACTTCCTCACCTTCTGACCTACATCAGTACCTGACTTTGCTAACATCAAGCACAAAATCTAGTGGAACATCTTTCCAGAAGAGTGGAAGCAAATGAAGCCTAAATGTGGATGTTCAAAAAGCACACACTGATCTGAAAGGTGGTGTCCACAAACTTTTGGACACAATGTAGTTGCAGTATTGATGTAGTGTGTGAAGGTTAGAGGTTAGAGTGAGAGTATGAGGCCATCACAAAAGTTTTATTTGTCATTTTTGAATAGTCCACTTTTAAACACAATTCACGTGGCATCAAGAATCACAGGTAGGTGGCGCTGTTTTCTGATAGGAAAAAAAAAACTGTCGATTTGTACTTACAAAATGGAAGTGTACAAAAACTTTATTGTAAATCAAATAAAATGATGAAAATAAAACCTAACCAGGAGGTGATAACTCTTGGGTCACTCCTGAACATGGCGTAGTAAACATAGTAAAACTACAACCTATTCAATCTGATCATTATTTTATTTTAATACCAAAATGCATATTATATCCTGCTGGGGGGAAAAACAAACCAGAACAACAGAAACCATTGTAGAAATATTCCATTATAAACACCACTGCAAGCCATCAGCTGTTAAGCATTAAACTGGTTAATGGTTTCCACATGGTTCACATTACATGGTGTGTTTGTGCACATCATTAAACCAGCGTCATCAAACCAATTAAACCAGTGGAGAAGCCGGAATCTGTGGGTATAATGATCTCCCAATGGTCCCTACTGGCTTTGAGTAGATACCAACAAGCTGTCAGAGGTGTTCTTAGATGTAACATGCTACCAATTAGAAGCAACAAATTACCAGTTAAGACACACTGGGGCCAAAAAAAGCAAGTACCAATTACAGTAAAACCAAAGCAAATTCCATTGTAACCATTCAAACCATTACAAATCCTAAGAGTTTCTATTGTTGGTTTGTTTTCCAGGAACGTATTGGTTATAACGAATGTGTTCAACGTGATGGGTTGATAATTATTTCTATTTTATATAATTTAGTGTTAATTTGGGGTCAGCGTCAGAGAGTCCTGTATAAAATAAACAGTAAAGACAATCAGATCTTCAATATTTTCCTATACTGTGTGTAGATATAGGAATAATAAGTAAAGATTCAGTCATATGTACAGGACATTGTGTCACCATACAATTCAACTTTTACTCTAGGAATCCTACAAGCGACCTGTGATGTAAATGAAGGACATGAGGGAAACAGACAAAGACGCAAGACATAAACGACTAGTTTCCACAGGGATTTTAAGACAGAATCGCCCCTGCACGATTTACAGAGAAGACTGTAGAACTGAGCAAAGTCTTCTCTGAAGTGGTAAAGGTTTTGAGAGGGAGCCATTGTTGGCTCCTTGAGCAAGTCCCAGAACCCTCTCTGCTCCAGGGGTGCTGTATGATGGCTGACCCTGCACTCTGACCCAAGTTGTCCTTCCTGAATGATATTAGTGCAGTAGAACAAAGCTGCAGCACACAGGAATCTCATACAGTGAGAATGAACATCGTCATTAAAGCAAGAAACCCAATAAACCCAATTCAACTCTTCTCCTTTCACTGGAGCCACAACTGCACCTCCACATACATCATCTCCAGCAGCTATTCACCTCGTCACATCATTTATTATTAGTATTTCTTGCATGTTTTTCTGTATATCATGTTTTTCTTAAGGATTTAAAATAAAGGCAAATTGTGTGTTTTTGTGCAAATTCTACAGTCAAGAGAATGCAAGCTCGATACGGTTGGACTTTTATTTACATGTATTTTTAGTTGAGTGAGATTTGAGAATGCTTTAACACAGACAAAGAAGATGCTCTAAACATGTTTACAGCACTTCTATTTGTAATTGTTAGATTTAAAAACAGTATATGGAGAGTCAAATCAAATCCCTGCGTTGAATCGACTCAATGAATCGACTCAATGAATCGTGACAATTTTTTTGTATTTCCGTTTTCGAAACGCTTACGCGCATGCGCAGTACGGACGGTGCCGCAGCACCCAAGAAGTAAAAAAAAAAAGATTGTTGTTTTTTATGAATGGGAGTGGGCGGAGCTACATTGCCGGCCAACAGGGGGCGCGTTTATACACGTAGAGTCGCATTTCTGTGTCTGTACCGAAGCTGTAAAGAGGCAGAAAAAAAGCAGCGGAGAGGCATCCAGATGTTGTCGAGAACTTATTATTAATATTTCTTTTAACTTGTAACGCGGGGAATGCGTTTCCAGTTTCCGGTTTTTCGCATTTCCGGGTTGTGGATGTAAAGACGCAGGAGCACGAGGCAGCGGTGGCAGTCTGACGTCGTCTTAGTGAAGACTAGCTGGATTCATTGGGATTTTAAGTGTGTGTGTGTGTGTGTGTGTGTGTGTGTGTGTGTGTGTGTAGGCATGGCACAGAAGCTCCTTTCTAGCGTCATGCAAGTTGGATAAAATGCTGTAGATCTCCATTTCTCTGATCTCAAATCAGCTGCAGCTCCACACTGAAAGTAGCTTTCCTGTAATTCCTCGACGACTGATTCAAGACAGGAAGGAAAGCACACTAAGGTGTGTGTGTGTGTGTGTGTGTGTGTGTGTGTGTGTGTGTGTGTGTGTGTGTGTGTGTGTGTGTGTGTTAGTTCTTTTCTTTCTTTACTGGAAAAGGACCTGGAGGATGGCTGCCACTTTATCAGCAGAAGAAGAGCAGGTAAGATCTCCTTCCATACCAATAGAACACATTTGTATTTACATTTTGCATACTGAGAGTTTGGATGTGGATCTGGAAGGATGTCTGGATTAATTCAGGGCAGAAACATGAACAAATGACCTCATAATGATGATGATGATAGGGAGGATGGTATCTGTGACTATCCACCCCAAACACAATGCTGATGTCAGCTCCAGTTCTTCTCCATGAATGAGTCTATCTTCAGTATAAATGTGTGATTTCCCTGAAATCTCATTTCTCAGTATCTCTTTCCTTTACCTCCAAAGCTGTCAGTATTTCCTGACATTTACCCTCTAATGCTGATCATTTCACCTGGGTTATGTAGATAAAAACATCTAAGAGCTTCCTGCGAATATTTTGTAATTTCTGGATTTTATTAATAAAATTACTGTAAACATAAAAAGTATCCTATTGTGGATTATTAGGAAAAGCAAGGAAGGGTTTTGGGATTTAGGCTGAATGGGGAATTTTAGGATTCGAAGCTGAAAAATGCGAATTTTCTTCATTTTTTTGTGAAGAAACGCTTGCATGGAGCGTGTGATGAAAGTTGAGGGCATTTTCCTGGCTTATTTTTTAGCAGGCAGTTTTGTAGACTACTACACAGGGCCTGCCACAGGAAACGGCCCTTATATAAGGTCCTGTTCTTTATTTCAATCCTTTTTCTTTCCCCACACAAACAACATGCATGATATAGGATTTGTGTTTGTGATAGGATTCCGATGTTGTGGGTTTTTTTCCTGAGATCATTTCTAAGTAGTGAAGTTTAAGAGACATACAGGACTGTTGCCATCATGCTGTCTTTGGGGAATGTCGTGCCTCATTGCTTTTCCTCCACCCAACAACCTGAAGCTTTTTTTAATGAATAATGAACTCCCTCTGATATCGAATAAAACACGATGTGTCGCTCAGACTCTGCTCGTGGGGGAGGAAGAACATTTTTAGGTCTTCCTAAAACTTTTTACTCAGGAGACCTGCAGCTTCAGGAGAGCTGCAATATACTGAGAAGTGCGTGTGTGTGTGTGTGTGTGTGTGTGTGTGTGTGTGTGTGTGTGTGTGTGTGTGTGTGTGTGTGTCTGAGGCTGGACATGTCCAGCACCCAGCGGAGTCACTCGCTCCTTCATCCAGCTGTTAAAAGCATTTCCACAGACTGAGAGCTCAACTGTGGAATGTACCATCTTCCCAGTGCGTTTTGTGTGTGTGTGTGTGAGAAAAAAAATGTGTGTGTGTGTTGTGTGAGAAAAAAAAATGTGTGTGTGTGTGTGTGTGTGTGTTGTGTGAGCTTGTGCAAGGAAAGCAATAGGGAAATGAAAGACAGAGACATGGGCAGACCTGATGACGCACATCACTTCCTGTTCACTATCGACTGATGCCAAAATAGACACAGCTGATGACAGGCTTATGGCTGTCTGAGAGAGAGAGAGAGAGAGAGAGAGAGAGATGTGTGTGTGTGTGTGTGTGTGTGTGTGAGTGAGAGAGAGTGAGCGAGCGGGTGTGAGAGTAAGTGGTTGTGAGTGTGTGTGTGAGAGAGTGTGTGTGTGTGTGTGAGAGAGTAAGTGGTTGTGTGTGAGAGAGTGGGTGATTGTGTGTGTGTCTGAGAGTGAGCATGTGAGTGTGTGTGTGCGTGCCTGAGAGTGAGCATGTAAGTGTGTGTGTGTGTGTGTGTGTGTGTAAGAGTGAGCATGTAAGTGTGTGTCGGAGAGTGAGCGTGTGTGTGTGCATGTCTAAGAGTGACTGTGTGCGTGCCTGAGAGTGAGAGTGTGTGTGTGTGTGTGTGTGTGTGTGTGTGTGTGTGTGTGTGTGTGTGTGTGTGTGTGTGTGAGTGAGAAAGCATGACTCGTCACGTGCAGGACATGGTTACAGGTGTAGAGTGTAGAGCAGCATGCTGGAGGTGATCCATGGTTTAAATTCTTTTTAAGGATAAAAGGCAAACAGATGATGATTGTTTCAGAGATTGAGTCTCAGGGGATTGATGCTTATTTTGAGAGACACTGGGAGACACAGTGATAGACTGAGAGACAGACAGACAGAAAGAGAGAGAGAGAGAGACCCAGAGCGACAGTGATTGAGATAGAGACAGACAGTGAGAGAGAGAGAGAGATAGAATGGTGGTAAGAGAGAGAGAGAGAGAGAGAGGGAGAGACAGACAGACAGACAGACAGACAGAGACCTAGAGAGACAGTGAGAGAGAGAGAGAGAGAGAGAGACAGTGAGAGAGTAAGTGAGTGAGAGAAAGAGAGAGAGAATTACAGTAAGAGAGATCTTCTGTAAGTTCGACCTAATTAGTTAGTCATCAAGTCACGGAAGACTTTCGAGATCCGAACACGTGACTTACAGTAAAGGTTTGTTTTTGACCTGCAGCACAGATTTCAGGTGGGAAATTTCCTAGAATCGAAAAATAAAACGCTGCTCTCACTGATGACGCTCCTGTGACTTTCGCTGACTCAATATGATTTCCACGTCCAACCACAGAGCTCTCGCGTTAAACAAGAACTCAATCTGTTGATCTGCAGTGACCTGAAGCAGGAAGTAAGCCCTGGGCTGTGCTCATCGCTTCAGAGTTCGCTTTCGGGCAGTTTTTTTTAGAGAACGGCTTGAAAGTGAACATTTTAATCTGGTTTTGATTTTCCTGGTTTTGAAGGGCGTGGGACACAGAAAGACACGTCACGTCATATGCAACGTGTTTCGTAACAGCCCACGTTTTGCTGGACATCAATCCACCACAGTGCAGTGATACTGACGGCTTCTGTAAGCAAATACTTGCAGAGTTTGTGTGTGTAAATGTGCATGCAAAATATTTTCCTTCAGGAAGTGGCTGAGCTCAGCTGACCTGCAGTAACACCAACTAGCTGAAGGCCATTCTACCAGAGTTGAGCTTTAATGGGTTTTTGGAGAATATAATGATCATATACATGCCTGTTTTAATGTGGAGATCGTGATCCTTCAGCTACAGGAGTTTTTGTGAGATCAGGCATTGATGTTGAGGGGTTCAAGGTGTTCATCGGCGTTCTGTTTGGGACAATGTGTAGGACGTGAGTTCTTTCACCCCGACACTCACGTCTTTATAGTTACAGACCTGGAAAAGGGTTTGCGAGAACACGCAAAATATTTGTGCAATTTTGCCGCCATCATAGGATCGAAAAATCGTAAGTCGAGGACCATCTTCATATTCCAGGATGGCGGATTTATTTAACCGTATACGCTGCAGAGTCGCCCGTCTTCATGCAAGTGAGGAGTATATGGATGTATAGGTATTGTAGTACAGAGGCAAGAACAACAGCAGTGCCACCCTGGAGATGCAGGAGGTTTTACACTACAACATCTTAAGCCTTCCTGGAAAAATGAATGAATGAAGAAGAGGAGATATGGATCAGTGTGGTAAAGAATGGGGTAAGACCTTGCTGAGTAAAAACCAAACACTCAGACAGTTTGGTCTGGACAGACTGCAACTTGCGTGTAGGCCGTTGTCTAGCGTTATGATGGAAAGACTGTGAATTCAACATCCTAGCATGTCATATCAACCCTGGTCTTAAAGTCTGAAGGTTCTCCAAGGCCTAATAGGGTGAAATTGAGTTTTTTTGTTTTAATGGTGGGTCGGTTGTTGCTTGAACTCACAATGTTTCACAATTTAACTCGAGTGTACCTCAGGTTTCTCCATATAAAATGCAGGAAAAAAAAAACTATTGACCTGTTGTTGAATATATTCTTATTAAGACCTGTGACAAGATCATGCCAAAGGCACAGAATCCAAAAAGGACAACAAACGTGTTTCCCGAAAATGAGGTCATGCACTTCCTGTGTTCATGTTACACAGTGGGACACACCCTCTTAATAAAAACCCTATTGTAGGAACATACTGAAATCTTCAGGCTGTTACGTACATCTCGGCTGCACCTCTCGATCTCGGATTTGCTACGCCGAGGGAGGGAGAGAGAGAGAGAGAGAGAGAGAGAGAGAGAGAGAGAGAGAGAGAGATATAATATGGTGTTTCAGGAAGTGGCTGAACATAGTTAATGTGTATTAGCAGTAAACGCTTTTGCTTTTTTCCCCCCTACCCACATGGATATTGGAGCCTTTGCAGTAAACTAATCTCAACCCACTCGCTTCAGTACACACACACACACACACACACACACACACACCCCCTCTCGCTACAGCACACACACACACACACACACACACACACACACACACACACACACACACACAGAAGGTGCACTGATCCATTTAGGCCACCGTCAGTAACACCCTAAAGAACGAAGAAAGACCGAGACGAGCCCAAACTTCAACCAAACATAAAAATCTGGAACCTTTTTTTTTTTTATCAATACTTTGAGGTGTGTGTGTGTGTGTGTGTGTTGGGGGCCACCTTCCTGGCCAGTGAAAGAGCTGACTGCTGATACGGCTGCATCTCCTGTTTTATAATCACGGCACAGAGCTTCGGCTGCTCAGAGACACCAACAAAAGCCTTCTTTCACAATAATCCTACTGATGATGCTCTTCAGCAGTCGCTCAACCTACTCTCATGAGCAGGGTTTGTCCTGGTAGATGGAGGCTTGTGACAGCTGCAGTGGTCTCTCTCTCTCTCTCTCTTGCTCTCTCTCTCGCTCTTTATTTTTCTCTCTCTCTCTCTCTCTCTCTCTCTCTCTCTCTCTCTCTCTCTCTCTCTCTCTCTATTTTTCTCTTATGTGTGTATATGAAATATATATATATATATATATATATAATAATTGTATTTATTTTTCTGGGGTGTGTGTGTGTGTGTGTGTGTGTGTGTGTGTGCAGCGTCTGTGAAAAGTGTCGAAACACCAGTTCCTTAATGGTTTTCGTGATGCCTGAATTTTCCATTTGTTTAAATAAAGCAAGATAAATGGAGCACACAAAAAATGCACAGTGAATAAGTGGAAGAAAGTTTTGTGGAGTCCAAATTTCGAACAGAAGAGCATAGGTAAGACCGAGAACAGGAGCGATGGAAGTTTATTGGTTTGGGGTTGTTTTTTCGAGCAGGGAAGGTTTGAGATTTATTCCAGGTGAAGGTGATACTGAACTGTTGGAACCGACTTCACCGTACAACAAGACAATGAGCCGAAGCACACATCCGAGTTCTGTAAGCGTTATTTAGAGAGCAAACAAACGTCTGGAATGATCTCCATCATGGAATGTTCTGCCCAGTCAACGGGCTCCGGGATGAAGTGCATCACACGAAAGAAATCTTCAACTAGTGAAGAACATCTTTGGCAACTTTTTCATCTGAATGTTCAAAGGGAGGATTTTTCAATGGAAATAAAGTGGACCATCTGGACATTTATAGATTTGTTCGGTCAGAGTTTATGACATCTAAGTAAAATGAACATGCGTCTCATAAAAACCATAAAACACCAGGTGTTTAGACACTTTTGATAAGCTCTGTATAATATAACTTTAAATGTAAGAAGGGCTGCTTTGTTTATGCTGCGAGTGGCCATGTTGTTTCGATGTCATTTGCTGAACTTCTCAGAAACAGAAAAAGAAAAAAAAAGGGAAAGGGAAAAAAAAAACTCGAGTTCCTGAGCAGGATATCAGTGATCTTTCCTAGTTGCAGGTTTTGGCAATTTTGTGGTCAAAACTGCAGTAATTGCCGTCCCCCAAGGTTAATACCAGGGTTGCCAGATTGAGCTGGTTTTCAAATTCTCTCAGGCCATAGAAGTCCATTTAGTCACGCATGATTGAACTAAATCAAGTTTAATGCTGTTTAGTTATTAATGCCATCCTGAGTCTGACTTTCAGACCTTATACTTGTTATAATGTAGTTTATCTAATAATCTGGTTTTTAGTGTGTTATAAACGTGTAATAAAACAATAGCTGAGAACGTAATTTATAGCGGGTGTTCATATCCTGCATTCTTTCTCATACATCTCTTTAAATAAAAGGAAATAAATATAATTACATGAAAATTTCCCGATAAACCCAAACTTGTTCCAGTACATCCAGCTGGAATGAGAGCTCCTGAGCACAGAAACCCTCATGACTAAAGCAGGTATTTAGAAGATCCTGAAGTCTCCATTGTATTGCATGGCACACAGTTGTGAGTCGTTCTGGATTCCCTATGGAGGACAAACTCGTGATAAACAGGAATAGCTGAGGACATCTGTGCGTAAACAGGATCTATTTCCTTTATATATTCTCACACACAAACTGTCTGCCTCGGCACTATCATGTGTTTATCTAATCAGCCAATCGTGTGGCAGCAACTCAAGGCATAGAAATCCTGCAGGAACAGGTCAAGAGCCTCAGTTACATCAAACACCAGAGTGAAGATGTTAACCCGGACATGGTTGTAAATGGGATAATTTGATTTTCTGAATGATGTTTCCAAAAAAATTATCAATCACGGCACTCTGCAAATTCCTCAAATAATTTTAAATGCATAATTTCTGACAATGGTGGACTGAATTGTGAATGGTGGACTGAATTAGTGGACTGAATTGTGAATGGTGGACTGAATTAGTGGACTGAATTGTGAATGGTGGACTGAATTAGTGGACTGAATTGTGAATGGTGGACTGAATTGTAAATGGTGGACTGAATTGGTGGACTGAATTGTAAATGGTGGACTGAATTAGTGGACTGAATTGTGAATGGTGGACTGAATTAGTGGACTGAATTGTAAATGGTGAACTGAATTGTGAATGGTGGACTGAATTGTGAATGGTGGACTGAATTGTGAATTGTGGACTGAATTGTGAATGGTGGACTGAATTGTAGGACTGAATTGTAAATGGTGGACTGAATTGTGAATGGTGGACTGAATTGTGAATGGTGGACTGAATTGTGAATTGTGGACTGAATTGTGAATGGTGGACTGAATTGTAAATGGTGGACTGAATTGGTGGACTGAATTGTGAATGGTGGACTGAATTGGTGGACTGAATTGTGAATGGTGGACTGAATTGTGAATGGTGGACTGAATTGTAAATGGTGGACTGAATTGGTGGACTGAATACTGAATTGTGAATGGTGGACTGAATTGGTGGACTGAATTGTGAATGGTGTACTGAATTGTGAATGGTGGACTGAATTGTGAATGGTGGACTGAATTGTGAATGGTGGACTGAATTGTGAATGAATTGTGAATGGTGGACTGAATTGTGAATGGTGGACTGAATTGTGAATGGTGGACTGAATTGGTGGACTGAATTGTGAATGGTGTACTGTCTCCCCTTCATAATTGTGAATTGATAATTTGAGAGTTAGGACTCTGGGATATTAATTGTGAGGTCTAAGGTTCGAGCCCCATCACCAGCAAGTCTCCACTGTTGTCCTTAGAGCGGCGACCTTAATCTTCTCTGGATCAGGGGTGCTGTTTCATGGCTGATCTCAGCTTTCTAACAAGCCTGGATCCCATGGAAGAAAGAACTTGACTGTGCTGTAATGTATGTGTGACAAGTGAGCTTTTTTTTTCTCTGTCTGCTTTTTTAGAAACGACTAAGGTTTACATAGAATGGTGCAAAAAGACATTGTGGCATTTCTTGAGTCTGGTTCCTCTCAAGGTTTCTTCCTTATGCCATCCTGGGGAGTTTTTCCTTTGCCACAGTCTCCACCAGCTTGTTCATCAGGGACAAACTTACACTTATAAAGAACTTATTCATTTTTTATCACCACATTATCTATGTAAAGCTGCTCTGAGACAATGTTCATTGCTAAAAGCTCAATACAAATAAACATGAATTTCTTTGAGTGGAAACATCTTGATCTTGATGAAAGGTCAGAGGACGTTGGCAAATACCAATCTATTTCTGTAGAAAGTGGCTAATCGTTTGTGACCAGTATTTGATATGTAGATCTCAATTAGTCTCAGTTTCTGTTTTTGGCTGAGAGGATTGAACCCTGTTTGCACCTCATCTACCTCAAGGGCTGATTGTACTTCCTGAGAGGCTTTTGTGCTTTACCACAGTTGTAAAGAGTGATTATTTGAATTACTACAGAGTTCCTGTCAGCTCACACCTGTCTGGTCATTCTCCTTTGATCTCTCTCATCACCAAGGTGTTCAGGTTTTTTGCACCAGTCAGTCAAAATCCCAGGAGATCATCAGTTTGTGGAGAAACTCAAACCAGCCCATTAGCTACCAACAACCAAGAAACAGTAAAGGTCACAGAGATTAGACGACTTCAGCCATTGACCTGTATCTGAATATTTTGATGCATTGTCTCATTCACGATTGGCTTGTTCTATATCCAATAAACTGAAACCTATCTAGATTTAATTTCCTGATCATCAGTTCCAACACATCCAGTTCCTGAGCACAGAAAATGTCATGACTAATGCAGTGATTCAGAAGATCCTGAAGTCTTACAGCTCCATGGTTTCTTCTTTAATGTGTTGTGTTTGTAGATTTAAAATAAAAGCAATGTTTTCTTCAGCATGGGAAAGTTTTATATGTAGAACGATAATTTTTTCCCCCCAGGCATTAATCATTCTAAGATGTTTCTTATCTGATTTTCTAAAATGTTTCTGAGGTAACTGAAGTAGATCTGATGCTTGTGTGTGTTTTCCAGGCCACCAAACAGTTCCTGGAGGAGATCAATAAGTGGACAAGTCAGCATGGAGTCTCTCCCCTAACCTGGGATGTGGCCGTGAAGTTCCTCATGGCACGAAAGTTTGATGTCCTTCGGGCCATAGAACTCTTTCACAGCTACAGGGTACGTTGGCTGAGCTTCTTCGCAAGCTCATCTTTGGAATTCTTCGATCGGATCGGCTGTATGATGGAGCAGTAGAATAAACTCTTTATTTATTCAAATAGATTTTATATGAATGCACAGTGCGACGCGTTATTGTTGCGATAGTAACGGCTCATACAAAAGACAATCAAAGGGATTTATTTAGCATTTGTGGAAGAAAATGCTGAAGTTTTCCCAGTTTAGGAATGTCTTCAGGGCAAAAGAGATTACTCTTCCTGGTTTCACGATCGAATGAAAGACAGAGAGTGAGACAGATGCTGGTTAGAGAAGGGCTATTTATTGTGACTGTAACGTAAGTGAGAACAGGAAGTTTAAACTCGTCTCTCTGATGTTCTGCAACATATAGTCATAATCGTTGTGGTTAAAGTGGAATTACACCCAACAGACTGTCTCGAAGTGTTACATTACTTGGAAATGACTCTTATTTCACAATTTTTCAACATAAAAAAAAACAAAAAGAGCCTTTAATCTGAGACAGTCTTTTACACCACACGATGAGTCTTCACAAAAACAACAATCAAACCAACCCACACAATTATACAGACTTCCCATTCATCACATTTATATTCTACTTAAAGCCTACCGGATGCACTATGAATGAGTAATGACTTCTAAATGCACTTTCCGGTGTCCCTCAGAAGATGATGGGTTTTCCTTTTCAGTCTAATTCCCTTTATGGCAGTCATTTTCCTACGAAGAACCAAAAAAAACCAAACTTGATTGAGGGCCGTAAGTAAAGGTTGCATAATTCCAAACTGTAATATATTAAGAAATAAACCCTTCATATTTTTTCTTTATATTTATAAATTCCGTCCCCAAATTTTTTGCTTTTCACTCACAGAGCAGACTTTCATCTCAGGAGATGGCAAACTCAAAAAGACAGAAATGCTTAAAAACTTCAAAAGAATTGCAGCCGAGTCCGACAGTCTGTCAGCCAGTCAGGAAACCTGGCGTCTCGGAATCTAATGTCCCTGGCATTTATCTTCATGATTTTAAACTTTTGCACCATGAGTTCGCCTCAGACGCTGGTTGACATTGCCGACTTTTGAACCGGTATGTTCTGGACAGTCACTCGTCATCATGCAGTCCAGGTACCGTAAAGAACCGTAGTTTATAGGGTACACAAATCTGGCTTAATAACTGACATCAGGACATTATGTAGGTTAAAATCAGTAGTTTTTTTGTGTAATTGTTAAGTTCGAAAGGAAGATCTCTTTTGGCCCTCTTTTCATATATGTGACTATTTAGGCTGTGTCCATCCTAAATAGTGGACTGTGTGTGTGTGTGTGTGTGTGTGTGTGAGACGTTTTTACGTTTGACTTTACGTCTACATCCTCAAGCAGGAGATGTAAAATCTCATATAGTGAAAATGACTGGAAAGAAAGCGGCTCGTCAATAAACTGGTAGAATGCTGGTAGATGAAGCACCACAGTGGCTGAACTGCATTACTGGAGGTTCATTTTCATCATTTTACACGAGCCCGTGTGGTAAACCTGTAAGAGATGTAGAGTGCAGCATCATCACTGACCACTGGAGCAGACCCTCGATCATAGCTTTCCCCCCCCAATATAGTGAGACCCATCCAAACCAAAAAGTATTGTTTGAATCCACATCCATTTGAGCAGGACTCTAATCGAATGTCTAATGCGTGGGATATAAAAGTCCTGAGTGTAACTTTTCAAAATTGATCTGTTCATAGCAACTCTTATGAATTATTCATAACGAAATAGCAGAGCTGTTTATTTGGTTTCCGCGCAGCTCCGCTGAAATGGAGAAAAGAAAGTGCAAGTAAATCCCAATGAATTCCTCGTCAGCCTGGTTCAGTAAGGAGGAGAGAACGGAAAGTTCACCAAGCTTCTCCAGTTCCGTGTAGAGCCATCAGCAAAGGAATGGTTTATTTTTGTAATGCGGTGAAAAAACTTTCAAAACATATCACTGATTTTGTTGTGCTAAATATCCAGTCGTCATTAATCGAATCAGCTGTTGCTCGGCTGCAATCGCGTTCATGTACCGTCGATCTGACGTTTTTAAGCAGGTCTCCGCATGAGAGCATGTTAACATGTGGACTCTGCATCAACAACGCCTTCACACACAAAGCCAATCATGTAATGGGCACGGAGGCACCTTGAAACTTTGACAGGTGTTGGTCTGTACTCTTCCCTGATCACAGTCTGGATTTAGTCTTAGTCCGAATGCCTTTGCCACTCCTTTCTCGGTTCCTACTTTGGAAAATAAAAACTCCAGAACTTCCAAACCATTCATCTCTGGATACCTGAATATCCATTAAGAGTTGAGCAAGTGATGTCAAGCTCTAGACAGTTCACTGTTTGGAGGCAGAAAAGCTACAAAGCTCAGCCAGAGACATCTACAACACACTCTTCTACACCACCGTTTCTTTTTTTTTCCTGCCTGAGTAGCTTTTCTTATTTGTCTTCTTTCATCGACCAATCGCTTGCTTCCAAGTCATGTTTGCTGAAATTATATCTTTGACAGAGGTGGACACCATTCCTGTACCTGGATGCAAATCTTCTACTGAAATATGACTCCAGAAAAGTCAGTCTTCCTCTTTGACATTTTTACTGAAGTTCTCCCGGTTGAATGGATTTCAGTATTAAAAGTGAGAAGCGTGTGTGATTTACTTTTTAATAAATAAACAGTCAAACAAAAATCTTACACACAATGTAGTGGAGCAAAAGTCTCTGAAATTGTTCTGAAGTACGGTAACAAACTCACCACAGGTTTCTACACTAAATGGATGAAAACCACAGTAAAACTCGTAACACAGTAACTGTATTTAGTTTGGTAACAAAAAAACTGTTCTTGTGGTTCAACTACGTGCGTATAGAGGAACTGCTACCACTATATGGCTGAAGGTTTGGAGACACCTGACCAGAAGACCAGAAGAGCATTTCACATTTCGTTCCCATTCGCTGTTCTGAGAACCTCCACCACGCTGGGAAGATGTTCCACTAGATTCTGGAGTGCGCTTGTGGACATTTGTGTTCATCGGCCCCTGATGAAGGTGATCTGAGGAGGCCTGGGGTGCAGCCCGCATCATCACAAAGGTGTTCAGTAGGCTCGGTTTGGAAAGGTCAGGTGTCCCAATACTTTTGTACCTGTAGTGTGTATACTTCTGTTCATTCACACACGATCGTGTAGGATGTGGTCGCATCAAAGTTTCCCTTCACTTGAACTAGGAGATGTTTAATCTCGTATATAAACTAAATATAAATCTAATTACAAATAAATACAAACCTGATCTTCCTGTGTCTTCTTAGAAGCATTTGTCCTGCATGCATGTGTGGCTTGTATAATATCTGCTAGAACATGTGATGGTGTTTAAAGAAGCTGTGGGTGATCACATACTGAACAGATGGCAGCAGGTTGCGTGGGCTGAAGGCCTCCACTGGAAAGAGAAATAAAGTCAAAGACTCGTTGTGTCATACGGATTTCAATACATTTTTTGAACTCGGATGCTTGTAATGAAGCCGCTTTGATCTTTTTTTCGGAAATGATTCCAGTTGAAACAAAGCGTTTCACCTGATTACGATCAACTAACAGCTCGTGGAAATGACAACAACAAAAAGGAAATGCGAATGCTAATGTAGCTGTGATACATTTTTTTTTCCTCCTTCTTCTTGTTGCAGGAGACACGTCTGAAAGAGGGCATTGTCAAGTTACAGCCACAGGAGGAGCCGCTGCGCTCGGAGCTCCTGAGCGGCAAGTTCACGATCTTGGTGAGTATCGATTCAGTGATCTTCCTTTATTCATCCTGGGAGTATTAATGATTCAGTTTTTACAGATAAAACTCACCAGCCAGAACACTGAAAAGCACCGTGACACGTGACATGAATCACATTTTGTCATAACGGCTCCTGTGGAAGACACGGGACATATTAGGCGTGAGTTCTTAAGATTGATGTGTTGGGAGAAGGTGAAATGGTCAGCTGTAGGTCAGTCTGGTGAAAATCTTTAGGACACCGAACAGAACTGAAGGTCGGGGGTTCAAGCCTCGGTTTCGCCAAGCTCCCTCTCTTGGGCCCTTGAGCAAGGCCCTTAACCCTCTGTTCTCCAGGGGGGGTTGTATCAAGGCCGACCCTGTGCTCTGACCCCAGCTTCTGAGCAAGAAGAAGCGAAGACGAATTTCATTTTGTCTCTTTTATATGCATTTTTTTTTAGATTTTGTATCAGACAAACGCGCGGTAATACAATTCGGCGAAACGAACTTGCGTTAACGCGTTATTAGCGCGATAGTTTTGACAGCCTTGATGCGTTTAATCGTAATATTGCGTTGTTGTTTTTATTTTATATAAATATAGTTTCACCTCTAATTAAAAATGCTGCGTTTCATTTCTTTTAGCGTAAACATCTCTATCATTGCTGTGTCCTTCAGATAAATATAGGATTGAACGTGTTTCACCTGCTGGTTCATGAAAAATACTTCTAATACCGCAAGTCTTAAAAAATCCCTAATTTCTTGAAATTTACCAACATACGCAATAAAACGAAATATTATCATATAATACACACCGATCAGACAAAACAATAAAACCACCTGCCTGGGAATTGAGCGTTGTCCTGAAGAGTCTTTTCCAAAACGATGAAATATCTTCTATACTGCATTTTTTTTTCCTGCTGCACAGGAAGTGATATCTCAACTCATTTACGCTGTGATTCAGAGATCAGATTTCAATGGAAGAGACCTTCATGTTGTATTTGTATAGTCAACCATCAGTTACTTTTTTGTGTATATATATTTTATTTCAATAATAAGGTGATAAGGATCTGATGACAAGTGTAGCAGTTATTCCGAGAGATTGCGTAATCGAAAGCTGTTTGGAAACGTCTTCGTCTACTGATATCGAATCTTAAGCGAATCGTTCGAACGGCAAAACCGCCAGCACGCACAATTACTCACTGGCAGCAGGATGTAACGTGCAGGTCGAATAGGAAACTTCACTGCTGAATATGAGTCATGAGGACACTTGTCAGGTCGATCAGCATGTTCACAGGAAGTGCTGGAACTGTCTGAGTGCTGTCCGGGTGTGTCGGGGAGGAAAGCGAGGCCCGGTTCAGGGCTCGGTCTTAACATCCATCACAGGCTTTGTGTCAAAAGCGATGTCACTTCATTTAATGAACTTCTATTCGAGATTTGAAGAAGTCATTCAGCATGAATATCCAGCAGGGCATCTTAGAGAATTCAGGAACCAGAAGCCGATTTACCTCACTTCATATGTATTATGCTGAATTATGGTTAGATGTATTTAGATGACGACGCTGGACATTATTCCTCGACCTGTTCCTGTGTGGTCCTGCTTTCTCAGAAGCCGTGTAAGATATCTTGAACTATTGAGATTTGAAGAAAATGATCAGGGCCACCAGACGTTCAGACTTACAAGAAGATTCTCCAAACAGAACCTGAGACGAGCGCGAGATGATGATTATGATTACGGTCTCTGATTTATGCAGACGTGAGGATTCTACAGGCCTTCTCGCTATCTCTCTATCTTGATCTCTCTCTCCTTCCTCCTTTGTCCTGAAGCGCACTGATCGATAAGCGTGCTCTGTTCTTTTCTTCCTGTCCTACATCCTGCCAGCAGTATTTATAGCCTTTTATCCCCACTGTCTGGGTTTTTTACTTTAGCCACCTAATGTCGATGTTTCCCCAAACTCGCACTAATGACTGTAGATTCGAAGTCTTAGGTTCCACTCATTCTGAAATTAGCTTCAAATGATTATATTGAGTAAGAGCTGCTATTATGTTGGAGACGCTGCTGGAGCTCACCGAAGGGGGAAGGAGGCCGTGACATGAACGTGTTCCGCATTCAGTGGTCAAATTATTTTTAGAATTAGCACAATGCGTTCATTTCAGACAGCGTCCGAGTAAACACTCCCGGTCAGGGTATTTCTTTTTTTGCCTTCGTCTCTTCCGCCTCCCTGTGGACGTATTAAGAATGTCACTTTTGCTACATGATGTCATTTCTTATGATGTCATCGATTATCCACTTTCTCAGTTGGGATCGTTATCCGGGTGATTTCTTAAAAAATAATAATTTGGGGTTCGGATCACATGAAGATTTGGACAATAGTATTGGGACACCTCACTTTTCCAGCACCATGTGGTTTTTCCCCAAATTTTTACCACAGTTGAAGGCACACAATTGTCTTTTGGATGTGGTACCACAACCTGTTCCAGCATGACAATGCCCCTGGGCACAAAGCCAGCTCCATGAAGATAGTCTATAAAGAAGCAAACAGGGACCAAATGTGGAATTGTTTTTTTGGTGTATATTTGACTTTGAGTGTGTGTGTGTGTGTGTGTGTGTGTGATAAAACTTGTGGTGTGACGGCTACCATTTTTTCAGGGAGTAAGAGACCCTTCAGGTGCCTCCATCGCTCTGTACACGGCTAAGCTGCACCACCCGAATAAAACAGGCAACCACGTGGTGCTCCAGGCTTTGTTCTACCTGCTGGACAGAGCGGTCGAGAGGTCAGTGTGAACCGTTTTCTATATATTCATACACAGCATTCAATGTGCAAACACACAGGTCAGTCGGTCGTCGTCCTATAGCATCGCGCCGCATTATGGATGACCGTAAACGAGGTCACATACAGAGTAAAGCGGTGCCTAACGAGCTCAAGGTTTCGATAAACAGGCTGAGGAACAAGATGAACGGGAGAAGAAATCATTTAAATAGGAAATATAAGGAAAACCAGCACGAATTTACACCAACAATTATGATTGAGAGAAATTCTGCTCATACGCATGTTATTCAGACACACTCTTTCTCTCCCTAATTCATATAACTGTGATATCACGGCCCTTCTTGATCTCTGGGTATGATTTTAATGATTCTAAATCGAATGTAAAGTCAAAATTTCCCTTTTATTTTATTTGATTTTTTCAATCTGCCATTTTGCTGCTAAAAACATAAGTGAAGGGAGGTGGTAGGCCCTGGAGTACTAAACAGTTCAAGCCCCGGTATCGCCGAGCTTGTTGGGCCCTTGAGCAAGGCCCTTAACCCTCTGCCCTCCAGGGGGCACTGTAACATGGGCGACCCTGAGAGTAAATCTGTGCTGGAAAGTACACGTGACGAAGTTAAAACAGCTTTTCTTTTGGACTTTCTTTTTCATTACTAGTTATGGATTATCCATTACATGTACAAGAATGAAGCCCTGGTAGTGTATGAATCCCAGCTACAGCTTGAAACACACACACACACACACACACACACACACACACACACACACCAGTTGTAAGTGTTCGGTCTCTCGTTGCAGTTTCGAGACGCAGAGGAACGGTCTCGTCTTCATCTACGACATGGCCGGATCCAACTACACCAACTTCGAGTTGGACTTGAGTAAGAAGATCCTCAATCTGCTCAAGGTTACTTCCTTTTATTTCTATTGTTTTTCTTTGATTTTTAAACAGACACGCAGTCAGGAAGGACTGATTTGCAGCTGAACACAAAGTTTAATGTTTATATGTAAGAAAAAATTCAAGGTCAGGGGAAATAGAATACCTGGTATCGACTTGTGTCTCGTTAAAGGAAGAATGTTATTATTATATTATGGGTTTCGAATGTAGAATCTAGATTGCGTCGTACGAGGTTCCAGTTTCTGTTGCGTCGTCCTTCGCAGGGTGCGTTTCCTGCTCGGCTCAAGAAAGTGTTGATCGTCGGCGCTCCCGTGTGGTTCCGAGTGCCCTACAACCTGCTGAGCCTGCTGCTTAAGGAGAAGCTCAGAGAACGGGTACGTACAGATCCAGCCTTCAACACCAGGTGGTCAGTTCATGTATTCATCATCTGGACCACTGGAGAAAACCGAAATCACATTAGATTACTACCATAGATATGATAAATGGACACATTATATAACTTATAGACACATTGGACATCCACAGATACATTAGTTTATTTAGTCTAATTAGATTAGATTACCAGGGACACATTAAATGACTATAGACACATTTGGCAACCGTAGATACATCGTCTTAGACACATCTGAGTACCATTGGTATATTTGATTATCATAGACACCTTTGAGCACCATGTATACATTAGATGGACACATTTGCGTCCCCCCGAAACACTCCACTACCATAGAAGCATCAGATGGACACCACCATGGGCACAGTAGATCACTGTCCACAACCTTAGATACATTAGCTTAGTTAGTATGATACATTAGATTAGACACATTCTACTACCAAAGATACATTAGATGGCCAGATTAGATTACTATAGACACATTGGACAACTATAGATGCATTAGTTAGTCTAATTAGATTAGATTACCATAGATACGTCCGACTACCATTGGTGTAAGAGATCCTTATAGACACATTCCCGTACCAGAGATACATTAGATGGACACCTGGACACATTTAGCAACCGTAGATACATTGTTCTATCTAGTCAAAATCCAATAGATTACTGGAGACATGTCCGATTACAACGTATACCTTTAATTACTATCGAGAATTGACTTTAAAGCATTTGTGCTCAACGAAAATTAACATATCAGATAGCTATCATGATTAAATTTTATTGATGGCCATGGACTTTAAAGGAAGGGCTTTTTTTTTTTTAGGTAACACGAAACATATATTTTTTTTGCAGGTTGTTCAGCTTTTTCCTGTTCTCTTGTTGCAGGTCCAAATGGTGAAGATGACCGATCTACGGCAGCACCTTCCCAGATCCTGCCTGCCCGAGCACCTGGGTGGCTGCTTGCCTCTGGACGTCCACGGCTGGAACCAGCGTCTTCTATCCGAGCAAAACGGCCGCGTAGATCCTGTGGACGAGCTGCTGGGTATCCCGCTGGCGACCTCGGCGATACACACACCAAGCCCAGACGCAATGCGACTCCCCGAGTTTAACGCTCGCCTGGCTCGAGCACAGCGAAGTGGAATTTACTACGAGTATGAAGAGCTCCGTAAAGAGCCGCCCTCCGGAACCTTCCACTGTGCACTGTGAGTACGGAGGGTATCCCGATCCACAGCACATGGGTATGGGTTCAACCAATATGACGGGTCAATAATTAATATGAAACATTGCTCAATTGAATTCAGTCCAATTAATAGTATAGGAGAAATGGTTGAAATGTGTATTGTGTGGTCTTTCTTGCTCCTAAATGATCTGTGTTAGCTTAGAGGTTAATTGGACTTTGGATCCAAAGGTTGCGAGTTCAAATCCCAGCCACACCAACTTGCCAATTCTGGGCCCCTGAGAAAGGCCCTTAACCCCATAACGGCTCAGTTGTATGAGTCTCGATGATTCTTTTCAGTAGCTGCTTTTTCACACCCTCAGGGCAGCCTACAACCAGGAGAAGAACCGTTACGGCGACGTCCTGTGTCTCGATCAAACCCGTGTACGTTTGAAAGCCAGAAGAAATGAGGTTTGTACAGAACCGAAAGCTTTTACCTTCAATTCAGCTCCTTTTTGTTTGAGTGAGATGCTGTATTGTCTTTACAGAGATCAGACTACATCAACGCCAGCTTCATGGACGGCTACAAGCAGAGGAACGCGTACATCGGAACTCAGGGTACAGCCGGCGAATGGTCCCGTGTGTGATGTTTGTTTAGAGCTTTAGCGAGGCGTTTGGGCTTTTTAACGACGTGTCTGTGCGCAGGGCCGCTGGAGAAAACCTACGACGATTTTTGGAGAATGGCATGGGAGCAGAACGTGCTGGTTATCGTCATGACAACAAGGTGAGATATGAGTCAGACGGCAAACGCGTAAAGGGCTTGCGGGGACGGAGGCCTGCAGCTGAGCTTTGTGTAATTTCTGAGAAAAATGTGTGATCTAATGACAGCCCTTAACTTTCCTTGTAGTTGTGTGGGATGTGTGGCTCCAGTGATCGGTGAATTGGAGAACTAATGTTCCTGTGTGTGTGTGTGTGTGTGTGTGTGTGTGTGTGTGTGTGTGTGTGTGTGTGTGTGTAGGACAGAGGAGGGTGGCAGGAAGAAGTGCGGACAGTACTGGCCTCTGCAGGAAGGAGGACAGGAAGTTTATGGACACATAGCAGTGGTTAACCAGAGAGTGGACAACCATTCCCATTACAATCAGACCTTTCTAGAGCTGCATAACACGGAGGTAACACACACACACACACACACACAAGGAATAAAACATCAGGCTCTTCTGTGCTGTTCTTGGGAAATAATTGTGAGGAGGTGTGATGGTTACCTGTGTATCCTGTCATTTTCCAGCATTATACTTCTTCAATCTGGTTTAATTTACGTCTAACGTTCTAGAGCACCGCTCCCCAACCTTTTTTTTTTTCTTCATGCTCATAACTAAACACCACAAGGTGCAGATCATATTCTAGTATATGTTTTATATGATTTAAGTGGAACTCGTAGCTTCGCAGTTAAGGCATTGGACTTTGGATCCGATGGTATGGAGTTCAAATCCCAGCCACTACAAGCTGCTACTCCTGGGCCCCTGATCAAGGCCCCTTAAACCCCTATATTTGCTCAGTGTTAAAAGTGTGGGAAATTGGCACAAGCAGAACTGGTGTTTAAAAAAACAAACAAAAAAAAACAAAACACTGCAGCCTGTAAAAGTAAATAAAATTGATATAAAATGAACATTAAAAAGTTTGTATTTCGTCTGTACAGCGTGGTACCTGAATGATCCACGGCCCAGTATAGAGGGTTCAGGAGTAGCAGCTTGTCTTATTTTCTAAAGACAATTATCAGGATAAACCTTGCAGTCTGAAACTCTCCAGTCAGAATAGAGAATTGTGGTTTATCATATACGTATACCACAACTATAATATATACCACAACAACTATAATATATACCACAACTATAATATATACCACAACAACTATAATATATACCACAACTATAATATATACCACAACAACTATATTATATACCACAACAACTATAATATATACCACAACTATAATATATACCACAACAACTATAATATATACCACAACAACTATAATATATACCACAACACTACAATATATATACCACAACAACTAAAATATATACCACAACAACTATAATATATACACCACAACTACAATATATATACCACAACAACTAAAATATATACCACAACAACTATAATATATACACCACAACTACAATATATATACCACAACAACTAAAATATATACCACAACAACTATAATATATACACCACAACTACAATATATATACCACAACAACTAAAATATATACCACAACAACTATAATATACACCACAACTATAATATATACCACAACAACTATAATATATACACCACAACTACAATATATATACCACAACAACTAAAATATATACCACAACAACTATAATATATACACCACAACTACAATATATATACCACAACAACTAAAATATATACCACAACAACTATAATATATACACCACAACTACAATATATATACCACAACAACTAAAATATATACCACAACAACTATAATATATACACCACAACTACAATATATATACCACAACAACTAAAATATATACCACAACAACTATAATATACACCACAACTATAATATATACCACAACAACTATAATATACACCACAACTATAATATATACCACAACAACTATAATATACACCACAACTATAATATATACCACAACAACTATAATATACACCACAACTATAATATATACCACAACAACTATAATATACACCACAACTATAATATATACCACAACAATAATATATACCACAACAACTATAATATACACCACAACTATAATATATACCACAACAATAATATATACCACAACAACTATAATATACACCACAACTATAATATATACCACAACAATAATATATACCACAACAACTATAATATACCACAACTATAATATATACCACAACAATAATATATACCACAACAACTATAATATACACCACAACTACAATATATACCACAACAACTATAATATACACCACAACTACAATATATACCACAACAACTATAATATACACCACAACTACAATATATACCACAACAACTATAATATACACCACAACTACAATATATACCACAACAACTATAATATACACCACAACTACAATATATACCACAACAACTATAATATACACCACAACTATAATATATACCACAACAATAATATATACCACAACAACTATAATATACACCACAACTATAATATATACCACAACAATAATATATACCACAACAACTATAATATACACCACAACTATAATATATACCACAACAATAATATATACCACAACAACTATAATATACACCACAACTATAATATATACCACAACAATAATATATACCACAACAACTATAATATACACCACAACTATAATATATACCACAACAATAATATATACCACAACAACTATAATATACACCACAACTATAATATATACCACAACTACTATAATATATACCACAACTATAATATATACCACAACAATAATATATACCACAACAACTATAATACACACCACAACTATAATATATACCACAGCAACTATAATATATACCACAACTATAATATATACCACAACTATAATATATACCACAACTATAATATATACCACAACTATAATATATACCACAACTATAATATATACCACAACTATAATATATACCACAACTATAATATATACCACAACTATAATATATACCACAACTATAATATATACCACAACTATAATATATACCACAACTATAATATATACCACAACTATAATATATACCACAACAATAATATATACCACAACAACTATAATACACACCACAACTATAATATATACCACAGCAACTATAATATATACCACAACTATAATATATACCACAACTATAATATATACCACAACTATAATATATACCACAACTATAATATATACCACAACTATAATATATACCACAACTATAATATATACCACAACTATAATATATACCACAACTATAATATATACCACAACTATAATATATACCACAACTATAATATATACCACAACTATAATATATACCACAACTATAATATATACCACAACAATAATATATACCACAACAACTATAATACACACCACAACTATAATATATACCACAGCAACTATAATATATACCACAACTATAATATATACCACAACTATAATATATACCACAACTATAATATATACCACAACTATAATATATACCACAACTATAATATATACCACAACTATAATATATACCACAACTATAATATATACCACAACTATAATATATACCACAACTATAATATATACCACAACTATAATATATACCACAACTATAATATATACCACAACTATAATATATACCACAACAATAATATATACCACAACAACTATAATACACACCACAACTATAATATATACCACAGCAACTATAATATATACCACAACTATAATATATACCACAACTATAATATATACCACAACTATAATATATACCACAACTATAATATATACCACAACTATAATATATACCACAACTATAATATATACCACAACTATAATATATACCACAACTATAATATATACCACAACTATAATATATACCACAACTATAATATATACCACAACTATAATATATACCACAACTATAATATATACCACAACAATAATATATACCACAACAACTATAATACACACCACAACTATAATATATACCACAGCAACTATAATATATACCACAACTATAATATATACCACAACTATAATATATACCACAACTATAATATATACCACAACTATAATATATACCACAACTATAATATATACCACAACTATAATATATACCACAACTATAATATATACCACAACTATAATATATACCACAACTATAATATATACCACAACTATAATATATACCACAACTATAATATATACCACAACTATAATATATACCAC
>MU554589.1:1874512-2005110 GCA_024362625.1 Silurus asotus | reverse complement strand
CTGTTTACACTGATACAGTGACTCGGGGGTACAAAAGGATGTCAAAATGAAAAATACACTATAATGGCAACTAGTATCATAAATCATAGCAAGTTCTCATCTTTCTATTATCTTTAAACTTTATATTAGAAATATGGCAGGAAAGATCATTTTAATTGCTCTATAGAAAATATTTGTTTTATGGTATATTTTTAATATACAGGGAGTGCAGAATTATTAGGCAAGTTGTATTTTTGAGGATTAATTTTATTTGAGGATTTAATTTGAACAACAACCATGTTCTCAATGAACACAAAAAACTCATTAATATCAAAGCTGAATATTTTTGGAAGTAGTTTTTAGTTTTAGCTATTTTAGGGGGATATCTGTGTGTGCAGGTGACTATTACTGTGCATAATTATTAGGCAACTTAACAAAAAACAAATTTATACCCATTTCAATTATTTATTTTTACCAGTGAAACCAATATAACATCTCAACATTCACAAATATACATTTCTGACATTCAAAAACCAAACAAAAACAAATCAGTGACCAATATAGCCACCTTTCTTTGCAAGGACACTCAAAAGCCTGCCATCCATGGATTCTGTCGGTGTTTTGATCTGTTCACCATCAACATTGCGTGCAGCAGCAACCACAGCCTCCCAGACACTGTTCAGAGAGGTGTACTGTTTTCCCTCCTTGTAAATCGCACATTTGATGATGGACCACAGGTTCTCAATGGGGTTCAGATCAGGTGAACAAGGAGGCCATATCATTAGATTTTCTTCTTTTATACCCTTTCTTGCCAGCCACGCTGTGGAGTACTTGGATGTGTGTGATGGAGCATTGTCCTGCATGAAAATCATGTTTTTCTTGAAGGATGCAGACTTCTTCCTGTACCACTGCTTGAAGAAGGTGTCTTCCAGAAACTGGCAGTAGGACTGGGAGTTTAGCTTGACTCCATCCTCAACCCGAAAAGGCCCCACAAGCTCATCTTTGATGATACCAGCCCAAACCAGTACTCCACCTCCACCTTGCTGGCGTCTGAGTCGGACTGGAGCTCTCTGCCCTTTACCAATCCAGCCACGGGCCCATCCATCTGGCCCATCAAGACTCACTCTCATTTCATCAGTCCATAAAACCTTAGAAAAATCAGTCTTGAGATATTTCTTGGCCCAGTCTTGATGTTTCAGCTTGTGTGTCTTGTTCAGTGGTGGTCGACTTTCTGGCTTTCTTACCTTGGCCATGTCTCTGAGTATTGCACACCTTGTGCTTTTGGGCACTCCAGTGATGTTGCAGCTCTGAAATATGGCCAAACTGGTGGCAAGTGGCATCTTGGCAGCTGCACGCTTGACTTTTCTCAGTTCACGGGCAGTTATTTTGCGCCTTGGTTTTTCCACACGCTTCTTGCGACCCTGTTGAGTATTTTGAATGAAACGCTTGATTGTTTGATGATCACGCTTCAGAAGCTTGGCTATTTTAAGACTGCTGCATTCCTCTGCAATATATCTCACTATTTTTGACTTTTCTGAGCCTGTCAAGTTCTTCTTTTGACCCATTTTGCCAAAGGAAAGGAAGTTGCCTAATAATTATGCACACCTGATATAGGGTGTTGATGTCATTAGACCACACCCCTTCTCATTACAGAGATGCACATCACCTAATATGCTTAATTGGTAGTGGGCTTTCCAGCCTATACAGCTTGGAGTAAGACAACATGCATAACGAGGATGATGTGGTCAAAATACTCATTTGCCTATTAATTCTGCACTTCCTGTATATACCACTAATATATATATACCACAACTATAATATATACCACTAATACATATACCCCAACTATAATATATACCACTCATACATATACTACAACTATAATATACACTACAACTAAAATGTATACCACTAATACATATACCACATCTATAATATACACCACAACTATAATATATACCACTAATACATATACCACAACTATAATATATACCACTAATACATATACCCCAACTATAATATACACCACAAGTATAATATATACCACTAATACATATACCACAATTATAATATACACCACGACTATAATATACACTACAACTATAATATATACCACTAATACATATACCACAATCATAATATACACCACAAGTATAATATACACCACAAGTATAATATACACCACAAGTATAATATATACCTCTAATACATATACCACGACTATATTATACACTACAACTATAATGTATACCACAACTATAATATATACCACAACTATAATATACACCACGACTATAATATACACTACATCTATATTATATACCACTAATACATATACCACAACTATAATATATACCACTATTACATATACCACAACTACAATATACACCACAAGTATAATATATACCACTAATACATATAGCACGACTATAATACATACCACAAATATAATATACACTACAACTATAATATATACCACTAATACACATACCACAACTATAATATATACCACTAATACATATACCACGACTATAATATATACCACTAATACATACAACACAACTATAATATACACCACAACTATAATATATACCACTAATACATACACCACAACTATAATATATACCACTAATATATATCACAACTATAATATACACCACAACTATAATATATACCACTAATACATATACCACAACTATAATATACATTACAACTATACTATGTCACTAATACATATACCACAACTATGATATATACCACTAATACATACACCACAACTATAATATATACCACTAATATATATACCACAACTATAATATACACCACAACTATAATATATACCACTTAAATACCACAAATATAATATACACCACAACTATAATATATACCACTAATACATACACCACAACTATAATATATACCACTAATATATATCACAACTATAATATACACCACAACTTTAATATATACCACTAATACATATACCACAACTATAATATACATTACAACTATACTATGTCACTAATACATATACCACAACTATAATATATACCACTAATACACATACCACAACTATAATATATACCACTAATACATATACCACGACTATAATATACACCACAACTATAATATATACCACAAATATAATAGACTACAACTAAAATATATACCACTAATACATATACCACGACTATAATATATACAACAACTATAATATATACCACTAATACATATACCACAACTATAATATATACCAAAACTATAATATATACCACTAATACATATACCACGACTATAATATATACCACGACTATAATATACACTACAACTATATTATATACCACTAATACACATACCACAACTATAATATATACCACGACTATAATATATACCACAACTATATTATATACCACTAATACATATACCACAAATATAATATATACCACAACTATATTATATACCACAACTATAATATATACAACTAATACACATACCACAACTACAATATATACCACAACTATAATATATACCGCTAATAAATATACCACAACTATAATATATACCACTAATACATATACCACAACTATAATATATACCACAACTATAATATATACCACAACTATAATATATACCACTAATACTTATACCACAAATATAATGTATACCACAAGTAGAAAAAAATACCACTAATACATATACCACAACTATAATATACACCACAACTATAATATATACCAGTAATATATATATTTATACCATGACTATAATATATACCACTAATACATATACCACAACTATCATATATACCACAACTATAATATATACCACTAATACATATACCACAACTATAATATATACCACAACTTTAATATATACCAGTAATATATATATACCATGACTATAATATATACCACTAATACATATACCACAACTATCATATATACCACTAATACATATACCACAACTATAATATATACCACGACTATAATATACACTACAACTATATTATATACCACAAATATAATATACACTACAACTATAATATATACCACTAATACATATACCACAACTATAATATATACCACAACTATAATATATACCACAAATATAATATACACTACAACTATAATATATACCACTAATGCATATACCACAACTATAATATACACTACAACTATAATATATACCACTAATACATATACCACAACTATAATATATACCAGTAATATATATACCACGACTATAATATATACCACTAATACATACACCACAACTATAATATATACCAGTAATATATATACCACAAATATAATATACACTACAACTATAGTATATACCACTAATACATATACCACAACTATAATATATACCAAAACTATAATATATACCAGTAATATATATATACCACAAATATAATATATACCACAACTATAATATATACCAGTAATATATATACCACGACTATAATATATACCACAACTATAATATATACCACAAGTATATTATATACCACTAATATATATACCACAACTATAATATACACTACAACTATATTATATACCACTAATACATATACCACAACTATAATATATACCACTAATACATATACCACAACTATAATATACACCACAACTATAATATATACCACTAATACATATACCACAACTATAATATATATACCACTAATACATATACCACGACTATAATATATACCACAACTATAATATATACCACAACTATAATATATACCAGTAATATATATACCACAACTATAATCTACACTACAACTATATTATATACCACTAATACATATACCACAACTATAATATATACCACTAATACATATACCACGACTATAATATATACCACAACTATAATATATACCAGTAATATATATACCACAAATATAATATACACTACAACTATATTATATACCACTAATACATATACCACAACTATAATATACACTACAACTATATTATATACCACTAATACATATACCACAACTATAATATACACTACAACTATATTATATACCACTAATACATATACCACAACTATAATATATACCACAACTATAATATATACCAGTAATATATATACCACGACTATAATATACACTACAACTATATTATATACCACTAATACATATACCACAACTCTATTATATACCACTAATACATATACCACGACTATAATATATATACCACAAGTTTCATATATACCACTTCAACTGTAATGTAACGCTTCTTGGCTTGTGTTCCCCTCAGACATGTGAGCAGAGGCAGGTGAGCCACTTTCAGTTCCTGTCCTGGCCCGACTACGGTGTTCCCTCCTCGGCGCTCTCTCTGCTCGACTTCCTGAGCACGGTGAAGAAACAGCAGCTGAGGGCGGTGAAGGCTCTGGGCTCCCAGTGGAGAGGTCATCACCTGGGCCCACCGATGGTCGTCCACTGCAGCGCAGGCATCGGCAGGACTGGTACCTAACTGTCTCCTGATGCCACGTTCACACAATTATTTATACAATATCAAATTAGCGAGAGTGCGATTATACAGAATATCGTATGTATTTGTAATCGTAATTTGGTATAATCGTAATTGTTTTTATGGAGTTTATGTTGAAATCAAGAAATGTATTAATACAAATATAATTATTAATTGTAAAATGTTAATACAGTACTGTATACATAAAATAGCATTTTTTAGGAAATGGAAATATGTGATTTTATTATTTTTTACAGGCACGTTTTGCGCTTTGGACATCTGCCTGTCCCAGCTGCAGGACGTCGGGACGCTGAACGTGTGCCAGACGGTGAGACGCATGAGAACTCAGCGCGCCTTCAGCATCCAGACACCCGAACAGTATTATTTCTGCCACACTGCCATCCTGGAGCACGCCCAGCGTAACGGACAGGCCGCGGCGTCTACTCAGTGAGAGACGGAGTCCGTCTGTGGCTCCAGAATACGAAACATTTGCTGCGGACTCTCACAAGCTCGTGTCTCCCAGACAGTCGCTCTAAACACAGTATTTTTTTTTTTTTTAAAATTCTGTATTTTTAAAAAAAAAAAAAAAAAAAAAGAGTGCCATCATCATAGCAATCCTAGCTAATGCTGTTTAGCCAAGAGGCCTAAATCTCTGCTGGATCCAGCTGAAGACTCAGTACTTTCATGCGTACTTTCATGAGTATGTAGCACTATTCACACGTGGACCAGTTCCCTCAATTACCCATGGGAAATATATATCCGTTGTCATTTTTTTGTAGCTTTTATATTTAACATTCTAAACTAGCTTCATCTGTCGGAAACAATGGGCCTCGTTTATCAGACTTTGGTTAATGTTTTTTTTGTAACGTGTGTACGTTTTTTTTGTTGTTGTTTTTTTTTTCTCACTACCTGAACAATTTGTTCTTAATCCCGTTTGGATTTACTATTTAACATCATTTTTTGCATCGTAGGTAAAAACCATCTGCCAAAAAAATTAAAGATTTATATACTGACGATCAGAGCAGAAAATATAAAAAATACTGTAGCCTTTTTGTTTTTTTTTAACAGATTGGATTTTTTTTTCTTACAAATTTCAGCTCGTGGGATTGGACGGCCATATCGTCTATTTAACATCTGTAGGCGTCTGCCTTGCTTTTTTCGGTCCAGCTGTTAACGAATAAAAGAACACCCCCTATTGCTTGTGTAATTGCTGTTGCTAATATTACCAGTGTGAAAGTATCTCTCGAGTCTCTGGTTTTCTGTACAACCGCACTTTCAGTCACGTGTTCACCGGCGTGCATTCACCGTGTCTGTAACAGTAGAAGAGTATAACACTGTGTAACTCCATATCGCTAATATAACGTCTTTTTTCAGATATAACGTGGTGTGAGATGATGCAGTAAGTCGTAAAAAATGACCAGTGTGCAAATAAAAAAAAAAAAAAGTCCCTGTTTGTGTCGATCACGTTTCACAGTATTAATCACGTAGTTATGTTCTTGGGTATGTAAACCATTGCTACTCAATTCATATTGAATTTGTTCGTAGTGAAGCGTCTTGTTAGGAAAAAAAACAAAAAACACTCAAGTGTAGAAATCTAGAAGTCAAAAAATGAACCCACTTTATTTTTCTATTACACTCCCACGAACTCTTTCGTTTGCAAAAATCGCTATTTTTCTTTCTTAATTCCGTAACTTTCATTACGTTCCTATGATCTGACGGACACGTGATCCGCGGATGTAATCCATAGTGACGTGCTGTCTGCGTATATCCATGTGGAACACTTGAATTTGAGACCAAGTTCTTTCGATTTTGAAGGGGACGTGCGTGACACGTGTGAGGCCGTGCGTAACGTGTGAGGACGTGCTGAAAGACTGAACTCGTTCCCTGGTTCGGGGACCGATGGACTCTTGTAGACTAAGAATTCCAAGTTGCTGTTCAAAAAGAAAACAAAATTAAACAGATATCATTTCAACAGAACGTGTCTTTGTGTTGATTGGTTTGTGTTTTTGGTTGAGATCATATGCATGTAATGTGCAGGTACACTGTGCAGCCAATAGTATGTGGACACCTCATCGTCAGCTCAGAACATCTCATCCCAGGCACTTTTGGCCATGAATTCGGTTTGTGGACCTTCTTGTAGATTCGTAGATTCATTAGTATGAGTTACATAAACCAGAAGAAATCTACAGAGCATGGATCAAATATTAAAATGTGAAGGAAACCAAAGAACACAAATGAAGCCCATGAGATGTGAAGGAAGCTTTAGGACCTGATTAAACACCATTAACACACTGGAACCTAAAGGAAATGTTGGAACTTGAATAAACCAGAGAAGCTGGAAAAAACATTATCACCAGAAGAAAACCAGATGACTTGGAAGAATCCAAAAGATTCTATAACAAATATTCGAGCCTGGAGGAAACGTTAACCCCAGGAGAAAAACAAAGTAGCTGGAGAAAGGTAGGGGTCCTGAAACAAACTTTAGAACCTGGAAAAAGCCAGAGGAGCTGGAAGAAATGTTGAGATTTTATAACCTGGAGGACATTAGAAACCGGAGTGACCAAGAGGGAATCTGAAAGACACTTTATGACTTAAACTGACCCTGAGAACTTGGAAGAAATGTTAGAACATGGAGGATGCCAGAGGAGCTGGAAGAAATGTTGAAACTTGAAGAAACCAGAAAAGAAACTTTATAACCTGGAGGACATTAGAAACCGGAGTGACCAAGAGGGAATCTGGAAGACACTTTACAACTTGAACTGACCCTGATAACCTGGAAGGAACATTGGAACTTAAGGAAACCAGAGGACCTGGAATGAACCAGAAAACCTGGATGAAATTTAGTACCTGAAGAGAACCAGAGGACCTGGAAGAAACATTGGAACTTGAGGACCTGGAAGAAACTTAAGAACCTGGAAAGGACATTGGAACTTCAGGAAACTAGAGGACCAGGAAGAAACTTGAGAACCTGGAGTGAACCTGGACAAAAGCCTCCACCAGTGGTGTGTTCACTTTTTACGTCATTCCCCCAGGCGTTCTTTTCTACTAAGTTCCTGTGCGTTCTGTCAGTATTTGGCGGCACTTTTTGGAGTCGTCATGACGTCACCCACTTCGCCGGCCAATCAGAAGGCATAGGGGGCGTGTCCAGCGATTTTGTTACAAACACGAATCCAGAGTGAGAGGCTTCGTTTTCGCAGGTACGTAACAGCTGGAGAAGAAAAAACACCGCGGAATGTCCGAGTGTGTAGCGGGTACAGGGCGAGCGGGGGGTCCGGGGGAATCCGGGAGCTGCGACACGGCGGCTCTCCGGTCGGCTAATGCGCTCGGCAAGGGCAGATACAGCTGCTCAGACTGCGAGGCGGCCGCTGAATCCGTGCCAAACACACGCGTTCACATCCAGGAGAGCTTTTCTTCTCTCTGTGTGTGTGTGTGTGAGAGAGAGAGAATCTCCTCCGCCTTTAACACGCTCTTTCTCAGAGGGGTGATAGTTAACGGAGGGATGAGGAAAGAGGGAGGATGGAGTTGTGTTGTGGAGTCGCTGTGGACTGTTTTCGTGTTAAATTCACGGGAAATAGTTTGAATCCGTATATGGGGGAAGAGAAGTCAGAACCAGACCGCGTGGAATCAGGACCATGTTGCGGTGTGCGTGTGGGACTCCGTTCCACTCCACAATCTATTGTTCGGTGGGACGGAGCTGTGAACCCGTGTGTGTGTGTGTGTGTGTGTGTGTGTGTGTGTAAATAAGACATGGGTGACTTTTTGGCCAGCGGATAAACCCATATCCACCGTTATAGCGCTTCATGTCGCATATCCGACTGAAGAGCCAAAATGTCGCCGACCTGCGCGAGCCCCGACCCCGCGGTCTCAGTCAGAGTGTACATCGCGAAGGAATCCCAGCCAAAGTGATTGTGTTGACCCCGCCCCTCGTGGGAGGGCGCTGTTTTTCTGACGAATCGGAACGCGTGAACTTAAGCACTCCGCCTACTTGAAAGGCGGAATGGTCTGGAGTGTTAAGTGGGCGGGGAATTCGAGTTCGAGCAATCTGATTGGTCCAAGCCTAAACACAGAGACAAACTGGGGGGGTGGGGGGGATTTTGTTGTTTCTCTCGGCTTTCCGCCTTTCAAATGGGCGGGGAGTTTGAGCGCTCTGATTGGCCCAAGCCTAAAAATGGAGAAAAGGTGGGCGGGGTTTGTACTGATTCCCTGGCTGTGTATGTAAAACGTAGGCAGCGGTTAGGCAGCACAAGTTGGCGGAGAGTCACGTGTGAAAATAAGTTCAGGAAGTC
The DNA here is from genome assembly GCA_024362625.1 of Silurus asotus. NCBI lineage: Eukaryota > Metazoa > Chordata > Actinopteri > Siluriformes > Siluridae > Silurus > Silurus asotus. The sequence continues at coordinate 1,995,362 of MU554589.1, read as the reverse complement.
GCCGTTTTTGTCATTTAATTTTAAAACAGAACTAATAGGGTTTAAATGAATCACCTGCTCCGCCTCATGTGTGGGGGGGGAAAAGCACGTCGGCCAACATGTACCCTATACACATACACGCATGCGCACTTTGAAATGGTCAAATGGATTTTTAAAGACGATTGTAACTGTATTTACACTCGCACATAAATCCCTAACATTGTTAATATCACGGGTTTAAACTTTTGTATATGTGGGAGGGTGAGATTCTGAATGGCGGGCATGATGGGACGAACCTATGTAGACATCGATTCACGTGACTGGCGTTCAAACCGTCCAATCAGAGCGACCCGGAGTGCGTCTTCCACTAATCACAGGTGTGGGCGGGCGTTAAGGAGAAAGCCACGCCTTTCGACGAAGAGCCCGACTGGGTTGTTTTCAGGAGATTTTTTTTCCTCCGTTTTTTGTATTGTTTTAGGAAAATATATATTTAAGCATTAATTTTTGGATTTTTTTATCGAGCATGTTCTCAGGACGGAGCGCACACTCCTCTCTCACACACGCAGGATTTTAGTGTCGAAACTGTGTGAAGTTGATGGGTTTTTTTTGGGTGAAGTCGCGCTGGTGAAGCTCAGAAACTCGACCTAGCTTAGCAACTGCCCAGGAGGTGAGTGTGAACTGGTCGCTCCGGGGCTTTGGAGAACACCAGACTCGATTTTTTTTATTAAAAGAAACACTGATTTTATGCTGTGGATTAATACAGGGTATATATGTGTGTGTGTGAGTGTCGTGTGTTTGTGTGCGCGCGCACGCGAGCGCGTGTGTGTGTATAAGCGTCTAAGCCGCGAGCTCTCGTCGTGTGCATGGCTATAGCGCATGCGTCGAAATCTGCACTATAACTCCATAGCAAAGTTGTCTTGCAGCACACACACACACACACACAACCACACAACCAGCGCGTTTATTTTCCGAATAATAATAATAAGCCCATTACTGTGTGTATGTTGTATTAGCAGGTTCCTGTAGTGCAGCTTATTAAAGGTTTGATGGTGTGTGACAGGCCTGTCGGCGCGAGGGGGAAGGGGTGGACACACACACACACAACTAGTGTGGTGAATTAGAAATGACGTCATGTGTGTGTTGGTTGTGCTGCTTGTACACGCGAACGCTGTGAGTCTGTACGAGAGAAAGTGTGTGTGTGTGTGTGTGATGGTGGGCGGCGCCTTGGTTTTGTGTGTGTGCGTGCGTGTAAAGGCAGCACAATGGCGTAATGCTCAGCTCTGCAGCATGCCGTGTGTGTGTGTGTGTGTGTGTGTGTGTGTGTGTGTGCGCGCGGGCGGGCAAGGCATGGGTGCAGAACTCCAGCCTGAGGTTCGCCCTTCTCACACACTCCTAAGAGAGCAAGGGAGACACACACACACACACACACACACACACACACACACACACACACACACACACACACAGTGGCCAAACTATCATAAGGACACACACACACACACACACTCACACACGCGCTGAGATCGTTTTCACCGAGCGCTCAGAAGTAAAAAAAAAGTCGTCAAAGTGCACAAGTTTGGATCTGTGTGTTGCTTCGACGTGTGTGAAATGTGCGATCGAACCTCGTGGAGTCTTTGGTGTGTCCTCGCTGTTCCCACAAACCTGTACGTTCCTAAACGGTAAACGATTGTCAGGAAGTAAGGTCACATGACCAGGAACTCTTGGTAGGATTCAGAAGAACGATCTGAAGATGTTATGTGTCACCACGACGCTCACCCTGATTAGAAGCTATTATTATTAGAGATAAATCATAAAGCAACCATGACCCTGTTAACACCATGCAGTCCAGTGTGTTCCGTATGATCTGATCTGAAGTTCAGGTGTGAACACGGTCCGGTGTGTCTCTGCTGTCTCATGTACCCGTGTGGGGAGAATGATCCATGATCTACTCGCCCCCATGAGAAGAATCTTTCACACATCGATGGTGGAGTTGGTGACGGAAGTTGATTTCCTTGTTTTCCATGCCGTGTTAGTGAAGTTTGCGCTGAACAGGCATCACGTGCACTTTTGAAGAGGGAAAAAGGTGTTTCAGGGTGGTGATCCGATCACTCAGGGAACGTCCTGAGAAGGTCCAGGTCTTGTTGTTCAAGCGAGTGGATACAGGCAGGAAAAGATACCATGTGAGGAAAACGTGTGAAACGGCTGGAACGCGTGCCTCCAAGGACTCGGACTTTTGCCTGCTGAAATGTTCCCTCTCTGTATAACAACACAGAGAAGTTGTTTGAAAAGAGAGGCTCGGGATTTTGCCGGGACTTTTTCCAGACCGACATCTGGCTGAATCAGATCAAGAACCATCAGGTTATTACTGGTGCACGTGGTAATGACATCTGCCTCATCTAAAACCTTTACGGGTCTTTAAGCACGTTTAATCCTAGACATTGTCCCAAATCAGCTTCACAGAGAGTGTACACGTGGAGTGGGTAAATTTAGTGATTATAAGTTTGAAGCTGAACCTAAAGTCTAAACAAACTTGCTGTCCATCACTTTTTCACGTTTGTGCACGTGTAATGAACCGAAAGTCCTTTACCGAAACAGTAGGGCACGAACACATGTCCCGCTTCACCCCTAATGTAGCGTCTTCTGCCAAATTTATACCCAGAGGTGAGGACACTTTGTTCTGGTGGAATTAGCAGGTCACTGAGATGTTGGAACTAAAGGTTTTGCATCTCCAGATCTTGCTTTTGTCTCCTAATAAACTTAATGGGAATGAACACCTGAAGTGCACAATAAATGTCTTGTTCTCTGAAATGGTACTTTTTCTTGTTCTTTGATGTTCCCTCACTGAAGGACATTTTTCCCAGATTTATTGCTAAATGTATTTACTTTGTCGTGTCACCCTGCAGGTCTTCGTGCCCTCGAGTATGAGTTCATGATGAAGCGGCGTTTGGATGATCAGGATACGGGTTTTGCGGCGCAGCAGCGCAGGCACCCGGGAGGCACCGAGGGCTTCCAGCACAGGGTTCTGGCTCCAGCACCACCCGTGCATGAGGCTACTGTGACTGACAACGTGCAGCCCACCTCTGGCATCCAGTACCCTGTCCCCCAGAGCTACCAGGTACACACCATTCCCAATTAGTCACACACAGGATTATCCAATCACTTGCTGATGGCATTCCCAATCTCTCATTAACCTGTAGCATTCCCAGTCTCTCATTTACATGCAGTATTCCCAGTCTCTCATTTACTCTTAGCATTCCCAATCTCTCATTTACCCTAAGAATTCCCAATCTCTAATTAAATGCAGTACTCCCAAACTCTCATTTACCCGTAACATTCCCAATCTCTAATTAAATGCCGTATTCCCAATCTCATTGGCATTCCCGGTCTCTCACTAACACGAGGCATTCCCAGTCTCTGCAATTAATCTTAATCTTTTCCAATCGCTCAGTTTGACTGCATTTACAGTCACCCAATTTCACACAACATTCCCAATTTCTGGGATAAATATCCCAGTGAAGCCAGTGAATCAGAACTGCACATGTTTGGTGGTGCAGATCTCCTTGTGCAGTGATGAAAACATGCTGGTTTATGTTGTGAGTATCGAGGTCTTGGCTTACTCCCGGTCTGTTTTGCGATGCTTCTCTGTAGGTTCCAGCTGTGGCTCAGAGCTCTGGAGGTCATGGCCACACTCCAAACCCTGCAGCTCACAGCAGCTCCCATCACCACAGCACAACTGTGCAGCCACACGTCCCCGCACTGGTCCAGGGTCACAGTCACCCTCCCAATCCCAGTGCTTCTGCACCTGGCCAGCAGCAGTTCCAGAGACTCAAGGTAGGAATCTGTTAACCAACCTTAAACCTGCACTGTTTGGTCAAAGGTATATGGGCACCTGACCATCACACCTCCTATGTATGGTCTTCCAAAAGTTGTCTCAGATGACTTTGTATGCAGTATCAGTGCACGCTGGTATGAAGAGGGCCAAACCTGCTCCTGCATGATGATGATGCCCCTGTGCACAGAGCAGGGTTTGTGATGGGGTCTGGTTGTGATGGTCAGGTGTCCACAAACCTTTGGTCCAATAGTGTTCCAACCTCAACTTTCACATGACATGTTCTGCATCACCATGTGGGTGCAACTTTGTCCAGCCTCAGACTCCTGTTCCTGGCTTACACAAGTAGAACTTGAATTTGAAGATACATTCCTGCATCCTAAATCATTCTATGAAAGTTGATCCATAATGAGTGAGCCAGTGACGAGGAAAAAACTCATAGTTGATACACTCATTTAAATATTGAACAATGTCTGGGAGATTCTGGGAGATAAATGTATATCGTCCCTCAGCGTACCGACGTCCAGCTTTATTGTGATTCAATGGGATTTGCTGACATGCATATTGCAGTGTGGCCTCTGCACTTTGTTTGTTTGTTTGTTTGTTTGTTTGTTGATCCAAAGTGTTTTTTTTAATATTTCCTGCTGAATCTTTGTGTGATGATCTGTACACTTTAGTGTGTATTCACATCGCCTTTCATTTCTAAGATCAAAGGTCATCGTTTATCACATGACATGCAGTTTTGGTCGCTTTATCAGAATTTTCTGAATTACTCACCCAAGACTGAAAGATGTTCTCCACCATCAGAGGGTTGTGTGGGTAATCCAGCAACCAATCACAACGTCAGTGTATTTTTGTTCACGCTTCGATTTTTTTTTTCTGGGACTACAGGACATTAATTTGGACATTTGAGTTCTATTTCCAATAAAATCTCCTGTTTGTGTTCTCTAACAGGTTGAGGATGCTCTGTCCTACCTGGACCAAGTGAAGCTGCAGTTTGGAAATCAGCCACAGGTTTACAATGACTTTCTAGACATCATGAAGGAGTTCAAGTCTCAGAGGTGAACTTTTAAAAAAATGTAAAAAATTCTGATGATGTTGTTGTTGTTGTTGTTGACTTTCTGACTTATTTACACTCTTCTTCTCACCTCCCCGGGCAGCATCGACACTCCGGGTGTGATCAGTCGTGTGTCGCAGCTCTTTAAGGGCCACCCCGACCTCATTATGGGCTTCAACACCTTTCTTCCACCTGGATACAAAATCGAGGTCCAGACCAATGACCTGGTGAACGTCACCACCCCGGGGCAGATCCACCACATCACGCCGCACGGGATCTCGGTGCAGAACATCCCCTCGACAACCCCAGCACAGCACCCGAGCCACCTGAGCACACAGGCCTCCAGTCCCTCCACACAGCCGTCGCAGAAAAACAAGGTAGTGCCAGTCTCACGTCTGTACGTGTGTCTCACGTCTGTACGTGTGTCTCACGCAGTCAGAGGTAGAGGAGGAGGAAGAACGCATTACTAGGATGCAGAACGGTGAAGATTCGCTCGATGAAACCTGCTGTGAGGATTTTATTTGGAAATGGCATCACTCTTTTACACAAGCATAACATTAAAACCACCTCTGTGTGTGTGTGTGTGTGTGTGTGTGTGTGTGTGTGAAGCATTTCAGCTTTTCAGAATCAATACACACGTCAATACATCAATACAAATTCGTGAAAACACTTCTCAGAATTTTTCAAAATGTCTAAAGATGGAACAAATACACCTAAGGAGAAACCTGAAAAACCTGAACGAGAGCAATAATAAATTGGATCCGTCCGAGTCTGGTTCAGAGTCCGCTTAAGATCGGATGATTCTGTCCATCTTTCGGTTTTCACAGAGTCGAATTTTCGAAAATAACTTAACATGGAGTGAAACCCGTCTTAGAAGCGTCCAGTTGAAGAGAAGAGAGAAACTTTAGAAAAGAAGACACTTGAGGAATTGCAGTTTTTAGAAAGCAATCAGCGAAAGGTCTTGCACCTCTCTTGTGTCCTGCTTCTTCACACTACTCTGTTGATCACCTTCATTTTTCTCGCATTATAACCGTGTCTCAGTGTTTCCTCTCTTATTAAATCCCAATAAGTGATTATTTTTATACCTCATGTTTTCTTCTCATCTTCTTCAGCCGTTGCAGTCTCCAGCACTGACGCCCAGCAGTCAGCCCAATCCGTCCATCCCACCGTACGCCTCACCTCGTTCCCCACCACTCCACCCTCACACCCCCGTTAGCAGCACCCCCAACGGCCCTCCGCTGCAGAACAACCAGCCTGTGGAGTTCAACCACGCCATTAACTACGTCAACAAGATCAAAAACCGCTTCCAGGGCCAACCAGACATCTACAAAGCCTTTCTGGAGATCCTGCACACATACCAGGTACCAGGGTTTCTTCCACAATTCTGACCTCATGACTCTGTGTTTAATACCGTACTCTAAACACCCCCCTGTTTTCTCTCATTCTGTCTTTGTTTTGTGCAGAAGGAACAACGTAACGCTAAAGAGGCAGGAGGAAACTACACACCAGCCCTGACCGAGCAGGAGGTTTACGCTCAGGTGGCCCGGCTCTTCAAAAACCAGGAGGACCTTCTCTCGGAGTTTGGCCAGTTTTTGCCGGACGCCAGCAGCTCCATGGTGAGGGATCTTGAGGAAATCACCACATCGTAAACTCGAGCGTTAGAATTGTGGTTTTAAAGCGGGCGTGTCGCTTTGGCACGGGCGTGTGGGTCGTATTCACTCGCCAGCTGTCTCTCTCGTGTTCACTAGCTGCTGAGCAAGACGACGGCGGAGAAAGCTGAATCTGTGCAGAACGATCACGGAAGCACGGTGAAGAAACCACAGCTGAACAACAAGCAGAGGCCGAACCAGAACGGCTGTCAGATCCGCAGACACTCCGGCTCGGCTGCAACCACACCGCCGGTGAAGGTAACGATTATGGGCTGCATTTCCCCCTCCTTCAATTAAGGCTACGTCATAGTGAAGCCGAGCAGGCGAGACATAATCAGTGATTGGTTGTTGAGAGTGATAGTGATAGGTGATTGGTTGTTGATAGTGATAGTGATAGGTGATTGGTTGTTGAGCGTGATAGTGATAGGTGATTGGTTGTTGAGCGTGATAGTGATAGGTGATTGGTTGTTGAGAGTGATAGGTGATTGGTTGTTGAGAGTAATAGTGATAGGTGATTGGTTGTTGAGCGTGATAGGTGATTGGTTGTTGAGCGTGATAGGTGATTGGTTGTTGAGAGTGATAGGTGATTGGTGATTGGTTGTTGAGCGTGATAGTGATAGGTGATTGGTTGTTGAGAGTGATAGTGATAGGTGATTGGTTGTTGAGAGTGATAGTGATAGGTGATTGGTTGTTGAGAGTGATAGGTGATTGGTGATTGGTTGTTGAGCGTGATAGTGATAGGTGATTGGTTGTTGAGAGTGATAGTGATAGGTGATTGGTTGTTGAGAGTGATAGTGATAGTTGATTGGTTGTTGAGAGTGATAGTGATAGGTGATTGGTTGTTGAGAGTGATAGTGATAGGTGATTGGTTGTTGAGAGTGATAATGATAGGTGATTGTTGTAAATCTCAAGTTCAAGACAGGCACTAACTTCTGCTCATTAGCTTCTCCCCCAGAGAGCACCTCCAGTTAGACTCTCATGATCTCACAATGTTTGGGTGACTACAAATATAATCCTCAGCTCCTGTTTAATTTTGTCATTTATTTGTTGATAAACTTATTTTTTTACGCTCCGTGTCTGTTTCTCAGAAAAAGCCCAAGTTACCGAATCAGAAGGAGTCTTCTGTCTCAGAGACCAGCAAGCATGGAGTCGGCACAGAGTCTCTGTTCTTCGAGAAGGTTTGTGTGAGGATTAGCATCCCGGAAGCTCGGCTAGCTTGTCTTTGTCTTTTGGGTCATCACGTTTCCTCGTGTCTGTGTTTTCCTGAAGGTGCGGAAAGCTTTACGGAGTGCTGAGGTCTACGATAACTTCCTGCGGTGCCTCGTCATCTTTAACCAAGAAGTGATCTCTCGCACTGAGCTTGTGCAACTGGTGCTACCTTTCCTGGGGTACGTACGATCCCATCGTTCATTTTTAATTACAGAACAAACTCCTGTCAGAGACCTGTGTAGTAATGAATGTCGTAATCTCTACAGAAAGTTCCCCGAGTTGTTCACCTGGTTCAAAAACTTCCTGGGCTACAAGGAGATGTCCCACTTGGAGAGCTACCCCAAAGAGCGGGCGACGGAGGGCATCGCCATGGAGATAGACTACGCCTCATGCAAGAGGCTGGGCTTCAGTTACAGAGCACTGCCTAAGAGCTACCAGCAACCCAAATGCACAGGAAGATCCCCACTATGTAAAGAGGTGATGGATCATCTCAGTGAAACGACTCCTCAGGGTGCAACACCCGTTTCCTGCTCTGATCTGATTTTCTTTTCTTTTTTTTCCCCCTCTCTCCAGGTGCTGAATGATTTATGGGTTTCGTTTCCTTCCTGGTCAGAGGACTCAACCTTCGTCAGCTCGAAGAAGACGCAGTATGAGGAGCACATCTACAGGTGTGAGGACGAACGCTTCGAGGTGAGAACGCAATCAGAGATGTCACCGTTAACGATCATCATGACAATACCTTATAATTAGGGAATAAACACACTTTGATCAAAAGTATCGGGACACTCACTTTTCCCAGCCATATGGGGTTTTCCCCAAATCAGTGGTGCACAATTGTACAGGATCTACAGGGATAAACATTCCTCCTTACTCTTAATCAGGACATGACTTTACTAACGCCCTTGTGACTGGATCTACACTTCTGAAATCTAGTAGAACATCTTCCTAGAAGAATGGAGATAAAATAACAGCAAATAGGGACTACATATAAAATGTTCAAAAAGTACATAACAGGTGTTCATAAACCTTTACTCATATTATCTATTTTCTATTGTAATTATTAACACTATTGTGCATAAATAATAATAAAAAACCTACTGAATTTTTAATTTTTATTTTTTTTTCTATGTATTTAAAAATGGAACACTGGATTATGAACATATAATAAACAAAAAAAACAATTACTGTATACAATTTATACCCTTTTTATAAATGTATACAATTTTAATATAAAACATTTTGACATCCTCTCAATAGAAAATAAGGACATATTCTACATCGAACGTGGCGTTTAATGTCTGGTGCATATTGTTAGGTGCCTGTGATATTTTGTAACGTTTCTGATTTTTCCCTGTAGTTGGACGTGGTTTTGGAGACCAACCTCGCCACTATCCGGGTTCTGGAGTCGGTGCAGAAGAAGCTCTCGCGCATGTCTGCTGAAGAGCAGGCCAAGTTCCGGCTGGACAACACGCTCGGAGGCACTTCCGAGGTCATCCACCGCAAGGCCATACACAGGATATACGGCGACAAAGCTCTGGACATCATTGACGGACTGAAGAAAAACCCTGCCGCCTCCGTCCCTATTGTCCTGAAAAGGTGTGTCATGGGTGGAGGTTGCCTGATAGTGGATTTTACTGATCGCGATAGCTAGGTTGGAATGTTAATTATGTAATGAGTAAATATAATATAGTGCTTCTCCCCTGTGGTGTCAGTGATTCGCCACTAGAGGCCGCTCTCGTACCCATAGCTGATCAGAAGCCGGAAAAACTATCTGTATGGGTTTTTGAGGATCATTCCAGCAACTAAACAACTATTAGTCGACCTCTAGAAGCAGGTCACCTTCTCTTTCACATTAGTTACTGAGGTTGTTTTTATTTTAACCGGAGTTTCAGGTTATTTCTGTCTCTCTGTAATTTTGGCCAAAAACATTTACATTAATGGCATTTGTCTCACGATCTCAGACTAATAATAAACCAATTAAAACTACAATTTGAAATTGAGAATACAAACTGATTGTTCATGTTACACCTTAAATCAGCTCAGAAAGTATTTTGTGCTGGAAAAACAAAACCCACATGTTGAGGGTGGAGAAGTAAATGTTAAAATAACCTCATACGGAAAGCTTCACCAAAGATCACACGATCGAGTTTAATCTAAAAGCAGCAGTATGAAAGCCTCATCTCTCGGTATGGGTTTTAACCCACAGACGTTCTCTGTCTGCGTTCAAGGTTAAAGCTGAAGGAGGATGAATGGAGAGAAGCACAGCGGGGCTTCAACAAGATCTGGCGCCAGCAGAACGAGAAATACTATCTCAAGTCTTTAGACCACCAAGGCATCAACTTCAAGCAGAACGACACCAAGGTGCTCCGCTCGAAGACCCTCCTGAACGAGATCGAGAGCATTTACGACGAGGTAGAACATCCCTACTTACTCCAGGTGCATTCTGTAACACGTGTTCAGGAACGTTTGTAGAAAGACTGCAGATTAGAAGGAGAAAGTTTCACCTGTAAAATCAAACAGCTTGTAGTATCTGTGATTAGCCTCTAGAGGGCGCTCAGCGGACTGTAAGCTGCATATAGCTTACAGCAATCATCTATTGGTGCTGATTAATCAGCAAAACTGATCAATCAGACGACCTCTAATAAATGTATATATGCACACTTGTATTTTTTAAATATATATAAATATAATTTGGGCTGTTAAAATATTTAATCGCGATTGATTGCTTGACTGCCATGAAATTAATCGTAACCTAATCGCACATTTATATCTGTTCTAAATGTAGCTTAGGAGTAATAAAAACATTCCAAATTGCTTTACGCAAATGAAAGTTTGTTATTAGTGAAGCCAAAGTCTGCATGGAGCATGAACACACAATATTCTTGTAAATGTTTTAAAATAACTACGACGTAAATCATCAGGACACCAAACAGAATGTTTGCTATGTTTCCACACGGACGGTTTTAATTGTCGGATGCGTGTCACGGTGAGTCCGGTGATGATTTGAGACTCTGCGCCTCAGTAAAACACACGTTTAGTGAATATCTCTGTGAAAATAAAAATATTATTTGTTTTTAATTAAAGAAAGGACGTCGTGAATAAATGTGTCTTCAACAATTTGGAAGTAGATTTTAAAAGTTCCGAGTTATTTTTGATTATTTACACGTGTCAGGAAACCCGGTTTCGCTACTGCGTGTTTTTAACTTTTAACTAGTAAAAGGTGCTAAATGTGAACTCCCGCAATCTGTTTGTGAAGCGCCAGGAACAAGCTCCAGAGGAGAACGGGACGCTGGCGAACGGCCCTCACCTGACCTTCACCTACGAGGACCGGCAGATCTTAGAGGACGCCGCTGCCCTGATTATCCACCACATGAAGAGACAAACCAGCATCCAGAAAGAGGACAAGTACAAGATCAAGCAGATCATCCACCACCTCGTCCCTGACATGCTCTTCTCTCAGCGAGGCGCGCTCTCGGACGCAGAGGAGGAAGAGGAGGACGAGGAGGAAGCCGAGCATGACGAAGGAGGTCCCAAGAAGCACAACGGTGTAACCGGGAGTCCCAGCAAGTCCAAACTCCTGTTCACCAACACGCCGGCGCAGAAGCTGCGCTCCTGCGACGACGCCTACAACCTCTTCTTTGTCAACAACAACTGGTACATCTTCCTGCGGCTGCACCAGACGCTGTGCACGCGCCTCCTGCGCCTGTACACCCAAGCCGAGCGCCAGATCGAGGAGGAGCTGAAGGAGCGTGACTGGGAGAGGGAGGTGCTCGGTCTCAAACGAGACAAGAACGACAATCCCGCGGTCCAACTTCGCCTCAAGGAGCCCAGTGAGTAAATGTTTGATTGTGTGTATGGATTTCAGGAGGACATGAACACATAACCAGACTCAGAAACATGTTCTCGCTTGTGTTATAACCTCTCTCCGTCTCCCAGTGGACATAGATGTCGAGGACTACTACTCCGCCTTCCTGGAGATGGTGCGCAACTTGCTGGACGGGAACATGGAGGCCTCCCAGTACGAGGACTCCCTGAGAGAGATGTTCTCCATACACGCCTACATCGCTTTCACTATGGACAAACTCATCCAGAGTATCGTCAGGCAGGTCGGTGCTCTCTCCTGTCTCGATCCCACCCTTCATATACAGTTCATGCACTCCATGATTCATTACTTACCCAAGAACACCTGATTAGATTTCTGAGAAAGTCTGGTGTAGCGCCAACTCATTGAGTATATTTACCTTTTGCACCTAACTTTTGTTTGCAAAGGTGCTTTGACCTCCGTGGTCTCTCATTCCTTTTTCATTTTTTTCCCCCAGTATGAATAAAATCAGGGTGGTGGTGATCATTTCTGGCTCTTGATGGGCACAATGGTACAAAACACCATTTATATCTGCTCCGTTTACGAAGTCCCCAGTAGTCGTCCATAGTACTTGTTGCCATTCTAATTTTCATCAGTAGGTGGCGCAACTAGCATTCTATTTTTGACAAAGCAGACAGATCTCGTGCTCTAGCAGTATTGCTGAGATCATTTGTGTACTTTTTTTACTTATTATTTCTGTATTATATAAATATATTAAATTATATATTTATTATTTCTGCACATCGGCCAGGTAACAAAAACACAATTGAAATGTGCTGTGTGTCACAATTCGATATTTAGTAATTGGCTCTTGATTGTTCTTCTCTGTGCAGCTGCAGCATATCGTGAGCGATGAGATCTGCGTACAGGTCACAGATCTGTATCTGTCCGAGAGCAACATCACTGCAACAGGCGGCTCGATCTCCACACAGGCCACGAGATCCACCGCCGAGTCCACCTACCAGCGCAAAGCCGAGCAGCTGATGTCTGATGAGAACTGCTTTAAGGTGAACACTCCTCCGCTCCATCATTTACTTATCTAAAATTTTTTTTTTTGCATATATTTACACATCGCATATACAAATGTACATTACATCTTTTTAAACATCACACTTTGATGTTCCAAGTATAAAATAAGGTACAGGAAATATAATAATATTAAAAAAAACGCATATTGTGATAATTAGCTACATCACAATAGCAGCATCATCTTTTTAAATTAGTCGATGAATTTTACGCCGCTTTTCTCGCCGCAGCTCATGTTTATTAAAAGTCGAGGAAACGTGCAGCTGACAATCGAGCTGTTGGACACGGATGAGGAGAACTCGGATGAACAAGGCGATTCGGAGGTGAGGTGCCTTCTCTTTTCCTCAATCCACAAAGTTTGCTTGGTCGTTTTTTTTGTGTTTTTTTTCTTAATCTGTACTGAATTGTGAAAATGTGCTAAATTACATAATTATATTAATAAATATTAAGGAAAATAAGACGGCATTCAAACTGAAACAAAAAAATAACACTATAAACAAATAACAACAGTTGAAAATTAAATGAAAAAATTAAATAAATTAATATTAATATTAAATTAATTAAAAAAATTAAATAAAAAATGAGAAAAGCTGCATGTGGTGTCAGCGATTCACCTCTAGAGGCCGCTATCGTACTGTATGGCGCATCCGGAGAAAAACTATTCCTGTGGATTTTTCCAGCAATGAACCGTCTGCGCCGATTAATCGGCAAAACCAATGAATCGGTCGACCTCTAGTCAGTAGGTTAAGATGCTGTATTTCTGATCAGAAAGGTTGTGAAGTCGCAGCCCATCAACACCAAGCTGCCCCTGCTGGGGACCATGAGCAAGGCACTTCACCATCAACTGATCAGTTCACTTTGAATAAGCGCGTCTGCAAAACTGCTGTGAATCTTTAATGTTTGTAATGTGTGTTTTTCTAGCGCTGGTCGGATTACGTGGGCCGGTATCTTACTACCGATGTGACGTCTCTGGAGCTGAGAGAACACCTGGCCCAAAAACCTGTTTTTCTTCCAAGGTATTTATATCCAATATGTTGAGTTAAATCCTGATCATTAGTTTTTTTATTCTTAAAACTTTTTATTTTTTCCTCTATTATTTCTTTTTTTTTTTTTTATATAAATATCCCTTCAGTAAAGTGCACACAGGAAACCTTGTGATTCCCGACACAACAGTTTATTTACACCGGCGCAGCCCGAACCTTTCCTGATGAAGCGGCAAACTGGGTGTGAAAGTAAATGTTCACAGCAGAAAACTTTGAGGAAATATTTGCAGAACGATTTGTTCCGTAATGAAGACAAATGTGTTGTTTTAAATCAGCAGACAGTTTTGGCTTGTCTGTGTGCAACTGTCTCGATCTTTATATCATTAGATGTTCATTGCACTGCGTTTCCCTACGGACCATTATTACTGACGCACCACCCACTAAACTCTGGCTGCTTCAAATAAACTCATGCTTTCATCCACTGCAACCACTTGTTTTGGAAAAGCAGCCAGATAATAAACTTATAATAAAATAAATAAACAAATAAAATTTCACAAAATTCAAAAATACAATAAAATTAAAGATAAACAAAAGTTTCGGACAGTAAAAGGGTCCATTCTGTCCAGCATGTAATGGACGTTGATTCTTCTTTTTTTTCTTTGCTACAGAAATCTGCGGCGAATCCGTAAGTGTCAGCGAGGACGCGATCAGCAGGAGAAGGACACAAAAGACGGCGGAAAGAAGGAGAGCTCTGAGAACGTGAAGGTGGAGTGCATGTTCAAGCTGAACTCCTACAAGATGGTGTACGTGTTCAAGTCGGAGGATTACATGTACAGACGCACCGCACTGCTGCGAGCGCATCAGGTAAAGTCCTCATCCATAAACACGGGGGGGGTGCCTATAAGTTTATCTGTAATGAGTGAGCCAGTGGCAGGAACAGAACTCTGTGAGATGGCACAAGGAGGAACCAAACCCAAAAGGGAACCCATCCTCGTCTGGGTGGCACCAAATGTCCATTTGTTACAGTTCCATCATTGTTGAGGTGTCCAGTGATGGGTGATGAACAGCAAACTGCACTCCTGAACTACTGTAGCAGAGTGTTGACATTATTTACAGTCCAAATTTTCAAATCTTGAGTTGCTCAATAACTTCATGGATCCATCCCAACGAAGATAACTCCATCCAGAGGTAGGGGGTGAGGATGAATCAGGCAGGTCCAGAGTGGAGAACAGGGCAGGAAACACGTCCCAGGAACCTGAGGAGCATGTTTAACTTGAGAGAAGGAGAGACAATGAGAGAGAGGGTTAATAAGTATCCGTGTTGGTAGATAAAAGTTGTACAGTATGGTGTTGATGATGTTGGTTGTAATATTGAACATGCTGCTCATGTAACGTTCGGACCGAGTTGTGCTGTTATACAGACATGAACTCACGCAGCCTTCTGACCAATCAGATTCAAGTATTCCACTGTGCTGTATTTTATTACTTTATGACCGTGATGTCTCACATTTTTATGTAAAGGCAAAAAATAATAATAATGAATACGATTGGCTGATGTTCTGAGCTGATTTGCATATCTTGTGATGCAATCACTGTATTTCAGTCCCGTAATCACAAGTAATGCAAACGCATGGTTTTTACATTGGAGCGTTCACTGTGGCGTCCGGCGCGTTGTGTTTCTCGGCAGTCGCACGAGCACGTGAGCACGAGGCTGCACCAGCGTTTCCACGCCTGGCTGGACGGGTGGGTGAAGGAGCACGTGAGCCGGGACCTGGTGGCCGAGACGACCAAGTGGCTGATGGGAGAAGGGCGTGAAGGGCTCATACCCTGCACGACGACCTGCAACCCCGAAACGCTCCACTTCAGGAACATCAACAAGTACAGAGTGAAATACAGCAGCAGCTACAAGACGCCGTGAGGCGGCCAGACAGGGTTCGGTGGACGTCGGGGGGGGAGGTTTAGCACACAGGAGGAAACGGGCCTGGCCACAACTTTCTAAGGGCAACACGACCGCTCTTGTGACGTCTCGATCCTGAACAGAGATCCTCGCTGCCCCAGAGCGAGATATTGAACAGATTAACGGGTTTTAATGTGAATCCTCAAAGCACAGATTTATTCCTCTTTCTATTCTAGATCCTGGTGAACAATTGGGTTTTCAGAAGTGCACTTAACTTTGAGACAGAATAACACATACAGAGTTCTCCAGCCAAATCTGAGTGATTCCATACCATCAGCATTTAATTTTCCCCTCTGGAACATCAAACATTTCACATTAAAACGTTCACATTAATTTGAACGAGAGAACGAAACGTCGCCGTCGCTGTCGGCCGCCCTGACTGTAGACCTTAGAAAGTTGCTGACAAAGCCCAATGCCTATACACCAGCTAGAGCACACACACACACACACACACACACACACACACACACACACACACAGAATTTACATTGGACGCTCAACAGACAGAACAGTTTCCTATTTGTAAATAACTAGTGTATATATATCTATCGCCAGACCCCTTTTTTTTTCCTTTTTTTTTGTATTTTATTTTTTATGATTACTGTGGACGTTAGGAAGAACGACGGCCGTGAAAGAAAACACACGACAAGTTTATTACTGTTTTTACCAAAGGGAGTTGATTAAGTTTTTCTTTTTTCTTTTCCTTCTTTTTGTGTTTATTACTTTCACCCCTTTCTTTCCCCAATTTATAATTTTTTTTTAAATAGTAACGAATTGTTCACATTTTTTGTAAAAGTAGAAATGTATCCAGGTTCTTGTTTTTGAAACGTTTTTATATAAAAAAAAAAAGTAAAAAAAAAAAGTAAACATTTTAATTGTTTTGGATGTTCGGGCTCCTTTCAGCACACGTTTAATCACTGCCTGTTTGGATACGCATCTGTTTCTCTAGTCTGAACACTGAGGAAGCCGAAGCCGAGCGGTCATTCTCACACTGTCCTCGGCTAACTGAGAAGCTCCGCGGAGCTCACGCGTGGTCTTCTCCATCACCCTGGATAGATTTCTGCTGGATAAGAATATAAATAGATAGAGGAATATATAAATATATACATTTTTAAAAATTAAAGTCACAAACGCATGTCTCTTTTTTGTTTGTTTGTTTTTTGTTTTTTTTTCCTGTGGATCATCATAGCCCCTTTATTTCGATATTATTTAAGATAATAATAAAAGGACATTTGTAGCAGATTTTGAGCTTTTTTTTTTTTTTCTCTCCTGTGCAGCGTGTGGATTGAAACGAACTCGTAGGGAAACCTGCTGAGAAGTGCCGGTTTTGGTCACAAGAGGGCGCCAGATATTTAAATTTATTTCTAGTATTTCTGGCTCATATGAGGTTCCAATCCAAACTGTTAGAATGTTAGAAGCACACAATTAGATAAAGCTCTAATATAATCTTTATAATCATCACAATTTCCATTCACTGGAACGAGGACGTGTGGCACCATGGCGATTAAAGGTTGACCGATTATTCAACCGGATTTTGGGGGGAAAAAAAACAAATAGCATTCCATGTAAAATGGTACTGAGATTTATTACAAAATATACAATAAAAAAAACTACTTGATCAATTAAATGTGCTAAAATATATTGACCAATATTGAGGAAAAGTTTTAATCTGAATCAAAACATAATGCTCCAAATAAATAAAAATAGTTGAATCCAACAATGAATTAGAAAAAAAACTTTAAATAAACATTACGGTGTTCCAGTGATTCGCCTCTAGAGGACGCTCTCGTACTGTAGAACACGATTAATCGGCAAAACCCATGAATCGGTCTACCTCTAATGGCAATGCCTTTGTTCTCAAAGCGAGCTCCAGGAACATGTGTGAAGGTTCATTTACATTTACTGAAATTTGGCAGACGCCCGTATCCAGGGCGACTTACAACTGAGCAGGGGCGGGTTTTTTAGGGCTTTTGCTCAAGGGTCCAGCAGTGGCAGCTTGGTGGTGGTGGGATTTGAACCTGTGATCTTCTGATCCAAAGCCCAATGCCTTAACCACTGAGCTACCACCTCCATGCAGAATAACACGAGTGGTCTGCACAGAGCCCTGAATTTAAGACCTCCAGACCTCCTCACCCAACATCAATGCCTGATCTCACTAATGGAATAAACAGAAATACACACAGCCACACCCCAGAATTTTGTAGAAGGATTTTTTAAGAAGTTTGGAGATTGAAAGAGCAGTGAGGGATAAATCTGTAAATAGAGGCTCAACAAACCATATGTAAAATATATATACACATAAAATGACCACCTGATCAGGGACCGTGGAGCTCAGATTACTGTCCATTTGCAGCTTGACAAGTTTTTCAGGCTTCATCAGTGTTCCTCGGTTTCCTCCTTCCACCATTTCTTGACGCTATGATTTTACTTGTCGTAGTGTCGTAACCTGAGCAGAGTTGAGAAGCTCTGCTTCAGTCTCGTCCAGACAGTGTGTGATGAGTGACCGTGTTTTTTTTCCAGGACGGTATTTTTTTTCCCCCCATATGGATCGAGTCAGACGGAAATCCGAGACGGGATCCTCTGCGGTGAAGGAGCATGCTTGTTTCTTCTTCTCGTTAGATCAGAAAATGTAAGGCTTTCCAGGATGAGCAGATTAAAGATTATATAGATTATATATCGATTTTCCCCAGATGTATGAGGTTCTTCTCCAAGATGTTGTGGCATGAGATTTTCGATTCACTCGAACCAACCAGCTTCTTAAAGATATGATCTACATGGGTTTGAAGGTTTAAAGGGTTTGATCTACATGAGTGGAAGATCTTCTATGGTGTGTCTGAATGAGCATCTCCACAACATCTAGTGGGACATCCTTCCTCCCAGAAGAGTGGAGGGTATTGTAGAAGCAGATGGAGCATGTGGAATGAACAAGTTATGAAGCATATAAGAATCTCCTGAATAGGTGTCTGAAAACTTTTGACCTACCGTGCATAGAGTAGATCTTTTAATCCAAAAATGTGTGTGTGTGTATATATATATATAATTATAATGAACTAATTATTTATTAATTAATTTTTTTTTTTCTTTTCTTTTTTTTTTCTTTTTTTTTTCTACAAATTTTTTTCCAGTTAAATTTTTTATCCTGGAACATTCCGGAAAGTTGTTATTAAGGTCAGATATGCAATAAACGTCCTGTTGTTTTTTTTATCTTTTTTTTTTATTATATTATTATTTTACGTTAATAAGCTATTACATGAACCATGTTCTTGCTGAAGGAAAACCGATCCAACGGATGATCTGTAGCTCAAACTGAAGACGTTCATGCTGTTGAAGCTCGAAGGGTCATGAAAACGGGGACCAACACAATATTAGGCAGGTGGTCATAATGTTATGCCTGATACTGCAGAATTACTAGCGTGCACGTTTTCTTGTCGGCGTGACTCGGCCCATGCCGTGATGTTCACTCGAGCTGACAGGTGCTGTGCGAGGCGTCTCCTGCCGCGAGAGCTAATGAGAGAGGCTCAGGAACCGCCTTCTGCATGACTAGGCTTCGGTCTCCTAATCAGCCGCTAATCCTGTGCGGTACGCTGAGACCTGCTCTCACCTCGGAGCTGAGCCTCAGCGATTATACATGATTTGAAGCAGATTGAGGCTTTAGAGGGTTAGAAGGACAATTACATGCATGGCAGCCTGGGAAAACCCGACGCGGCGGCGATGTCCGGCCAAAAAGAAGAAAACGGACAAAACACCGACCTCCTTTAATACTCGATTTTTAGGAGATTCTCATGTAGTTCAAAAAGGGGCAAGAGAGCTGCATCTTAAACTAGTGGTTTTCGGTTAAAGGAACCAGTTAAAGTGCAACGAATTTAATCGAACGGATTAAAATCTGATCCGAGTTCTGCACTTTCACAGCAAACAAAAATGAGAGAAAGGAGACGCCGGAACGTTAGTCATGGGGGTGAAGGCCGTGTTTACGCAGTGCGATGCAAATTAAATGAAGGACTAGTAATAGGTTTTAAGTAATCGTTGGAATTCGTCTTGAATGCGATTCGCCGGACTTTCTAGAACGTTATTCAGGTTGCAGGGTGGAAACCTTTTGTTTTCACAACTGCTTACAGTTCCAGAAATTATCCAAACGTTCCCAGGCGTCCACACAACTATGCCCACGTCCATCATTCTGTCTTCTCCTCTTAAATCACGGTCGTCTAAAAGCCAGGAAAAAGTGACCGAGCCGCCACGGCCCAAAGTCATGACGCGAGAATGAAAGCCTGGAGGAGATCGTGTACCACATTCTGACCTCAATATTTGGAGCCTTTTTTTTTATTTGTATTTATTCAAACCCCTGACATGCCAGGATTCTCCCAGCTCCATGGCGGAGGAGTGTGGTGCCCGGATTCGTGCCTATTTGGCACTTGATGGTGCCCCGTGAAAAGCTCTCATGCCTATAAAGCCAGCGTGGGTTGTACAGGGTTGTGACAGAAGGCCCAGTGTTTCAAGCTTCCCCTCTGCTCATCTACTACTGCGCCAAAACAATGACTATTGGGATGCAGCCGGGGGGAAACTGATTCTTTGAACAGCAATCGGGTCAGAAAGCATGGCAACGCCGCCGCCGCCTAATGGGAACGTCCACTGTGCGGCGGTGCCCCGGTTCTTTGAAGCGAACGCTCTGAAAAGACGGCCTTTGAGTTCCATCCTGCGAGATGGATTCGCTCTCCGCGGTTACTGTATTGTCGCCGACAGCGACGCAGGAGAGCGGGTTTCTGACCGAGGGCAAGCGGACAATGCCGAGTTGTTCTGTAGCTCGCGCAGGGAGAACCCACCTTCTTAGCTACGCTTGTAGGAATCTGCGAAAAGCAACGTTTTCTCGATACCTCGTCCTTCCAGCGTTTTCCGGCATGAAAAAGGCGGCCGAGGCGTGTCCTGAGAGTCGCATACAATACAGATTAACATGGCAGAGGTAGAGCTGTAACTTCATGCAGACACAATAGGAAAAGAACGTCTGGTTTTATTTAATGTTTTTTCTTTTTTTGCATCAAATCGAATCGCATTCGATCATAATTGGGGGGTGAATCGTGTCACGTCTCGTATCTGCTTCATGTGTGTTTAATGTATCGCTATGCATCGAGATGCGAATCGCATCGTGCTCCGTTATGGAGATCTCTAATTTACTGTCTATATATTTCAGCCCAGTGATGGTACGAGGAAGAAACCTTGAGAAGAACCAGACTCGGAAGGGAACCTGTCTTCATCTGGGTGAAGTGGAACGGATAACTTATTCACATAAAGTGATATTCACACTGTTGTGCTTCCATTCTCCTCCTGGCATCTGAGCCTGAACTGTGTGTGGAGCTTCTGTGTATATTTTCTCTGTGTGGGTTTCCTGTGGGTTCTCTGGTTTCTTCTCAGCTCCAAAAACATGCTGGTTAGTGGATTGTCTGCACTGAATTTCTCATAGTTCTGAATGGGATTGGTTCCAGACCCACACAAACCCTTTCCAGGACAAATCAGATGAATCAATGGAAAAATGAATGAATGAAATGAGTGTTTTAGGAGGTTGCAGGATAAGAACCGAGGAAACACTTTCTCCTGTAGGTAATTTATAGAGACGTTTCTTTTCCTTTTACGTGTGCAGGAAGAAGCTGCTCGTATCATCCCGAGAGTAGCACATGCCCTGTTTCAGGTTCAGGAACTTTTAAATAGCAAAGTGAGTCAGTAATGAGGTCCTTTCATTTCATCTGAGACCATTATCATCCTGCCTCGTCTTCCTCTCTCGCTCCGTTCTCATCCTGCCTCATCGTCCTCTCTCACTCCGTTCTCATCCTGCCTCATCTTACTCTTTCACTCTGTTCTCATCCTGCCTCGTCTTCCTCTTTCACTCTGTTCTCATCCTGCCTCGTCCTCCTCGCTCAATCCGTTCTCATCCTGCCTCGTCGTCCTCTCTCACTCCGTTCTCATCCTGCCTCTTTTTCCTCTTTCACTCTGTTCTCGCCCTCCCTCGTCTTCCCCTCTCAAGCTGTTCTCTTCCGGCCTCGTCCTCCTCTCTCACTCCATTCTCATCCTGCCTCGTCTTCCTCTCTTAATCCGTTCTCATCCTGCCTCGTCTTCCCCTCTCACTCTGTTCTCATTCTGCCTCGTCTTCCTCTCACAATCCGTTCTCATCCTACCTCGTCTTCCCCTCTCATTCCGTTCTCATCCTGCCTCGTCTTTCCCTCTTAAGCCTTTCTCATCCTGCCTCGTCTTTCTCTCACTCCGTTCTCATCCTGCATCGTCTTTCCCTCTCATTCCGTTCTCATCCTGCCTCGTCTTCCCCTCTCACTCCATTCTCATCCTGCCTCATCTTCCCCTCTTAAGCCTTTCTCATTCTGCCTCGTCTTTCTCTCACTCCGTTCTCATCCTGCCTCGTCTTTCTCTCTCACTCCGTTCTCATCCTGCCTCGTCTTCCCCTCTCATTCCGTTCTCATCCTGCCTCGTCTTCCCCTCTTAAGCCTTTCTCATCCTGCCTCGTCTTTCTCTCACTCCGTTCTCATCCTGCATCGTCTTTCCCTCTCATTCCGTTCTCATCCTGCCTCGTCTTCCCCTCACATTCCGTTCTCATCCTGCCTCGTCTTCCCCTCACATTCCGTTCTCATCCTGCCTCGTCTTCCCCTCACATTCCGTTCTCATCCTGCCTCGTCTTCCCCTCACATTCCGTTCTCATCCTGCCTCGTCTTCCCCTCACATTCCGTTCTCATCCTGCCTCGTCTTCCCCTCACATTCCGTTCTCATCCTGCCTCGTCTTCCCCTCACATTCCGTTCTCATCCTGCCTCGTCTTCCCCTCACATTCCGTTCTCATCCTGCCTCGTCTTCCCCTCACATTCCGTTCTCATCCTGCCTCGTCTTCCCCTCACATTCCGTTCTCATCCTGCCTCGTCTTCCCCTCACATTCCGTTCTCATCCTGCCTCGTCTTCCCCTCACATTCCGTTCTCATCCTGCCTCGTCTTCCCCTCACATTCCGTTCTCATCCTGCCTCGTCTTCCCCTCACATTCCGTTCTCATCCTGCCTCGTCTTCCCCTCACATTCCGTTCTCATCCTGCCTCGTCTTCCCCTTTTAAGCCTTTCTCATCCTGCCTCGTCTTTCTCTCACTCCGTTCTCATCCTGCATCGTCTTTCCCTCTCATTCCGTTCTCATCCTGCCTCGTCTTCCCCTCTCACTCCATTCTCATCCTGCCTCATCTTCCCCTCTTAAGCCTTTCTCATTCTGCCTCGTCTTTCTCTCTCACTCCGTTCTCATCCTGCCTCGTCTTTCTCTCTCACTCCGTTCTCATCCTGCCTCGTCTTCCCCTCTCATTCCGTTCTCATCCTGCCTCGTCTTCCCCTTTTAAGCCTTTCTCATCCTGCCTCGTCTTTCTCTCACTCCGTTCTCATCCTGCCTCATCTTCCCCTCTCACTCCGTTCTCATCCTGCCTCGTCTTCCCCTCTCATTCCGTTCTCATCCTGCCTCATCTTCCCCTCTTAAGCCTTTCTCATCCTGCCTCGTCTTTCTCTCACTCCGTTCTCATCCTGCCTCGTCTTCCTCTCTCACTCCGTTCTCATCCTGCCTCGTCTTCCCCTCTCACTCCGTTCTCATCCTGCCTCATCTTCCCCTCTTAAGCCTTTCTCATCCTGCCTCGTCTTTCTCTCACTCTGTTCTCATCCTGCCTCGTCTTCCTCTCTCACTCCGTTCTCATCCTGCCTCTTCTTCCTCCCTCACTCCATTCTCATCCTGTAGCCTGATACTTTAGTGGAGACGGAGACTGATTGCTGCAAAGCTACGTGAGAGACACCAGTGGCTGAAGCATGACGTCATCCAGTGTCCATGGCGTCTTATCAGAGTCAGACAGACCCTTTTCTCACAAGATCATTTGAACACAGTGAAGGTCAAGAAAAGCAAAGTAATGCTGAAAACTAAAGACCAGACGAAAACATAGTTTTATTTATTTATTTTTATTATTAGCCAGAAAAAAAGAATGGAATTAAATGCGGGTGGGAGTTTTCCAATCGTTCTGCATAAGTGTTGCAGTTTTATTCCTGTGTGTGTGTGTGTGTGTGTGTGTGTGTGTGTGTGTGTGTGTGTGTGTGTGAGAAATACCACTAATAAACTGCACAGCCAAAAAAAACACACACTGGACAAGTTTAAAAGTGGATTATACTCTTATCACAGAACCACAGAAAGGACACAAATGGACGTCTGGCCAGTAACGAGACGCTGGAGATGAGTGAACGTGTAACTCAGAACCTACAGAACAGTAAAATCTGAAGGACTGTCGGATTGCTTCGGTTGATCATTTGGATACTTCGGATGTCTCGTGGGGCGTGACGACTGGCCGATGACGTCTGCGGCTTCATTCCCGCAAGTAGATCCGTGTGCACACCACGTCGTCTGCTCCGAACGTCTGTGAGAAAGAGGGGGAGGTTAAATAAGGTCATTGCATCCTATTACTATGAACATTGGCTGGTTCTCTGATGTCTCAGCTGCCGAAAGAAAAGCTTTCGGCAGCTGAGACATCAGAGAACCAGCCAATGTTCAGAATGTTTAGCAGATCCTTAATCACGTGAAGCAGAGACAGAAAACGTGTCACACCAAGAGTTTAATGAAGCACGCATGTTTAATGGAAATGTGTCCTAGATTCCCTGTGAGCTCCACAATCAGAACCCTTGATTTGCGTTTCTCTTCTGTTCTCTCTATAATTTCTTCTCCGTGCATCGTGTCTCGAGCGTCCTGGTTTGTTTAGACGCCGAAGAGCATCTGAGAACGGCCAAACGATCTTATGAGTCAGGCTGCTGTTTGACTTGGACACTTTGGTGCATTCCAGGGGTTGGTACTGGGACAAATCCTGTTCCGAACGCTAGACTTTAAGGGAAGCTTTTGCACTTATTAATAAAATATGTTTTCGTTTATTTGTTTTAAAAAGCACAGAGATCAAAATCTGAAGAGAGAAAACAGATGTTTCAGTCTTTACTGAAACTCCATCAAATGTAGATATTTAGCATTGGGCACAGATTCGACTTCAACATCGTCTTCCAATGGTGCATTTTCATTGCGTTTGCAGTGGCCATGTGTTTGAGGTGTAAATACTTCATCATTGCTAATTCATGAAGTATCATTCGAGATTATCTGAGTTTGTCATCCTGTAGAAAGAAATACTTTGTCTAGGATCATTCTGGATTTTCTTTGAATCCCAAGTTTGCGGTAACAGTTTGAGGAAGAACCACACATCTGGGAAAAGTCAGGTGTCTCCGTACTTTATTGTTTTTCCTCACATGTATTTGTACTGAGTCTTTACTTTTTTATTTATCCGTCAATTGTACAAATCTGAAAGAGCAAACGAGCTCCTTTTTGTGTATTTTATCTATTTTATATTGAATTGATTCGTTATAACGTTAGCCTGTAAGTGGTTTGAATGACTGAACTACATCTAAATTCATGTGACTTTCCTTCCGATGCATATGACCGTCCTACAAAACGAATACACGAGCTTCAGTTAAATTGTTTATATATTTGCACTATTCTTACCTGCCACTTTATGATTTTCTAATATATTTGATATTTCTAGTCACTTTTTATCTAAAGTGGCGATGTTCTGAGCAGCTGATCAGGTTCACGGTTTAGTTGTATAACGATGTTTGTGACTAATAAAAAAACAACTTCAGTAGACTACAATTTTCCTCTCTTTTATTTTCTCTCAATCTCTTACATAATTATCGAATCAATTCCGAAGCGAAGTTCACGTTCGGTTCCTGGTGATCTCACGCCACTCGTGAATCTTCTTGTATTGTTTAAATGTTCTCAAACCACAGGAAGTGCCGGGCCATTGGGTTTGTCGCTCTTTTTCCTTTCTTTTTACTCGAGTGCAGCATGTATCCCGGAGGTTAAACAGGCTTCTAACCGATCTATTAAAGCGACTTGTTTCTCTGCATTATAATTGGCTGGTGGATCAATAGCTGAATAGAGAGTATTGTTTATTTCTAAGGGCTCGGTGAAAGTTCATATAAAGGTTGTTCTCTCATGCTGCCTGGAGGTGATGGTATAGAGCTCCTGAATGTGTTTCCTGGCTCTGTGCCAAGCTTTGGGTCGAGCACAAAGTGCACCGGGTTCGTCTCTCCTTTTGGAAGGCTCGGTCTTGCTCCAGAACCGCTGGGTAAATCCATGAACGTCTCTGGAATTCTATAATTGTAGGCCATCAAGATTGAAGCACTGCTGGCAGGGAATTCTTTCGCAGACGGACCTACTCTCTTTAGAGATGACTCAAGACAGTGAAAGATGGCAAGCTTTATTTCAGCAAATGAAGGGATTCTGAAGAGAACCTCTAACTCTGCTCCTTCCCCCCTTTTTTTTTTCTCTTCTCTGAGATGTTTGGGGAGGATGAATGAGTTTCCACTGTTGAAGTTTGCGTGAGTGGATTGTAAACTGATTTTCCTTATTGAGCGTCCGTTAATCCCTTCCATTCTCACCAGTATGAGTTCGTCCCCCTTCAGCTCCCTGGACCAGTACGTCTTGGGGCCGTCTCCGTCCACGAGCGTCTGCTTGCAGTAAATCTTGTTCTCCGTCTCCCAAATGGCCAAACTCTACAAACATACAGAGAGACCATCACAGAGAGCGATAAACACAAGCGTACTCCAGTAACTCCAGTAAACGTAAAATTTTTTTAAAAAGCTCCCTTTAAACTGTCACTTGAGTAAAAGTACTAAAGTATTTGCCTTCAAATGTACTCTTCAAAAAGACTCTTTGCTTGTGGTTGCATGTTCAAGAGTCCGTAAGAGTTTGAGGTGTCACTTAGACAGTGAGTGTACAGGAAATGTAAAAGCACTACCTGGAAACCACAGGCCCTGGAAATCTCTTTTGGTGGTATCACTGGTTTCCTAGTGTCAGAAAATAACATTACACTGCTCAGTGGGTGAGATGTCGGAGCACCGATTGAGAGGTTGTAGGATCAACTCCCAGCACCACCCAAACTTCTGCCTTTTGCTCTTTTGGTGTATAAATAAAATAATTGGAAGCCTCTCTGAAAAAGGGCGTGTGCCAAAAGCAAGAAATGTAAATCACGTCCTCACACACAAACATCTCTTGGAGATAAAACCAGACGTTTGCAAGTCAGTATAATCTTAAAGAATATGAAAGCATAGTGACTGCATCAAAAGTCCTGGGTTTTAACGAGTCTTGGCCTTGTGTGTTAAACCACTCGGAGGTTTGCACATCAATGAATCATCATTCCAGGCGCTTAAACTCTTTGAATGAAGCGTGACTCGAGCTTCGGTGCCAACTGAAGCGCCAGCCGGTAGACAGCGATTCGCACGGCTGCGGCGCGCGAGTGAAATATTAATCACCATATCAAAGGTGTAGCGGAGATCTGAGAGCTTTGCCGGTGCCCGAGCGAGACGGCGATGAAAGAGAGGGAGAATGGAGGAGATTTGAAGAAGAAGAAGAAAAAAGTCCTGCAGCTGCATTCTGAATCTCTGAATCAGTACTGGAAGGAGCCATTTGCTTTTGCCATCAGGAGTGTCTGTGTAAAACTGCAACCGCAAATGAACTGGAACTTCTGAATCACGTATGGAAAAAGCCCCCAGATTTCCTGCTTGTAATATGAATACAGGTTGAACCTGTGAATCCGTATGGACCCTCTTCAGCTAACGAGTTCAGCGAGAACTGGTGTGAAAGGTGGAGGTTTGCGCATTTCTGTTCAATGTTAACGAGATTATTAAAAAGTTTAAAAGTTTGGAGTCTCGCGATGTTTACAAGAAAGGCTTGCATTCCAATATCAGTCTGTCTCTCTGTCTGTCTCTCTGTCTGTCTGTCTTGCATTCCTCTATCTGTCTGTCTGTCTGTCTGTCTTCATTCCTCTATCTGTCTGTCTGTCATTCCAATATCTATCTCTGTCTGGCTTGCATTCCAATATTTGTCTGTCTGTCTGTCTTGCATTCATCTATATGTATGTCTGTCTGTCTGTCTGTCTTGCATTCCAATGTCTGTCTGTCTGTTTTGCATTCCTCTATCTATTCTATCTATCTTTCTGTCTGTCTGTCTAGCATTCCAATACCTGTCTTGCATTCCAATGTCTGTCTGTCTTGCATTCCTCTGTCTGTCTGTCTGTCTGTCTGTCTGTCTGTCTGTCTGTCTGTCTCTCTGTCTAGCATTCCAATATCCATCAATCCATAAATAATGGTTGAATGGCAGCACATCATTAGCTCTTGAGAATCAATAAATCTCATGAAGGTGATTTGAACTAAAATCTAACGCACACAAAAGCTCGTTTTTTCCCTGTGATCTTTTTTAGCTCTCAGGATTTCAGCTGTTCGGCTCTTTCGCTCATTGACAGTCGTGATACACCGACTCTAAGAACTCATTTCTCCGCTCGTCTCCTTCCACCCTGCAGGTAAACACTTCTAAAGTCTGTCTCTATAGCAACGAGCTAGGCAAGAAAAAGCTTCATTTGTTAAGTCTCGTGTCCTCGGTCCCTGCTAAGTGAAAACACAATAAAGCTGCAGCGGTTGTTGTTTTTTAACCTAATAATAGAGATTTTTAAAATGTTAATAATATCCAGACTGAAATGCCTCGTAGCTCTGTCCTTGTGAGATAACATTAGCAAGAGACAGCTGTGTGTGTGTGTGTGTGTGTGTGTGTGTGTGTGTGTGTGTGTGTGTGTGTGTGTGTGTGTGCTTGTGTGCACACTTGAGCTGCTGTAGCTTTACTCATTACTGAAATTCTGGCTCGAGGGAAAATGGTATTATTCCCGGCAGTACGCTCGTCTGCAGACATGCCGAAGCAGAAGATCTATATTTCGTCCCTCAGAGAAAACAGAAGCCCTTAAAGAGTTCGTCTCACTTGTTTCACGTTCTTTCTCTGCTACCTTTTGTCTCCGAGCCAAAGATCTGGCTTTATTCCAGTCTGATTTTACCAAAGCTCGAGTCTGCAGAGAGGCCGGGATGTGGATGTATTTCGACAGGAACTCGAACAGAGCAGAGCAGAGACACTTCTCCTGAGAGCCTGATAAAAGTGTTGAGAGGAAAAGCATGTCGATCATCAGGCTCAAATGTGTAAAAACGCCAACACAAGACTCTCCGGGGAGACGAAGCTCGGTGGTCACTGCAGCTCGAACGTGACACCGCGGTCTCGGATGGTCTCCTTACCAGGAGTGTTTTTCTCACACACTTTTATATTCGACTTTTTCAATTTCCTTACACATTTTATCTGTACAAGATTTTACACAGTGTATATGCAAATAGATATGGGGATAATCTTGGATATACAATGAGAACAAAATTATATACAGAAATAATGATCTAGATGTGTGTGGAGTGTGGGTAAAGCTGAAGCTCGACATGAGCATTAGAACATTTCATCACGTTTCAGCAGAACAACGTCGAGGACGTTTCTTAATGTTTAAAAGTCAAGATTATACTACGGTTTTCTTCTTGGCTTTCGTGGCCTGACACAAATGGTTCAAGCTGTCTTCTTACCCATACTCAAATAACTTGTAAAAATAATCGAGACGAGAAGAGAGACGACCTAAAGCGATCTGTGCTCTCCAGTTAAACCATGAGCCGTTGGAAAACATTCTCATGTTCACCCGTTCTGCAGTGGTTTGATGCTTATGTAAGCTTCTCACGGTGTACCTTACACTTCCTGCCATCCACGGTCTCCTCGTCAAACTCCTCGCCGATGTGGAAGTTGATCTCCGTGGTCCGCACCGAAGTGGACGTCTTGATGTAGAACTTCTCTCCGTCCTGCCGGATCTCCACGTGAGGCTTGGCAGCAGCCGCCCCGGCCACCTTCCTCAGCATGGCGTTCACGCCTGACAGGGCACAGCATGGGGGTCATAACAAAGTCCACTGCCTAGAAAAATCACCCCACCCCAACCGTGGCCTTCAGAGAGCGCGTACACGACAGAACTTTCAGAAACTCAGAAACCCAGCCCCGCCCTGCCAAGAACAACACGAGCGTTCACCGCTGCGGCCACTCGCGCTGGAAGAACATGAAGCTCAGAGTGAGACTGAGTGCGTGAGAGCGCTGTGATTGTGTGGCAACGTGGAAGTTTCTCACAATTTTCTCTTCAAGTTCTTTTCTATTAAACTGGCGCTCTTCTCCCTGAAGAAGAATTATAAATCAATTCTTTTTGACAGTAGACTCTGGATGGATATTTTTATATTTCTGCTTCCACACACAGTAAATCAGTAAACAGATTAATTTTACATTTGGGTTTAGTTATTTAAAGACTGTACATACAGAACAGAGCAGAACTGAACAGAATAGAAAAAGAATAGAAAAAGAAAAGAGCAGAAAAGAACAGAAGAGAAAAAAAGAAGAGAAAAGAACAGAATAGTAAAAAGAACAGAATAAAAAAAAAAGAATAGAAAAAGAAAAGAGCAGAAAAGAACAGAATAGAAAAAAGAACAGAATAGAAAAAAAGAACAGAATAGAAAAAAAGAAAAGAAAAGAGCAGAAATGAACAGAATAGAAAAAAAGAACAGAATAGAAAAAAGAAGAGAAAAAAGAAGAGAAAATAACAGAATAGAAAAAAAGAACAGAATAGAAAAAAAGAAGAGAAAAGAACAGAATAGTAAAAAGAACAGAATAGAAAAAAAAGAATAGAAAAAGAAAAGAGCAGAAAAGAACAGAATAGAAAATAAAGAACAAAGCAAAAAAATAACAGAATAGAAAAAAAGAAAAGAAAAGAAAAGAGCAGAATAGAATAGAAAAAAATAACAGAAAATAACAGAATAAAAAAAAGAACAGAACAGAAAAAAACAGAATAGAATAGAACAAAAGAACAGAATAGAAAGAATAGAATAGGAAAAAAAAAGAGCAGAACTGAATGGAACAGAACAAAACACATGTAGCGGATGAGTAAACAGTATCATATATTGTGTACCAGGGAAAACGTCTCTTCTTATTATTATTATTGTATATACTGCGTGTGTGTGTGTGTGTGTGTGTGTGTGTGTGTGTGTGTGTGTGTGTGTGTGTGCGCTTGTGTGCACTGTATATACATGTACATGTGTATCTTGTGTATAAATCATAGTTTACACTTATTTAATCGTATCATTGTGCCGATTAAATAAGTTAACACATAACACGTTCCCAGTTCACACTTTATCACACGTCTTTAAAATGTATTTAAAAAAGAATAATATCCTCATGCCAGTGCTGACAAAAAGGTTCAACTCTGTGAATAAGAAAGAACGAGTTCTATAAAAGTAATTTTTAATCAAAGTTAAGAATCTTTATGGGGAAAATAACAACGACGAAAGAAAAATCTGTTTCGGTTCACAAACAGTAGCATATCGACTGAAAGTGCGCGGATCCTCTATTCCACATGAACGACTATTTTCACAAACGAATGAAATAATAGAATTCGATTTGTTTGTTTGTTCATTTGTACAGTGATGAATAGAATCTGGTGATCGGAGGACGGACAGATCCTCGGGCCAGATTTCAGCAGCGAGGGTGTGGAGCGATCAGAAAGCAGTTCATTTCACATGAGATGCCCAGAATGCTAACGTTATATAAGCGCTAATGCTCTATGGTATATGAACACTGCTCTGACACACACACACACACTGAATTATTCTTTATGTTTGTTAGATTCCTAATGGTTTCATTACAAGTGTTTCGAATTTAAAATTACGGTCCAGAGTTTTTTTTTTATTATTTCTTTTTATTTACAAAAATTAGAATCATTTTAAATATTTCATGTGTAATTCTGAAGGTTAAAAAAAAAGTTTGCGAGCCTGAAAAAAGCAAAATATGAAGCTAAATTCACTTCCGTCAAAAAAATGAGCACGATTAAAACAAATGGATTTGGACTGGAATTTAAAGAAAGAGTTTTCCACAAGGGCTTAAACAACATTGTGAAATGAGAGGACATTCGGTGCCACCCAGATGAGGATGGGATCCATTTTGAGGTTCCTCTCAAGGTTTCTGGGAGTTTTTCCCCCATGCCGCAAAAACGTAAAATTATAAGTAGCAAACAAGGTGTTAAACTTTTACGTTGTTTTATACAACTTTATCTGTAAAAGCTGTTTTTGGGACAATGTTTATTGTTGAAAGTTTTCAGGGAAAAGCTAAAAACAGAGAGGTAAAATCAAGATCATGTAAAAACTGATGTAAAATTCAACACGTCTGGAACTTTGAGATTATTGACTCTTTTGTTTTGTTTTTTCATAAAAAAAAACTCTGCATGTTTACACACAAGGTTTTAAATGAGTAAAGAGGTCAAATGGGAAAAAACAAAAGATCCCATATTAAGTTATTTTATCGATTTATTACATTTTTGCTTGTTTTTTTTGCCTGGCCGATGATTAGTTGATACGATCTTTAAAAGCGATAAATTAAAAAAAAAAAAAATTATTCCAGAAGAAATCATGGAATTTAGCATTTTTTATTAATTCCCTACAAAGCCATGAATTATTATTTCACTGTATTTTTATTAATTATCTTTGTTGTTACTCGGTTTATTGCATGTCAAATAAAACAAGGCTGCGTTCAGAAGCCCATCTAATTTAACCTCAATTATACAAGTCTCATAAAAGTCTCAGCTCGAGAGAAGAACATATTGAGGTGGCAGGAAAAGACCGAACACTTATTACGTATAAAAGAACAAGTGCAGTTACATCCGATTACTCACACGACGCCGGAGTCGCTAACATTCTGGTTCATCATGGGTGTTTTGTAAAGAAACTGGAAAAGAATTAATTTGGATGGAAAATTCTGGGATGCTGCGTGTATTAAATAGTGAGTCAATAATGATCCAAGGCGTCGTTAACGCTGTGACTGCGCAACATGGAGATAAAAATACAAATCATTCATCAGTGCATGCAGAGCTACAGCAGATTTTATAAAGTAAGCATACTGGATTTAGCAAAAACCTCGATCTGCTCTACCGCTGATCCATTTGAACGATTAATCCTGTATCTGCTGCCTGCTCTTCTACTTCTACTGCGCAATCGCTCGCCTGACATCCAAGCATCAGTCGCTCGTCTCAGTAAACGAATCAAGACGTACACATGTACCCGTGTCCTGAGATCCTTCGGTAGGAACGTTCGGTTCATGCGAGCGTGGTGAGAAATCATGTGAGAATGAGGCAGATGGTGAAACGGATGCGGTATCCTACCCAGGGCTTTGAGAAGTTCATCGAAATTCTCACTGCTCTTCATTTTCCAGGTGCCAGCAAAGTTGGGATGCATTTTCTTCAGTCGAGGTTTAGTCAGGCAGAGAACCGACCTCTACTCTCTCTCCCTCTCTCTCGATCTCAATCTCTGTCTCTCTTTTTTTTAACTCTCTCTCTTTTTGCTTTTTTTTGCTCTCCCTCCTTTTCTAGCTTCCTTTCCTGCCCCTCCTTTTCGCCTTCTCTCTCTCCTGCTTCCACTGCCTTCATTGCTCACGACAGACAATCTCTACTGCCCCTGTGCCTCTCTCTCTCTCTCTCTCTCTCTCTCTCTCTCTCTTCTTTTCTCCCATTACTGCCCGAGATGTAAATTTGCAGATGAGACTGAGCTGAGAACTGTCTGAACATGGGCTGAGATACTAATGAGCATGTTCCAGCCTCTGAAACACGCCAGATATACAATAGAGAAGATCGATTTATATACAAACAAGCTGCGCTTCCCGACCTTGTGAGGACAAAACATATGCAAATGTGTCTTGAAATGAGCCCCGCCCACTTTGCACAATTGAGTAGCTACGCAAAGTAGCAGAAGTACTTCAGTTGCCTTTTCGTGTACTGAAGTATTTTCATTTGGGGAGACTTTTGATTATTTGATTAAGTAAAGATTCTTGCGATAAAATTAATAAAAGGAACAATATAGAAATAATAAATCATAGTACTTTGGATACTTAAGTACATTTGAAGGCAAATTATTGTATTGTACTTTTACTCCATTACATGGTTTGAGTACTTCGTTCAGCACTCTTATGATGGTGCCGGGAGAACAACCTTCTCCTGGACGTCAGCAAGACTAAGGAGTTGAGTCATACCAACCGCTAAACATCAATGGGACCCCAGTGGCGAGGGTGGACAGTTTCCGGTACGTAGATGTTCACATCACACAGGATCTGTCTTGGTCCTGTCACACTAACACCCTGGTGAAGAAGGCCCGGCAGCGTCTGTACCATCTGAGATGCTTATAAAGACTTTAAACTACCCTCTAAGGTGCTAAAGACTTTCTACACCTGCACCATTGAGAGCGTCCTGACGGGTAGCATCACTTCCTGGTTTGGGAACAGCACTATGCAGGACAGATGAGCACTCCAGAAGGATGTGTGTTCAGCTGAACGTACCATCCACACCAAGCTCTCTGACCTGCAGGACATCTACCGCACGCGGTGCAGGACCAGAGCCAGGAAGATTATGAAGGACCTCAGCCATCCCAATAATGGACTCTTCTCTTTGTTGCATTCAGTGAAACGCTTCCGCTCCCGGAAAGCGAATACAGAGAGAATGAGGAGGAGCTTCTTACTGCAGGCCATTCGGAGTTTAAACCAGGAGACACCCAGGATTAAAAAAACTGGCCCACTCTCTCCATCATCACACTTTTTCTCTGTACATATTTCTCTTTTTGCACTACGACACTTTAAACTCTGGACTGTCACTTCAGCTCTGGACTCGCACAGCACAGCGCACTTTATATTTTATACCACACCATACCACACATGGACACTTAAAGGACAATTACATAAACCACCTCAAATTGTTTACTGATTTACTGCCTACTGCCCTACGCATATTTTGTATATACACCTTTTTCTCATATATATTTTAATATTTTATTTTCGTTGTTTTATTTTTCTCCCCATCCTATTCCCTCATGCCGGACCATCGTAAAAAGCATTTCACTGCATGTCGTACCCTGTATGTATGTGTATGTGACAAATAAGATTTGAATTGATTTGATTTGATTTGATTTGAAGTAGCTTATGAGAGTGTGTGCGTTCAACCAACACCTAACAGTTAACATTATTTCCCATTTCCCATCCCATAAGTTTCCCATTACCTTTTCCCTTTATAAGGTCCTGATTTCACCTCACTCACTGTCAGATCGTTGCCATAATAGATCTAACGGACTTCCTACCACTAGTATTCCCCGTACTTACAGTGCCCTCCACAAATGCAAAAGAAGATAAAAAGCCAACCTTTTATTTAAGTACATTACTTTGGTGGTAAAAAAGTGGTAAAATCACACATTTAGAAAAGAAAAAAAAAACTTGAAATCATGTGTGCCACAATTATTGCCACCCCTGATGTTAATACTTTGTACAACCTCCTTTTGCCAACTAGACAGCACTTAATCTCCTCCTATAACGTTTCACAAGATTGGAGAACACAGAGAGAGGGATTTTTGACCATTCTTCTTTGCACAATCTTCCTAGATCATCCAGGGACCTGGGTCCTCTCTTATGCACTCTTTTCTTTAGCTCGCCCCACAGGTTTTCGATTGGGTTGAGGTCTGGGGACTGAGATGGCCATGGGAGGACCTTGAGTTTGTGACTGCTGAACCACTTTTGTGTAGATTTTGCCACATGTTTTGGATCATTATCCTGCTGAAAGACCCAATGACGACCCATCTTCAGCTTTCTGGCAGAGGCCATCAGGTTTTTATTTAAAATATCCTGGTACTTCAAAGCGTTCATAATGCCATGCACCCTAACAAGGTTCCCAGGGCCTTTGGAAGAGAAACAGGCCCACAGCATCACAGATCCTCCACCATACTTCACGTTGGGCATGAGGTGCTTTTCGGCATACTCATCTTTTGTTTTACGCCAGACCCACTTAGAGTGTTTGTTGCCAAAAAGCTCAATCTTAGTCTCATCTGACCAAAGCACACGATCCCAGTTGAAGTCCCAGTACCGCTTAGCAAACTCCAGACGTTTACGTTTGTGAGTGTTAGTGAGAAAAGGCTTTTTCCTTGCATGCCTCCCAAACAGCTTGTTGGCATGTAGAGAGCGTCTGATGGTTGTTTTGGAGACTTTGTGACCCCAAGATGCCACTCTTTGATGCAATTCTGTGATGGTGAGCTTGGGAATTTTTTTTACTTCTCTTACCATCCTCCTCACTGTGCGTTGTGGCAAGATAAACTTGGGACCTCTTCCAGCCTTGTTTGTCACTGTTCCAGTTGTTTTAAACTTCTTAATGATTCCTCTGACTGTAGATACCGGCAAGTTAAGGCGAGTGGCTATTTTCTTGTAGCCATTGCCTGACTTATAAAGGTCGACACACATCTGCCTTACTTGAATGGTGTGTTCTCTTGTCTTTGCCATGTTGACAAATGGGTAAGAGAATTAGACCTCTGTGTCACGTCATATTTATACCCCAGGGAAACAGGAAATCATGAAGCAACTACAGAAAAATATATAAAAAATAAATACATTTTTCAGAGGAATTGTTAGGGGTGCCAATAATTGTGGGACACATGATTTCAAGTTTTTAAATTTCTCTAAATGTATGATTTTTTTTTGCCACCAATGTTATGTACTTAAATGAAAGGTTGGATTTTTCTCTTTTTTTGCATTTGGGTTCTATGTTGTTTAAAAAAAAAAAGGAGAATTTTTTAGAAGTCCACGACCACATCTGAAACAGGGGTGCCAATAATTGTGGAGGGCACTGTACATGCTCCTGGAAACGCTCAAGATAAGTTTGCGTTTATATGTTCAGACTAAATAAAGACATTGTGGTTTACTCACGGTTTCTGACGGTCTATATCCGTGACAGAAAATCCAACCCTAAAACATAACCCACCTTGATGGCTTACCAACCCACGGCAATCACGGATCCTTTCGAGGTACTCGTCGCTGCGCTCCGGGGGGCATTTGCACCGGCTCCGGCTCACACTAGCCTCCTATAACCTGATGCCATTTACGGCCTTCTACTCCCGCAAAGCAGCCGAGTGCAGCTGCTTCCTGCGAAGCGTCAGCCTCTATATCGAGGTGCAGCCTGGCAGATTCCCCACCAAACGCTCCAAGATTGCATTCCTAATCTCGCTACTGTCTGGGAAGGCTTTATCCTGGGCCAGCGTGGTGTGGAAAGGCAATTGGGACATCCTCTGTGCATACTGGCTTTTCACCAGGCACTTCACTGGGGTGTTTGGGGTGGCCATGGCAGACTACCACTTTTCTGGGGATGCCACTCTGCCCCCAAACCCCGAGGAGGCAGTCACTCCGCCCCCAAGCCCTGATGAGGGTGTCGGACCTCTGAAGGCGCCGTTGCGCTCCAGAGTCACGCTCCAGAGTCGCGCTGAGGGCGGCGTAGCACCCCAAAGTCCCTCCGAAGGTGCCTCGGACACACGCCGGAGGCACCACCGTGCTCAAGAGTCCTTCCGAGGACGCTGTCATGCCTTACACATCCACCAAGGGCGCCTCCACACCCTGGACCTCCGTAATGGTCGTCGCTCCACTTCGGACCTCCGCAGACGGCATCGCTCCACCGACGGCGCCATCGCACCTTGGACATCTGCCTGGCAGTGGTGGGTTTGGGGCGTCAGGACCCAGCCCTGGAGGGGAGTAATGTCAGGGAACCACCAGCCACGCCTCCTTCCAAGGCTTAAACTCTCACTCAGCCTCTCTCTGCTCTAATCACCTACACCTGTTCCCCATTACATTTCCCGATTCCACCTCACTAACTGTCGGATCTAATCGTTGCCATGACAGATCTATCGGACTTCTAGCGCACAAGATGACAACTAAATAAAGACATTGTGGTTTACTCCCGGTTTCTGACACCTGGTCTATATTCGTGACACTTGCTATGTTTTAAATAACAGTTTTTGTCACCATCCTGTATGTTGATACCACAATGTGGCTGAATTCTCAAATCTGATTAGTTAGAAGGTGTTGCATTATTTATGTATGACAGTTCGGCTCATGCAGTTTTACTGTATATACATAAATAATAACTTTGTTAAGACACTTTGCTTGGTAGTGTTCTTTATCAAACCACCCTGTTTTTTTTTTTGTATAAGTGCAATTATATATTTATTTACACATACTTGGCCACTCCAGCACCTTCACCTTCACCTTCAGCTTCTTCAGCAAGGCAGTTGTCATCTTGGTGGTGTGTTGGGGATCATTATTATGTTGGAAAACTGCCATTCGGGCATCATGTTCTGCTTCAGAGTGTTACATGTTAAAATGTTGAAATCCATATTACCCTCAATAAATCGCAGCTCCTCAGTACCATGCAGCCCCAGACCATGAAACTGCCTCCACCATGCTTGACTGTAGGCAAGAAACAATTTTCTTGGTTCTCTTCACCATGGCGTCATCACGCATGTGTTACAGGTACCGGGTTGTGGTGCCCGTAGACAGCTGTATAAAAAAACTGAAAAGTGGAGAACAAAAAGGATGACACAGAAACTGTGGCTTGCCTTCATTAAATTTTTCTCAGTTATGAGAGAAATTTCCGGTGATGCATAGGCAAACTAGTCCCATTGCCCCCCCCCACAGGCGCAGAGGTATAATTACATGTATACGTTACTGTTTAAACATTACATGTTATGCAAAAATAAATCTTGAAAAAACAACTAATACACAATGTGGGCACACCTTCGTGGGCATCACACGCTCCCCGACAAAATAAGAATGGCTCTTGGCATTCCTTTAAACATATTACCCAAACAACATAAACTGTTCTTTAATCATAAACATCCTTAGTAATCGAAATTCTACCTAATAGCAAAGCGTTGTGGATGGAATATATGTGACTGGTGTATGGTGAGTATATGGTGGGTACGGTGTCTAAGTATACAAGATGGGTTGTAAACCTGGTAGACTCATTGGGGTAATGAATGACATGGGCAGGTATGGGGGTGAAGGGAGATGGGTGATGGGCGTGTATGGGGATAAGTGAGCAGAAACTGAGTTAAGATTAGTGTGTGACTGCATTGATGGTTCACCTAATGTTTCATAGGTGAGAAGCTGTTTCGGCTTCCTTCCACGTGTCGACCTTCTCAGTTCTGTGTGGCCTTGTTCAACAAGATGGGTTAGGGGTTGGCTTTCAGTGCTGGGCTCCACATACTGGTTGCCTTCATTTTCTTCCATAGGTCTACTGAGATCATGTAGGACCTTATCAGTTCCTTGGGTAGTTTCTCTTTCTGAAGGTGCCAGGATAAAGCTTGGTGAATACCCAGGTACAGTAAAAGGTGTGCTACATACAGGTTCTGGAGCTGCACAGAGGTTCCTCTGAGGCGAGGTAGATTTCTCAGGATGAGTAGGAGGCGCTGCCTCCTGTCTCACTGAAGGGGTTCTCAACCAATACCCTGGGTTGTAATCATCATCATCATCTGAACCAGAGCTATGACTTTCATTGGTGCCCGTTTGTGTGGCTGTCTGATCCCCCTGTCTTACTGTGCGTTGCTTTTTTCTAGTGATAGGTCTGGTATGAGGTACGGTGATGTCGAGAGGTAAGTCGTTCACCAGCAACAAGAGATTGCGATGCAATGTACGGGTTTTTTCCTGGTCCCCAGTTTCAGGACAGACAATGTAAACAGGATTGTTGGCCAGTTGTTGTTTAACACTGTAGACAGTCTTCTCCCAATACGGTCTTAACTTGCCTGGGCCCTTACGTTCACTGAGATTCCTAACCAGAACCCGATCACCTGGTTGTAAAACCACTCCTTTTGCTTTCCTGTCATAAATAACCTTTCCCCTTGCACTGGACTTCCTGCTGTTTTCACTGGCAATCCGGTAGGCTTCCGACATTCTTTCGGCCCATTTTTCGGCATAGCCTCTAGATGAATATGACTCCTTGTCTTCAGGTAACCCAAAGAGTAAGTCAACTGGGAGATGTGGATGACGGCCATAAAGGAGGAAAAAGGGCGAATAGCCAGTTGATTCATGTCTGGTGCAATTATATGCGTGTATAACATGCGGGAGGTGATCCTTCCACCGCAGTTTCTCACTTTCAGTCAGTGTCCTCAAAATCTGGAGTATGGTGCGGTTTAGCCGCTCAGCTGGGTTTCCTTGCGGGTGATACGGCGTTGTCCTGGAGTTGGCTACTCCCGACAGTTGCTGTAACGTTTGGAACAGTTTATTCTCAAACTCCCGGCCTTGGTCGTGATGAAGTTTGGCGGGGTACCCAAATTGGGGTATAAAGTCGCTAAACAGGCGCTCGGCTGCAGTCTTACCGCTCTTGTTCCTTGTGGGATACGCCTGTGCGAATCTGGTGAAATGATCAAGCACTACTAGAATGTACTCATAACCTCTACTGCTGGCTTCCAAATGTAAGTAGTCAATGCACACAAGCTCTAAAGGGAAACTGGACGTGATGCTGCCCATTGGTGCACGGATCTGTGTGGTAGGTTTCTTGGCCTTAATACATGGACATTTTCGGGTGACATAATCCTCTATTTCTTTTGCCATAAAGGGCCAGTAGAATCTCTCCCTAGCAAGGTGGAGGACTCTTTCTGTGCCCACAAGTCCCATCTCATTGTGCAGATATTTCAGAGCAAGCACCCTGTATTTGCAGGGGAGGACCAACTGTTTCTGCTCCTTAGTTCTTCAGTAAAGGAGATCATTTTCCAAATACAGCTTACTGCATTCATGAAGCAGCTTTTGAGCGGCTCCTCTCACTGTATTTCGGATTGCTTCCGTCAATTTAGTGCCAGACAGTTTTAACTCTCTTATCTGGTTTATTGCTTTATCCTCTTGCTGGGCCCTCACAAGATCCTCATGGTTGATGGGCAGTATGTTGGAGTGAGATTGTTGGAGCGGTTTAGAGGAGGTCATATTAAGTGCTGCCACCCAGGCTACGTCCTTGCTCTTGCTCTTAATTGCCTCATCTGTGACTTCCCCAGTGCAAGTCATCTCATATGTCTCTATATCCAGAGGCAGGGGTGACAAAGTGTCTGCATCTACATTTGACTTCCTGGGCCTGTATTTAATGTCAAATATAAAATCAGAAAGCTCACCAACCCACCGGTGACCGACCGCGTTGAGTTTCGTCGTCCCCAGGACATAAGTCAGCGGATTATTATCTGTATAGACAGTAAAGTGTGAAGCATAGTATAAGTAATTGCGGAACTTCTCACACACTGCCTATTTCAGTGCAAGGAACTCCAGTTTCCCACTGTGCAGATGGTAATTGCGTTCTGCTGGTGTGAGTGTTCTTGACCCATATCTGTTGACTCTCAGTTTGCTATCCTGGTGCTGGTATAGGACTGCTCCAAGGCCTCGATCTGAAGCATCGGTATGTAAAGTGAAAGGTAAGTGGAAATCAGGGTATGCCAAAACAGGTGGACTTGTCAAGAGAGTGACCAATTGTTCAAGGGCCCCCTGGTGTACAGCAGTCCAGCTAACAGGTTCTCGGCAGGGTAATTGTGGTCCCCCAGCACTTTTACCTTGTACTGGGATCTGGGTTTTTCCTGACTTCGTTTGAAGCAGCTAATAGATCGGCTTTGCAATTCGGGAGAAATCCTGAATGTATGAGCGGTAATAACCCAGGAATCCAGTCAGCTTCCTCACCTCACCAACTGTCTGTGGTGTTTTACTCATCAGGGTTTTGACAGCTTCCAAGTCACGGGGGTCTATTCTGATCCCCTCAGCTGACACAAGACGGCCCACATACCTGACTTCTTGTTTGAATAGCTCGCATTTCTTTGGCCTCAATTTTACTCCGTGGCGCTGGAGGGCCTGGAGGACTCTGCGGAGCGCCTCCACATGTTCATCGAATGTCTTTGCATAGCAGAGCACATCGTCAAGATATGGGATGCAGCACTCATCTCTGAGAGGCCCAAGCATTTCTTCCATGCTTCGCTGGAATGCTGCAGGGGCATTCGACAATCCAAATGGGACACGGACCCATTTATAAAGCCCCCAAGGAGTGATAAACGCGGTGAAATGGCGGGAATCTTCAGCAACAAAACCCTGGTGATAGGCTTTGCCCTGGTCCAATATGCTGAACCAGGTATTGCCTCCAAGGGCAGGTCCTGTATTCTAGGTAGAGGATGTCGGTCAGGGACAGTCTTCTTGTTCAGGAGGCGATAATCAATGCACAGCCTCAAGCTTCCATCTTTTTTTCTGACGCAGACAACTGGAGCAGCATACGGGGATTTGGTTTTAACTATCCAGCCTCTGAGCAACAGTTCCTGTATGTACTCTTTTACCTCTTTAAAGAGTGGCTTAGGGACTGAAGAGTAAGTCCTTCGCACGGGTATTGTATCCTTAAGTGTGATCGACATTTGTAGGCTTGGTATGCATCCAATATCGTTTTCACCTTGTGCGAAAGCGCCAGCTTCTTCGCGAAGCATTTCACTGACCACTAACCTTTTTTCCTCGCTAAGATGGCTAAGGTCAACATTAGGTTGCCATGAAGGTGGGCTGGGGCCATCAGGGGTTAAAACAGCACTGTTGATGGTTACTGTGGATGTCGGGTTGTTGGGCTGGAATCACCTTCTCAACAGTATGAATGCGGCCAAGAGCTGTCTTTCTTGGTAAAAGGATGGAGTGTTTTGTGTTGTTTCCGACAGGTACAGTAACATATAGCTTCCTTGGGTTTTGCACCTCCAACAGAGCATCCCCAAGATCCAGGTCGGCCAGCAATGCGTTATCGTCAGGTTCAAACAGGAAGGCTAAATCAGACGAATCCATGCTTGGTGGGACTTGGCATTTTATCCAGGCTACTTGACCCGCTGGAATGGCAACATCTTGTCTGCCAGTCCGTATACATCCACACTGTACAGAGGGTTTGCTGGCCTGGATGAAGCTTACAAGAAGCTCTGCTTTATCGGTTGATATCAACATGGCGTTACAAAGTAGGGTAGTAAGTGTGGGGACTAGCTGCTCAGGCTGTGTTTGTATCATCTCCTCCAGCACATTAAATCCCAGTAGTGGCCTCTCCAGGGTAAGGCTGCTGACAAGAAATGGCACAGTGACTGACAGAGCAGGATTTTCCTTTCCCATCAAATTAACTGTTAGGGATATCCAGCCATCAAATGGAATCATGTCACCATTAACTGCACAGACTTTC
Organism: Silurus asotus; assembly: GCA_024362625.1. Classification (NCBI taxonomy): domain Eukaryota; kingdom Metazoa; phylum Chordata; class Actinopteri; order Siluriformes; family Siluridae; genus Silurus; species Silurus asotus. The sequence continues at coordinate 1,952,843 of MU554589.1, read as the reverse complement.
AGCTCCTCTCCATCCTGAAAAATCTCGCTAAGCGAGTTAACAATGGTATCTGGCAAGTATTTGTTTTTCCAATCTCTGTCAATCATGCTCACCTGAGCTCAAGTATCTAGCAAAGCAGTCACAGCTAACCCATTCAGGTTACAGTAGGTGAGAACTTTTCTTCCAATGAGTTTGGCAAGACGCCCACTTTTGCTGTTCAGTAGGATGTGAAATGGTGTACCAGAGGTTGGGTTTGTTTGTCTCTGACTTTGTACTTCTGTTATGCCTTGTGCTTGAACGGCTGTCACACTTTGTGTGTCTGGGTCATTGGTATGGCGGGTGTGTGTCTGGGACTTTAGGGATCCAGTCACTGTCTGTCCCCCAACAGGGACTGGCTCCAGTTTTCCTGCTGCACCGTTTTCTTCAGGCATCCCACTGCTCGATGACCGTCTTGGCCACAACGGAAACAGTGAGTGCAAGCGGAGTAGTTCTGTTCAATGCACTTGTGACATCCATATAGTTTCTCCCTCCTGTCGTTTGTCTTACCTCTCTGTGCATGCCTGACTTGTCCCGGTTTTTGTGTTTGTACTGACTGTTGCATAACCTCTACAAGACTGGTCAGCTTCTCAACTTTGCCTGTCAACTGTTGGATCACATCTGTTTTTGATTTCTTTTCAACTTTTTCTTCCTTGACACCAGGAGACTGAATGACATTTGCTTCAGCCTGAGCACTGTAGCAAGCCTTTGACGGGTGGCCGGACCTAAACGCCTCTGTCTTCCACGTTCATCGCTCAATATCTTATGTATCTGTTTTAGGATTGTCTCATCAGTCACACTAGGATCTGCAAGCAATGGTTTGAGTTCTCGACGGATTTCATCATGTTTGTGTCCCAGGCCTTGATGTACAGTATGGAGGAAAACATCCTGAACTGTGCTTGGACTGTACCTCACATCTGTATCAGCACGTCTTAAGGCCAGCAAGATCTTTTGCTTAAGCCCTATTGCTCTATACAGAAATTGTTGAGGTGTCTCGTTGTCCTTCTGTTTGGTGCACATGAGCTCCTGGAAAAGCTCCAAGGTGTTTTGCTCACCGAGGTGGGAGTAAAGAAAAACTTTGAACTCTTCGATAGTCAGATCTTCCTTGTTCATGAGCATATCTTTGAAATTTCCAGGTTTTATTGCCCTGAGGACAGCTTTAACAATTTCTGCATCACTAAATTGCTCCTTTACCCCTTCTTCAATCTGGCGGCAAACATTGTTATAACTGATGTCTGAACCATGATCTCCAATCTGACCACCCTGAATCTTGAACTCTCTACGATGTAGATAGGACAACTCTCTTAAGGAGACCAACTTGTCATGAGCAACAGTTGTGGGATATTCACCCAAACGCTTAGTGTTCAATGTGTCCCTATTCTGTGATGTAAACTCTGACTTTGCAGGTGAATGGAGTGTGGACTGCAGAGTGGAGGTGGGTATGTACTGTGTAATCTTCTTACTAAGTTCCTCATAGCTAGCCAGTAATTTATGTATTTCTGAGTTGTGTGTGTTGATAGCTGTGTTTACTAAAGGGTGTATTGCATTAGCATCAACTTCAACAGTCTCACCATCAACTGGATTTACATTAACATTAGCTCGAGTTTCCTCACCAGTGATATCAACTTGTAAGTTTGACAGTGGAACATGTGAGACAGCATTACCTTTTACACACATTTGTATGTCAGACACATGACTCTGAATATTTACATCAACTACCTCTTTCAACTCTAATAAGTGAGCTAGGCCTTCATCCTCAGACTCTTGCAAGTGCTTACTGTGCATGAAACTGCTGATGTAGTCGAAACAAGCCTCCTCATCCATAGGTGCCAAACGAGACCGGGCCACCCCTGGCACAGGACCCAGCGACTTTGCAATCTGGAACAGTTCATCTGCAGAAAGGGTGAGCAGGCCTTTCTTGATGGTCCACACCAAGCTTTTCCTCTCACTGTCTGCCATGAGTGCTTCCCTCTTTCACGCAATGGGTAACCTGGGCTGGAACCGTATCGAATCTCTCTCCCCAATGAGTGGCTAGTGCCCTGGCTGGTCACCTTTGGTCCCAGGTGTCTGTATCACTGGATCATCTTTCACCCTGACAGCGGAGAAGATCCCGGACGAGCCCCCAATAAACTGTTACAGGTACCGGGTTGTGGTGCCCGTAGACAGCTGTATAAAAAAACTGAAAAGTGGAGAACAAAAAGGATGACACAGAAACTGTGGCTTGCCTTCATTAAATCTTTCTCAGTTATGAGAGAAATTTCCGGTGATGCATAGGCAAACTAGTCCCATTGTCCCCCCCTACAGGCGCAGAGGTATAATTACATGTATACGTTACTGTTTAAACATTACATGTTATGCAAAAATAAATCTTGAAAAAAGAGTGTATAATAAAAATTAACTACAAAAAAAAAACAACTAATACACAATGTGGGCACTCCTTCGTGGGCATCACACATGCTGGACACCATCTGAGCCAAACAAGTTTATCTCAGTTTCATCAGAACACAGGACATGGTTCCAGTAACTCATGCTCTTGGACAGGTCATCTTTAGCAAACTGTTTGCAGGATTTTCTTGTAAACAGCTTTAGAAGAGGCTCCTCCTTGGACGACGGCCTGCATACCGACCTGTTGCCGTTCGTGGCGTACGGTCTGTGTACGGTCTGACAAGCAGATTTTCCTCTTCTGCAGCCTCTAAAGCAGTGGTTCTTAACCTTGTCGGAGGTATTGACCTCCACCAGTTTCATATGCGCATCCCCCGCGTCGGGTGTGTGTCTTAACCTCTGCCGAACCCCTAACACTGACTCACCGAACCCCTGGGGTTCGATCGAACCCAGGTTAAGAACCACTGCTCTAAAGCAATGCTGCAGCATTAAGGAGTCTGTTTTTTGAAGCAGCTTCTGCACCTGACTCACAGCACGAGGACTTAAATTCTCTGATGGACCCTTGTGAGGTCTGTTCCGAGTGGAACCCGTTTTAGAAAACCTCTGTATGACCCTGACCACTGTACTGTAACTCAGTTTTAGGGGGTTACTGATCTTCTTACAGCCAGTCTTGACTATGAGGTCCATGTAGAACATACAGTGGTCAGTATTAGAGAATTGGAATTGAAGCACCAAATTGTATCTGCCCTAAAACATAATACACACATTTGTATGGTTTTGTCAAGCAGACAAAAACATGTCTATCTATCTATCTATCTATCTATCTATCTATCTATCTATCTATCTATCTATCTATCTATCTATTATATACTGTATACATATAAAAAGTTATTCTATTAGAGACAGAAATATCTCTTTTAGACTTATCTGCCAACAGAACTTTCTTCAACTCATTGTAAACAAAATGTTTCCAATTTCTCTTCGTTTCCTAATTTATGTTTATAAATTATCATTCACATATTTGCAGCTTAATAGAGTGAATATATTTGGCGCTGTCCTGAGCAGCGTTTCCCCCAAATCAGATGTGTATTTTGTGTGTCTTCATTTTCCTCAGCTCTTCTCTACTTGATTTTATTCTGACATTAATTCTGCAGTAGGTTTCAATTCCTTCAAGGACTCTCTCTCTCTCTCTCTCTCTCTCTCTCTCTCTCTCTCTCTCTCTCTCTCTCTCTCTCTCATTTACTGCCTTCCAAAATCTAGGTCAGGTAAGTATTAGCGACAGAGGTGTTTGAATGTTTGAGAGATCAGCCACTTCTTTCATGAAGCTGCATTAGTCCCTTGCTGCTCAGTAATAAAAGGATGGCAAGATTTATAATTCATCTTTTAACCCTTTCATGCATAGTGGCTCCACCTGCATTCATTTTGTTTTTATAAAAATGAAAAAGAATGGAAATTATATTCTCAATTCTTTGTAGGCAAAGTTCATATTCGATTAGGAATCTTGTGTTTATCTTAACATATAAACACATTCTCAATTCTCTACATACAACCCAGTTCTTTCCATCTATAAACACATTTTCAATTCTCTATAAACACATTCTCAATTCACTATATTTATAGACACATAGAAACTAAGGATGTCAAGTCAAGTCAGATTTACTTCTATAGTTCTTTTCACAACAGACATCGTCTCAAAGCAGCTTAATAGAATTTAACAGTGAAGGTGAATGGTGTGTGTTTATCCCTGATGAGCAGCTGTGGTGACTGTGGTGAAGGAAAAACTCTCTTAGATGTTATGAGGAAGAAACCTTGAGAGGAACCAGACTCAAAAGGGGAACCCATACTAATTTGGGTGACATCAAGAGTTTGATCATAAATCTTTCAACACTACAGAACACTAGAGAGAGAGAACTAACATGAGCACTGATCATGACTGGAGCTGGAGCAACCTCAGGGTGTCTCGGGATGGGGAGAGAAAGAGAAGCAGTGGAGAGAAATTAGCGTAGCTGCTGTTCATGATATTAAAAGCACAAGTTGATAATGTGCATGTGATCAGATGTTCTGGAGCACAAGGTTATGATGTGAGATGTGTTATGTGTAGAACTCGCTACATAGATACGTCTTTAATAAACTGGGAGAGTGTGTCTGAGCCCCGAACACTGTCAGGAAGACTGTTCCGAAGTTTAGGAGCTAAATGTGAAAATGTTCTACCACCTTTAGTGGACTTTGCTATTCTAGGAACTACTAGAAGTCCAGAGTTTTGAGATCTCAGGGAGCATGAGGGATTGTAGTGTGTTAGAAGACTGGAGAGATACATGGAGATAAACCATTTAGTGTTTAGTAGGTAAGAAGCAGTAGTGTGTAGTGGATTTGAAACTTAACAGGAAGCCAGTGTAGGGATGAGAAGATTGGGGTTATATGGTGATATTTTCTTGACCTTGTGAGAACTCTGTCTGCTGCATTTTGGACAAACTGTAGCTTGTTTATTAGTCCAGTCTGGAGGTCATGAACGCATGGAGGAGTTTCTCTGCATCTGATATAAGCAACATGTTTCTTAACTTAGCAATATTTTTGAGGTGGAAGAAGCTAATCTAATCTTTTCCACAAAGGGCCGGTATTGGTACAGGTTATTCCAACCAAACAGGAGCCACACCTAATAGTAAATGAAAATAAAAATAATCAGATTCAAACAGGTGGAATTTGGTGTGGACTTGTAAAAATAAATAAAAAAATAAATAAAAACAGCTCTGGTATAGAGACACTAATTTTTTATAGACACATTCTCAATTCTCACTTGTTCATAAACACATTCTCAATCGTCTATAGACTCATTCTATACAGTAAAGACTCCAATGTATGTTTTATAAATCCAATGTATGTGTAATACTTGTTTTCTTTTTTGACAAACTTTCTAATAAAGTAAAACATTGACCCTAATAAATGCTCTAACTTTTGACTACTTTTTTTAAAATACTGAAAATAGATTTTTAATATGAAATTACTTTCAAGAATGTGGCTGTTTTCGTCTTATTACATATATTTTTTATTTATTAAATTCCATTGATATTTTCTGTATTCATTCATCATTATTTATTTCGGAGGTTCGGTTATTCCATATATAAACTATTCATTTAATGATTTTTTGTATATTACATTTAGTAAAAGGCGCACATTCATATGACCTTCACTATATAATATATATAATATATTTAAGAAATTAATTAATTTATTTATTTATTTATTTTTTATTTTTTTACAGATGACGTTTGTAATGGGGTGATTTTTGTCTATATTCACAAAGCCCCGCCTTCAGGACCTATGATTGGTCCGTGGAGCGTCTCTAAAATGATTGACAGGAGGCGGATCCAATCACAACCGAGCAAGCACTCAATACAGGAAGTCTTGTTTCCCAATAGGTTTTCTCGGCTTTGTAAATTAATTATAATTATTATTGTTTTGTCCGAAATATTTTTACAACTATAAATAATTTGCACCGATTCATTTAATGTATGAAATAAAATATATTGATATATATTGATCGTTTAAATATTTGGATATAGAGCAAATAGAACAACAAAACAACACAATTTACTTAAAAAAAAAACGTGACTCAAAAAACAAAACGGAAACAAAAAAACAACAACGAGATTTTAATTGAAAATTAAGCGATGCACTGAAACCCGGAAGTACTGAACCGTGCTTATTTGATTCACCCAGAATGCATTGCGGCAGCCATCATGGCGGCTTACTGACTAGGAAAAGCGGTGAGTATCTTTTCATCAATTATGACTGTTTTATTTATTAGTCAGCTTTTTTCTGGTTTATTTCCTCCTCAGGTCAGTGTGTGTTTATTAGATGAAGGATTTGTGTTTATTAGTAGTTAATAAAAGCGAGACAGATGGTGAAGATGTGCAGCTCAGTGTGAGGAAGAGGTTCAGAAAGCGGTATTTGGATTCTCTGTGGATTCTCCTGGATCCTGATTACAGAGGGATGATTATATGTTCCTTTTCTGTCTGAGCTTTATTTTACAGTTTATTTTTTATTTCATACAGCGAGAAGACACATATAAGGCGGATAAAACACCAACCCTCGAGCAGAAACTATGAGCACTCAGGTAAGTGGAGCTGTTTATCTCTGTGGCACTGAGATTTTATATCAGTCTGGAAAAAGTTCAACACGGTGGTTGCAAAATATCAGGATTTTCCCAAACTGGAAACTTCCCATGGAAATAAACGGGAAATTTAACAAATTGCAGCTTTTGACAATTACAGGGAACTTTTAAATGTAGTTTTAAAAAGATCCTGCAGGATAATTTTGGTTAAAACAACCAGATCAAATACAGTTCAATGCAATTTCTCCACATATTCATCAATTTCTCCATCAAATATTCATCAATTTCTCCATCGCAAAGCATTTAATTTTGTCGATCCTGCACAGAAAATCATATCCAAATATTCACATAAATTGCATGAATATAAAAAGTGTTTAGAACCTAATTGTGCTGTGTGTAAGCCAGTGTGCAACAAAATTCTACTAACAATTATTTCAAAAATTGTATAAAAAATTGTATTATTTGAATGCATGTCCGCTTATGAACAAACAAAATGTTTGTTTGTATATGATTTTAGTTTTGATCAATTTCCCTAAATTCCTGGTAAGTTTCCAACTTGGTATATTTCCACAATTCCCTAGATGAAGTGACTGTGCAAAGATTCCGGAAATTTCCTTCCCTTTTCAACCCCAGTTAACAGCATGGTTTATATTCGACCTGCCGCTGAATGTGATTTCTTGTGTTTATTTTTATTTTTTTTATTATTTTCTCTCTTACAGTACAGCATTCTGTTCAAGCAGGAGCATGGTGAGTGTTTTCTTTCTTTTTATTTATTTATTTACAACATCTATGTATTTATGATGGTGTTTTTTGATTCTGCAGTTGATTTTGTTGAGGAATTACATTTATTATTACGAGCAACTGGAAAACCGGATCATTTTGGCGACTTGGTTCTTTGAATCTCGTTCATCTGAATGAACAAATCGTCACCTGAGACATTTAGTTTATTTTGTTCCCTTGATCAGAAATAAAAATGACACAATGTTAGATTTTTAGTAATCAGTAAACATGTCTGCATACACCAACCTTGACTACAGACTTACCGGTCACGTGACACAAGAACAATCGACTTGGACTAGAGGACTTGTGAGATGAACTACTCAACATAAATTGAGAATTCACAGAAAATCAACATAAATCACATTCAAGACTCGTTCAAAATGAACGGATCGCTCTTTGATCGAATACCTTTTCTCTCGCTGTGAACGTGCACCACGTGATTCAATCTAATAAAATAAATAATAAAAAAAATATATATGGTTCTACTTTTCCTTGATTTCATTTGGAAGTTGTTTCTGAGCTCCTGTTTGTCTCGTCTGCGTCTGTAGCCCATGACGATGCCATCTGGACGGCAGCATGGGGGAAAAGCGAGAAAGACGGATCCGAGACCATCATCACCGGCTCTCTGGATGACATGGTGAAAGTGTGGAAATGGTAACATCAAATAAAGATATGAAGACATTACATGCACGTGGACTCTCGGGGAAACCCTTCAGCACATACGTTAGAATCGATCACTTCTTCTAGGTCATTACGTGCTTCATGATGTGGCGCAGTGCATTCTGGGAAAATGGAAGGAAGTAGTGATTTAGGATGTGGATTAAAAACCATCAGGTCGAAAACCATTGGGTATTAATCAAATTCACTATTCACAAACTGCTGTCAGTTTTATCACTGAACAAATTAGAAGGTAAATGAACAGAAAATAAATATTATGAACAAAAACGTGATTTTTATTTATTCATTTATTATTATTTTCTCCCCCACAATTATGTTTTGACTTTTTCCCAGAACGCGATATGAGGTGACTTGGAGGGCGATTTTCCATAGTCATTCTTCATGAGAAGGATTACAGAACACACAAATGAAGTGAAACAAAACCATCGCTAAACGTTTCTCGAGCATGCCGGTCCGGCGATTAAAACCGTCCGTGTGGATACATGGCAAAAGTTCCGTTCGGAGTTCCGATGATTTACGTCCTTCAAAACACATTAGTTACTTCAAAATGTTTGCAAGAATAATCAGGCTTCATGTCTAGTTTGATTTTACCAATAATAAACACACATTTGTGTAAAGCACCATATTTGTTTACGTCCCCATTGATTCGAGTAGTAAACATTTAAATACCTCTTCATTTTTTTAATAAATCAGTTGGCACCTAATAATGACACTACTTGGGGGAGGAAGGTAGGAAGGTTGCCTGGACACCAGCAATACGTCAATTTTAAAATTAGACGCATCCATGTTAATTATGTGCCATCAGAAGGATGGTTTATTCAGAAAAGAACCTCGTCTCCTTTGTGAAATGTGGTTGATGATCTGTGTGAATGAACTTGGAACACTGGAGTATCTGGAAAGATGTTTTATTTGAGCGATCTTCTCAGTTGGTTATTGACTGCCTTCTGCAGGTCTGATGAAAAGCTGGAGCTACAGTGGACCCTGGAAGGCCACCAGCTGGGTGTGGTGTCTGTGGACATTAGCCATAACGGCGCCATCGCTGCCTCCAGCTCTCTGGATGCTCACATCCGCCTCTGGGACCTGGAGTCTGGCAAACAAATTAAATCCATGGATGCAGGACCAGGTGAGGGTTTTCTTCATATCATCTGGATCTGCCTTTCACGTGCTGTGATGATGATGGAAAAAGAAAAGACCAGTTACTAAAAGAATTCCCTGATTCCCTCGAGTGTAAAATGATTAATAATGATTACAGATCGGGTTTTATTTCTTCATATCCTTACAATTTTTTGATGAATGCACCATCATTTTTTTGTTGTTGTTGTTGCTCCTCCTCATGTTTCTTAGTCGATGCCTGGAGTGTAGCGTTCTCCCCCGACTCCAAATACATCGCCACAGGAAGCCATCTTGGCAAGGTGAACATCTTCGGTGTTGAGAGTGGAAAGAAGGAACACTCCCTGGACACCAGAGGAAAGTTTATTCTCAGCATAGCCTACGTAAGACCTTTCACCACGACACGCACGTTAAACGGGTTTGTTATAAAAAACTGGCTAGTTTGAACGGTACCTGGCGATAACCGATTAATCAATTATTAAGTTTCTCTTTCACTGGATAAAATAAACAACCCTTGTAAAATAGTTCTGGACGTCATTACATGAAATTTAAAAACGGTATTAAATCATAACAATTAATTAAATAAACATGAATATTCCTTAATAAATCTCATTATATTTTTAATCAATTACGAATAATAATTATAACCTGAACTGCGTAAAAAATAAATAAATAAATAAATAAAAGCACGTAGTGTCAGTGATTCGCCTCTGGAGGCCGCTATTGTAATGACGTCTCTCAGACATCTCTCTGTGTCTTTCTTTCCCAGAGCCCAGATGGAAAATATTTAGCCAGCGGTGCGATCGATGGAATCATTAATATCTTCGACATTGCGACTGGGAAACTCCTGCACACGCTGGAAGGTAAAATGACTCCTCAGCTGGAGGACAGTGTGACTGAAAACCATCAAAATGAAATGTTGTGCCTTATATGACCTCGGTGCTGCAAAACCAAACATACCGACAATACAGAGGTTCATAATAGAGATTTATTTATTTTATTTTACAGATAGCTAAATCGTATTTGCAGTTAAATGATAAAATGGATACAAACAAAAATAACACTCCATGTAGAATAGTACTGAACTTTAAAAAAAAAAAAAAAGAAGAATATTATTTCTATTAATAAATATTGAAAACAATATTGGAAAAAAAACACAGCACGTGGTGTCAGTAATCTGCCTCTAGAGGCCGCTGTTGTACTGCATAACGCAACCCGGAAAATCTCTCTGTATGGATATTTTGCCGATGGTTCGAACAATCAACTATCAGCGCCGATTAATCTAAAAAAAACGATGTATCAGTCGACCTCTACTCCTGACCATCAGATCCACGTGTCCTTGATAACCAATTAGTTCTCTTTTGCTGTTTTTAATAACCTCATCTTGGGGAAAAAAAATTTCTCCTGATAAATTAAAATGCGTGTGTGTGTTCTCTCTCTCCAGGCCACGCCATGCCCATCCGCTCGCTCACGTTCTCTCCTGACTCTCAGCTGTTAGTCACGGCCTCAGACGACGGCTACATCAAGATTTATGACGTGTAAGACTCACGTGATGAATTTGTTGGAGTCTGTATTATGCTGTTGATGTTTTGCAGTTTTTTGTTGGTGGTGGTGTTGTTTGTGTCCACATTTCCTGCAAAGAGATGGGGTGTGTGTGTGTGTGTTTTACAGACAACACGCTAACCTGGCAGGCACGCTGAGTGGCCACGCGTCTTGGGTGCTGAACGTGTCCTTTTCACCCGACAGCACACACTTTGTGTCCAGGTAAACGTCAAAACACAATCCATGTCCCAATATAGACACATACACACAAACAAAAGTGTGTGTTGCAGTGGAACGAAGCGTTTGTCCTTGTTCTTTGCAGCTCGTCAGATAAGAGTGTGAAGGTGTGGGAGGCGAGCACCAGGGCATGTGTGAACACTTTCTTTGACCATCAGGACCAGGTAATGATTGTATGAGAGGATCCTTTCAGAAAAGAGTATGAAAGAGAAGACACTGATCTGATACGATGAATTAATACACCAACCGCTTAGAGAATCATCTGCCCTTAATATCACATCATTACAAAAGTCTCTACACCACATGATCATTATTAGTAACATTATCAGGGGTCCAAGCACCAAAGGTTATCAGTCATTCTACCGTTTCCTAATTTTTTAATCATCTGGTAAGAAAAAAAAACTGGCACAAAATGTACGAAATTGAAATACACTCAACAAAAACACCGATTATACTCAGTAGGCATCTTCAGGACCATGGCCTGGGACCTAAAGTTTGCTTGCCAGCATCACCTACTGATTTAATTGTTTCAGCAACAAGGTTCGATTGTACTCGCCGATAACCGATTCTTTTATTATTAGCATTGAAATTTTTTCTATAATATGAAATTTATAAAGAAACTGAAATTAAAACCGCCAGTAGGTGGCAGCAAGTCACCATTAATAAGTGAGTCATTGTGATTGAGCCGAATCATTTAAACGAGTGATTCATTCCGGAATGAAACACTGTTGTGTAGACACACAAACCGGTGCTGTGGGATTATTTTTGATGGTGAAATCGATCAATGTGGTGTCTAAAATTCGAGTCTCTTTCTATTAATTACTTGTTTATTGAACTTTATATTGAAAATCTAAATCACATATGTGAGCGTGCCGATTTTTATAGAAAAAAAACACAGCACTTTTTCTTGTGATCTTGATTAACTGTGTGAAATGAAAAAAATTTACACCTTTTTCGCCGCCATATCTGATCTTTCTATATGCAATTTAATAGACAATCATGCAGTGAAATGTTACTTTCATCTATTCAGCATTTTTTTTTTTCCTTTTTTTTTTTAAAAGGTCTGGAGCGTGAAGTACAACAGCACAGGATCGAAGATCATTTCTGCTGGAGACGACAGAGCCATCCACATATATGACTGTCCCATGTGAAGCACCTTTCACCATTCCTCTACCATGCATCATACCACAGAGCTTCCTCTCCAGATTCCTCATGTCCCCGATGATGTTTTCCTCCACCAGCTCTAGTATCAACCTCGTAAAGCTTCATAACACACACAGTCTGCACCCTGCTTCTGTAATCTAATCCTCAAACACACATGTGCAGGTATTGACAAAAGGCCGTGAGATTTGTTCATGCTCCACTTTCAAAACAATAAAAGGGTTTTTTTTAAATATGTTTTATTAGAAAGCGCCTTTTGTCTTATTTGTCTGGACATTGTGCATCACCCCCTTCTGCTGAACTCTCATCCTTCTGAGCAGGGAGAACCGCAGGATTAACAGATGTGTAGCATCCTTGTGAGCTCATCTTAGCTCACTCCAAAAACGTGTCTTTTCTGGTTTTTGAGACACAAACTCTCCTATTGTTTCTATAAAACAAATCTTTAAATATCTAGATGTTCCAAAATCCTCCCTTAGCATGAAGAACAGCTTTCCACACTCAACATCTGGACATTTAATTTCTCCAAACATCCAGATCAAAAACTTGCCAAAGTTGTTCTTCACTAGTTGGAGTTTTCTTCTTGTGGTCCAGTTCATCCCAGAGCAGCTCAGTAGGACTTGGGTGCAGTGACTGGAGGGAGAGGGGGGGAGAGGGGGCGGGTCGTTCCAGATCCAGACGACTGTTTGCTCTAGAAATAACTCCTACAGGCTCATCGCCTTGTTGTACGGTGAAGTCGGTTCCAATGAACTGCAGTCCAGACGGAACTGCATGGTGTTGGAAGTGTGGAATGGGAGACGTTGGTTCACTTTCCGGAACCTTTCCTGCTCCAAAACAAAACCAAAACCATTAAACTTCCACATCCATGTGTGAGTGTGATGGAGTCTGATCACATCTTCTCTCCTGTTCTTCTGGTAGAGACACAAATGGATGTTGAGATAATCATAAGAAGGTTTGCAGTAATAGTAATTTGTTTAATCTCTCAAATAATTTTATACACATCATTATACATAAATCAAACGTATCCTACAGAAGGATATTTCACATTTACAAAACATGTTTGGCCACACCCACATCTTTCTTTTCAACTAAAATACAAGGTGTGTCGGGGAGAAAAAAAAAAAAAAAAGGGCACCGTTAACGACAAAAGTAGGTATAAAGAAGCCCATGCTCCGTTTCCACACATGTTCATGCCTTCTGGTGCCTCCTTCATACATCCTGTGATCATCTGAGCTGTTTGTGGTTCAGTGCCAGCCATCTGATTCAGGCGACGGCTAAAGCCATTTAAAAAGTCACGTATGTCAGGGATTAACACGTCACTAGACATCACGAGTCACGAAGAAACACTTTACGAAGATAAAGAAACAGAAATCGTCACGCTTACAGTGTAAATACTGTAGGAAAAAAAAATACAGGGTAGCAGGTCACTGGAGACGTGAGGAGACCCAGCTTAGCGTTTTCATATCAAGTGATATGGTATTCATACATCCAGGTTTTGGAGCCACATCTGCTCCCATCCAGATGTTAATTTTTTTTGACGAGAGGCCTTGAATATTTCAGCAGGACCGCATACTGCATCCATGGCAAAAATACAACAAAGAAGACCCAGGACTGTTGAGCAGTTACAGTCCTATTTTTTATGTCTCATTCCGCCAACATGTCTCAAGCGGAGGCTGCAGATTTTTATTTACTGGAGACGCCTTTAACCAGAGCAACTTACCTTTCTCAATTCATACAAGTAAGCAGCTATGGGGTTAAGGGCCTTGCTCAGGGGCCCAAGATTGGCAGCTTGTTGCGGCTGGGATTTGAACACACAGGGATCGGGGCTTAAATCTGTCTGTAAGATTGCAAAACTCATGTGTGTGCTGTGAGTAACTTCTTGACATTTTTGGCACCAAATAGTTATACGTTCATCTTCGTTTCGTGAAACGCTCAAAAAATAAACTGTACGTACGATCCGGTCTGGTCCCCGTCCCCAAATCCTGCTCATGCTATAAAACACACCCTTGACGTGTAAAACTATTAAAAAGGCAACGTTAAAAAAAGGCAGGAAGGCCCAAGCGGCCTTGTGTGTGTTTTGTGTGTTTACACCCTGGTTTTTCACCAGTGTCTGGTGTGGACGAGTTCGGGTCGCAGGCTGAGCCTCTTCAGCGTCTCGTAGCCGATGACGATGAGGATGGAGGTCGGCATGGAGGAGATGATGCGAGCCGAGAGACCCTTGGTCAGGCCCCGTATGCCCTCCTCAGCCATGAGCTGCTTAAACGTTTCAATCACCGAAGAACGGCCTTCAACCTTGTGCAAAAGAGGGGAAGATACGTTTAGGTCAATATACAGAGTGGGTAAAAAGCACCTATACCCGGTGGCCTGCGGCGGTACTGCAGGGGGACCTGCTAATTAATGCTGAAAATAATAAATAATAAAAAATAAAACCATCAAAGATAAAACACTTCATTTAAAAAATATCATTATTACATTAATTTTCTTTAATACGTAAAGCGAGGGTCCCTGCTCCATATCTCTATCACCTATGGAGACCTTGACCTGAAAAATTTTGAAGACCCCCATTTTGTGACAATTTTAAAGATCTGCTAAGCATAACTCTCCTTCTACCAACCAAATTTCCACTTTCTGGTTGATGGCATGTGGTTTTATCCTGCAAGTACAAGCCCATAAACATCACGCTCCCACCCCCATGCTTCACAGATGGGATGGTGTTTCTAAAAACCTTTGTGCTAAATAAAAAACGCTGATCATTCTGGCTGAAGAAGAAAACACTCCACACTTCTGTTTTAACCTGGTCTTAATGATGATACAGATGATTTTCTGGAACTGGTTCCTGATACCTCATCAGCTTCTTTGGTCTTGACCTGAACCCCAAGACAACAACAAAGTCGGTTCGTAAAATCTTATTTTGCTCGTATAGGGTTCTGGGTGGTCTGAAGATTTGGCTCAATAGAGAACAAGAAGAAATTTTAACAGGTTGAGGTTTTGCAGGGTGGGAATTTGAACATGAATAAATCTTTACTAACAGGAGGCACTTTGTCTTTGGCACAATGTTTTTTTTTCCAGAGCAGATTGTGGTTTAGAGAAATGCCAATAATAATAGTAAGAGTTTTTACCTGCACTCTGGCTCTCACTACATCCATGGGGTTGGTGAGGGTGGAGGCAGTGGCAGCAGCCATTGGTCCAGCCACAGCCTGCAGGAGGAGGTGTGGGCAGTTGGACGGGGCCAGTCGGGACAGCTGTTCTGTTTCAGCACAAAACACACCCTGCGTTAGTCGTCGGCATGGCGACCAAATTGTTTTTAAACGCGAACGATTGATGCCCCGGCGCCTAGAAACAGGATTCCTAGATTCCTTTTTTAAAGCTCTATAGTCTGTACTACACTCATCCGCTTTTGTGTAAAACATTAAATGCCCCCAAACACACCGCCATGATGACAACTGCCCTGCTGAGGAAGCTGAAGATGATGAAGTGGCCAAGAATTTCTCCAGACAAAGTATTAAATAAAAGCTGTGAAAACTAATGTGATTTGTTTAGATCTAAAAAATCTTTTATATTTTTATAAATTTGACTTTGAAATTTCACTTCAGGCTCTTTTCTTTAGCAGTTAAAACCCCAAACACACAATAATTCCACTAAACACACCAGGTTTAATAGCACAGGACGTACGGCGGTGAAGAAGATAAGCGCACCTGCGTAGAAGTGATAAAAAGGCCACCACACTGCACTGTTGGGGATGTAGGTGAGAAGAGACGCCACATAGCCGCGGTAAAACCCCCGGAAACCGTCTGCCGCAAAAATCTGCACCGCAATGTCTCGGGTCTGACCGAAAGTCACTCTGGGCTTCGACGCCGTGACGGCCGTCTTGGACTTGAGCTTAAAGCGGGTGAGATGTTCCCCCTGGCCTTGCATCATGAGCTGCTGGGAGACCACGTCGATGGGCACCGTGATGCTCTGGGCCACCAGCGAGGCAGAGCCGCCAGCCACCAGCGACTTGAAAGTGTTGTTAGAGGAATACTGCGAGACGTACTTCCTGACCAGCTCGTAGGTGGTGATGTAGGCCTGCCCTGAGATCAGCGTGAAGGTGTTGACCATGAAGCCGCGGTAAAGTCCTTGCACGCCTTCAGCTTTGAAGATCTTACAGAAGGCATCGAAAGTGCCGTTATAAAGCGACCTCCCCTTCTGAACCTGCAGCCGGGTTCGGATCAGGGTGAAGGGGTAGATGGTGATGCGTGTGCTCAAAGTCATGAACACGCCGATGGAGTAGAACTTCCTCTTGTCCAGGTCTTCCCATTCGATGATCCGGATGTTCCGTTTCTGCTGCATAGTTTCAGCTGATGGGTTCCTTCCTCCGACAGGCTCCTGCGCTGCACCTGCCCATCAACCTACAGAACCATGAGGAACAAGAACAGGTCAGAGAGATGCATGCTGGGAATCATGCGATCAAGACAATCAATAGAGCCGCATGGGACTCCTTTAAAACAACAAGGTTATATGGATGTGTTGAGGTCAGCAAAACTGCCTAGATTCAGCTCGTATGTTTACAAGGAGTTGTGTCTTCAGATGAAAGGTCCTGCAATGACTTTTGCTCCCCAGAGCACTTCCGAGACCATCGGCATCGGTCCAAAGGGCAGTACAACTAACTAGCTATAGATAAGCTCAGGCGAGATTGCTGGTGGGGCATTAGGGCTGTGTATCGAGAAAGTCTATCGGTATCACGATACCAGTGTTGCGATACTGTAAGCAAAACAATATTAGATATGCGCGGTATATACGGGTATATACTGTACTTTAAACGGTATGATATCGTAATTTTGCTGAATTCTCTATTTCATAAGCTGCTGTTCAGAAATTCACCTGTAGGCGGCAGTGCTTCCCAAAATTGCTGCGAAACCAGTTCAAAGACTGAAAAGTATATATATATATATATATATATATATAAATATCTTTTTTTTCTAAATATTTTTAGACATTAAACTTTAACTATGTTCCGTGTCGTTTTTTTCGATTCGCTTATCTTTCAAGGCTGGTTATTTGTCACTTTTCTAGTATCGATAGCGAGGTATTACATTTCGGTATCGTACCGAAGCCAGAATGATGGTATAGAACCATCTCTAGGCGATATATTGGGGTATTTTTGGAAAAAGATATCATTCATCAAGAAATCTATCATTAAAAACACACCACTATATGCAGACACTATTGTTTAACCGGAACGCCGTTTTAGTGGCACCTTAAGTGAAAATTTATGACCGTCATATTATGTGACCTTAGAGGGCGCCATTGCTCAAATACTTAAACAAGTATTTAGTGTACAGGTTAATTAGCGTGTTTGATTCTCCGCAGCATGAAGACAGACTGTTGTGCAAATGGAATGAGCACAGTTCTTGCGGACATTTTATGACCAGAAGCCGCTGATGTTCGAATTTATGCTGTTAGCCTAGCGAAATTCTGATTTAAGCAATGGCGCCCTCTAATGGCCACCGATTCTGGTGCAACACTCGTAATGCATTGAATGTATTACATTATTAGCATGACCTTTAAGATAGTAGTAGAAGCATGTTATGAGCACTGACTAGTGTTTTCTATCTAAAAGCTACAATCGTAAGGGAGGCAAGAAATTTAAGAGTAAAAAATACTTATTTTTTCTCTAAAGGTAGACAATGCAGTCAGGAAAGATAAGATAAACCTTTATTGCTCCCACAGTGGGGACATGTCTATAAGGAAAGCACACAATCATGCACAGAATCTGTGTGTATTACAGTTTCACCTCATTTTGAGCTCCAAATCTGTTCGAGCACGACAACGCCACCGTGCACCATGAAGACACGGCTTGTGCAAAGTGAGTAAACACAAGGAATGGATGTTAGATCAGTGAAACCTGTCCTTTGGTCCGATTAGTCCACATTTAAGAGTTTGGATTCTAACTGCTGTGTCTTTGATAAACAGAAAGGACGTTCATGAATGTGGGGTTCCCCCTGTAAAAGCATGAAGAAGGAGGAGTGACATTTTGTGGGACTTTTGTTTGTTTTCCAACAGGGTAACAACCCCAAACAAACACAACTTAACAACAAAATGATGTGAGAGCTATTTGACTAAGAAGGAGAGCGATGAAGCAGAGACCTGGCCTCCACAATCACCAAACCAGTTGGTTTGTTTGGAGTTGGATTGGAGAGTGAAGGAAAAGCAGCCAACAAGCACTCAACACCTCTTTTGGAAAACCATTCCAGGTGACTACCTCGTGAATCTGACTGAAAATGAGCAAAACTTTGAAGAATCAAAGAGATAAAACTGGGTTCCGATGATTATAATTCTAAATGTGTTCTTTTATAGTTTGAAAATCTTCAGTATTAATGTAAACAAAAAATAAAGAAAAAACATTGATGGGAAATTGACAGGTCCTGCAACCTGTGAATTTTGTGAATATCCTTTGCATGGATTTTAATGTTAAAGATGACACTATGAACGGATGGAACATGGGTTGGAATTTGACCTCGTCCATGATACAGGAGGCAGTGAGCTCCAACCCCCTGCTCCTATCATCTCCACCATGTTCAGGTCCTTCTGACATTTCCGTCCACTGCTGTTTTTTTGCTCGCTGGTTAAATAATCCGCATGACAAGGAACGTCACGGGATCCAGCTGTGGCTTCCGCCTTGAAAGGAAAATGATGACAGTGGGTTTGACCTCCCTGTGCACAACATCAACTTACCAGCTTTAGCTCGCCATCATTTCCGCCTCCCACATACTCTCAACATAACTCTCGCTGCTGCTGCTGATCGCCATATCATTATTAAAAAAAGAAAATCTAAATAAAGGTAAAATTATTCTTTATAAACATCTGATCTTTTCGAAATCTCCATGTTTTAAAGAAATGGCATGCCGTCCAAGCGTACTGGTCCTCCTCCTGCTACTTCCGGCGCACGTCATTACGTCACCACGAAAATGACGGAAGGGAGAAGGGGCGTGGCTTTTTTCGCTGCCGTCGAACACTTGCGTGAAGGAGAAGAGGGCGTGGCTTGTTTAGTGGTTGTCTGTATGGTGATTGGTTGTCTCTCGGTGGGTGGGTTCCACTGCCGCGAAACGCTGTGCGAGGAAAGCCTAGAGGGGCGTGAATTGCTTTGACAGTTGTTTGCCCTGGTGATTGGTTGGCTCTCTGAGGGGGCGTGTCCTTGCCGTATCGTTATTGGAGTCGTGTTGGTTTCGGGAGTCATCATGGCGCTCGCTTGCGCGCATCACGGTAAGAGCCTGCGGTCACTCGCTTCATAGTGCCGCTGTCTTTTTTTCTCTTCGGTTCGAGCAGGTCTTAATGTCCGGATCAAGCGCTTTGTTCTTTATATAGAGCGCGAGCTTAAAGGGAATAGAGCACGCGCGAGTTCGCGATGGACTTCCGCGGCCTTTTTCCTTTGAAGTCTAAGCTAAGTGGCTAGCGTGTAGACAAACTCCGAGCCGGCGGTTAGCTTCAAGCTAACAATCTAACAAACATTTAACAACTTCAATATAAATAAAATACAAAACTCCAGACACGGAATAAAGACTGGAATCTTCAGCTCGCGGTTCTGAGAGAAATGTCAGAAATCAGGCGTGAGACAGGAGGATATTATACAGGTCTCACATCCTTTCTGTCTTATTCTCTGTGTGTGTGTGTACGCATTCATGTATGTATGTATGTATGTGTGTGTAGGTGTGTGTACGCATGTATGTATGTGTCTGTGTAGGGGTGTTTGTGTCTACGCATGTATGTGTGTGTGTGTGTAGCTGTGTGAACGCATGTATGTATGTGTTTGTGTAGGGGTGTGTGTGTGTGTATGTATGTATGTGTTTGTGTGTCTAGGTGTGTGTGTATGCGTGTATGTGTGTGTACGCATGTATGTATGTGTTTGTGTACGCACATGTGTGTGTATGCCTGTATGTATGTGTTTGTGTAGGGTTGTGTGTGTGTGTACGCATGTATGTGTGTGTACGCATGTGTGTGTGTTTGTGTGTCTAGGTGTGTGTGTGTACGCACATGTGTGTGTATGCATGTATGTATGTGTTTGTGTAGGGGTGTGTGTGTGTGTGTGTCTACGCGTGTGTGTGTGTGTGTGTGTGTGTGTGTGTACGCATGTATGTATGTGTTTGTGTGTCTAGGTAGTTCATGCCAAAGCATCTTAAAAGTATTCAAGTCAGGACTTTGACTAGGCCACTCCAGTCTTCATTCTGTTTTTCTTCAGCCATTCAGAGGTGGACTTGCTGGTGTGTTTGGATCAGAACCCAAGTTCACTCAGCTTGAGGTCAGGAACAGATGGCAGGACATTCTCCTTCAGACTTGGTGAATAGCAGAATTCATGGTTTCATTTATCACAGCAAGTCTTCCAGGTCCTGAAGCAGTGAAACAGCCCCAGACCATCACACTACCACCACCATGTTTCACTGTTGGGATGATGTTATTTTTCTTGAAATGTGGTGTTACTTTTACGCCAGACGTAACGGGACACACATATTCCAATATGTTCAACTTTTGTCTCATCAGTCCACAGAGTATTTTCCCAAAAGTCTTAGGCATCATCAAGATGTTTTCTGGCAAACCTGAGATGAGCAGACCATTTTTGCCGAGTCTCTTTCTTATGGTGGAGTCATGAACACTGCCCTTAACTGAGGCAGGTGAGGCCTGTAGCTCTTTGGATGTTGTTGTGGGGTCTTTTGTGAGCTCTTGGATGAGTCGTCACTGTGCTCTTGGGGTCATTTTGGTCAGAAGGCCACTCCTGGGAAGGTTCTCCACTGTTCCATGTTTTTGCCATTTGTGAATAATGGCTCTCACTGTGGTCACTGAAATCCCAAAGCTTTAGAAACAGCTTGATAACCTCTTCCAGACTGATAGATCTCAGTTACTTTCTTTCTCATTTGTTTCTGAATTTCTTTAGATCTCGGCATGATCTTTTGGTCTACTTCACTTTGTCAGGCAGGTCCTAATTAAGCGATTTCTTGATGGTGAACAGGTGTGGCAGTAATCAGGCCTGGGGGGTGTGGTGAGAGAAATTCAACTCAGGTGTGATTAACCACAGTTTTAACAGGGGGGCAAACACTTTTTCACCTGGGGGCATTTAGTTTTGGATTTTGTTTTCCCTCAGTACTGAAAACCTTCATTTAAAGACTGCATGTTTTGTTCTCTTGTGTTCCCTTTTACTAATATTTAAATTAGTTTGATGATCTGAACTATTAAAGTGTGACAAGCATGCAAAAAAAAAAAGAAATCAGGAAGGGGTGTGTGTGTGTGTGTGTGTGTGTGTGTGTGTGTGTTTTGGGGGTTATAAAGAGTCACACAGTATTTTAATCTTTGGCAGACAGACAGGCGTTTTGGAGTGGCAGTGATGAGGGTGCAGAGATAAGAAATAGAAAAAGAAAAAAAAAAGAACGCAGTTTGGTCCTGGGATCAGGGGGAGAAGCTGAAGGGTCCGATTTTTTGTTTGTTTGTTTGTTTGTTTTTTCCTAAACCAGTTCATGTGTTGAGCTGTGTTTCTCATTGTTGTAACTGTTTTTTGTTTTCTCTCCCCTCTGCAGAATTTTGATAGTTGCATCATTTGTTTGTTTGTTTGTTTGTTTGTTCGTTCAGATCAGTTCATCAGTCAGTCACGTGTTTGTCCTGTAGGAATTGTAAAAAGCCTTGTGGATGAGTTTGTTTGTTTTGTATGTATTGCCTTAGAGCTGAATACAGAAGCTTGCAGTGTATGCGTGCGTTTCCCTCTGGGTGAAATCCTTTGGTTTGTTTGTTTTTGTTCTTGTTCATTGTAACTAGTTCCTGTGCTGGACTTGTGTTCGGCTTCTCTTCCCCTCCGGCAGAATGCAGAAGTTTGTGAATTGCTTAGTTTGTTAGTTTTCCATAACCCAGTTCACATTTTCTCTGTGGAGACTAAAACCTAAAAACTAAAAACCCTTGTGGATGAGTTTGTTTTGTTTTCTTTGTTTTAGCTGTATGCTTTTTTTTTGGATGAATAGAGAAGCGTGTGGATGTGTGCAGTGTTTTTTATTTATTATAACTAGTTTAGCTGAAGTTTGGGTTTACATGCTGGCGTTTGGAGATAGAAGCTGGTGTTTGGGTTTACATGCTGGCGTTTGGAGATAGAAGCTGGTGTTTGGGTTTACATGCTGGCGTTTGGAGATAGAAGCTGGTGTTTGGGTTTACATGCTGGCGTTTGGAGATAGAAGCTGGTGTTTGGGTTTACATGCTGGCGTTTGGAGATGGAAGCAGGTGTTTGGAGATGGAAGCAGGTGTTCAGGTTTACATGCTGGTGTTTGAGGTTGGGAGATGGAAGCTGGAGTTTGGGTTTGGAAGCTGGAGTTTATGTACTGGGTGATTTTTCTTCTGGTGAAAACTTGTGGTTGGTTTTTGTTTGTTTTTGTTTGTTATACCCAGTTCATTTATAAGGCTGTTCTTTGATTCTGGGCAAAACTTGTGGATTGAATTTGATTAGTTTTCCAATAAGTAGTTCAGGCTTTTTCTGGAGCGCATGTAAGTTTGTGAACGTCTGTTTGATTTTCCGCACACACACACACACACACACACACACACACACACACACACACTGTGTAATATGCCTTGAGTACGATTAGCATCACGTTGCTGTTTCACTGCTGTCGTAAACCAAGGCTGCTCTTGTTAGGTGAACCCTGACACAACCGGGTTCTAGTCCAGAAAACTTCCTGCATACGCGTGCTCCTCTGTCCCAACCGAGATCCATGAAGACATTGTGTGCGTGAAGTTCGGAGTTAAATGCATCTTCCTTCACCACGCCGAACACCAGATGGAACCCAGGCCTCCTCATCCTCACTATATATATGACATAGATGAAAGATCACAAATCTTCATGCTTTAGAATCTTGTGGATCCCTTTCTAGATTGGATTGTAGATTTAAGATCCGATCTCTATTAAAGCTGAGCGATTACAAATCACAGAGGACGAACTCGGTCCTTGATCTCGATGATTTCATAATCGCCCGGCTCTAATGGAGATCAGAGCTTAAAGTTTAGTGCCTGTAAGTTTATTCCTAATACATTTTGGGAATTCCCAAGACTGGACACTTTCCATAGGAATTTACCAAATGTCCCTTTATTATAGTTCCATTGTTGTTGAGGTTCAGTGATTGGATGCAGAACTATTCATGGTCCTGATCCGTTGCTGTTTATATTTATTACAGTCTTAATCCAGTCTCGAAAGCTCTTCAGTTGCTCGGTATATAAGCCGATAAGTTGTGTTTTTACATGCGCAAGTTATGTTTAGTTCTGAAACTGTATAGTTGAAGGTTTTCTCACCACCTTCCCTGAAATCTGTATTTGTGGAAAAGTGGCTCATTTTCTCCTAATTACCGTCAACATATAACGTAACGACCGCCGCTGCTCGTGTAATGACGATGGTGAAGTTGCTCCAAAACCCTCGCCAGGCCCTCACACGTCTTCCAACACCACAAAGACGAGAGAATTCCTACGGGGTTTTTTGTGCTGAATTTGAACTTTTAAAGCACATTTCATGAGTCCTGAGTGAGGCCCCTAAGCCCATAACTGCTCAGTTGTATACATGACATAAATGTAAGTCACTTTGGATAAAAGCATGGTGGGAAGCTGGAGTTTGGGTTTAAATGCCGGAGTTTGGAGATGGAAGCTGGAGTTTGGGTTTAAATGCTGGAGTTTGGAGATGGAAGCTGGAGTTTGGGTTTAAATGCTGGTGTTTGGGGATAAAAGCTGGAGTTTGGGTTTAAATGCTGGTGTTTGGGGATGGAAGCTGGAGTTTGGGTTTAAATGCTGGTGTTTGGAGATAAAAGCTGGAGTTTGGGGATGGAAGCTGGAGTTTGGGGTTAAATGCTGGTGTTTGGAGATGAAAGCTGGTGTTTGGGGTTAAATGCTGGAGTGTGGGGATGGAAGCTGGAGTTTGGGGATGGAAGCTGGAGTTTTGGTTTAAATGCTGGTGTTTGGAGATGGAAGCTGGAGTTTGGGTTTAAATGCTGGTGTTTGGAGATGGAAGCTGGAGTTTGGGTTTAAATGCTGGTGTTTGGAGATGGAAGCTGGAGTTTGGGTTTAAATGCTGGACTTTGGAGATAAAAGCTGGAGTTTGGGGATGGAAGCTGGACTTTGGAGATGGAAGCTGGAGTTTGGGTTTAAATGCTGGACTTTGGAGATGGAAGCTGGAGTTTGGGGATGGAAGCTGGAGTTTGGGTTTAAATGCTGGTGTTTGGAGATGAAAGCTGGTGTTTGGGGTTAAATGCTGGTGTTTGGGGATGGAAGCTGGAGTTTGGGGTTAAATGCTGGTGTTTGGGGATGGAAGCTGGAGTTTGGGGGTGGAAGCTGGAGTTTTGGTTTAAATGCTGGTGTTTGGGGATGGAAGCTGGAGTTTGGGGTTAAATGCTGGAGTGTGGGGATGGAAGCTGGAGTTTAGGCTTCCTCGTGTAAATTGTACACTGTACACATGATATTTGCCTGTATTGGTTTTCTCTGCATTTTCCATACTGTAATTTTGTACATTTTATTATTTTTCTTGTTTTCTATTATAATTTATTGGGGATGGAAGCTGGAGTTTTGGTTTAAATGCTGGTGTTTGGAGATGGAAGCTGGAGTTTGGGGATGGAAGCTGGAGTTTTGGTTTAAATGCTGGTGTTTGGAGATGGAAGCTGGAGTTTGGGGATGGAAGCTGGAGTTTGGGGTTAAATGCTGGAGTGTGGGGATGGAAGCTGGAGTTTGGGGTTAAATGCTGGAGTGTGGGGATGGAAGCTGGAGTGTGGGGATGGAAGCTGGAGTTTGGGGTTAAATGCTGGAGTGTGGAGATTGAAGCTGGAGTTTAGGCTTCCTCGTGTAAATTGTACACTGTACACATGATATTTGCCTGTAATGGTTTTCTCTGCATTTTCCATACTGTAATTTTGTACATTTTATTATTTTTCTTGTTTTCTATTATAATTTATTTAGAGGTTGCTGAGAGGATTTACAGAGTAAGAATTTAATTGTATGGTGCGACAGAGCGAATCCTGCAAATCATAAACAGAGCATAATCTCTTAAATCTTAAACTATAACGTGGTTTGTTTTGACTTGACTGGTTCGCACGACTTGGTCACATGACTCGCTCCACACCGCATTGTGAAAATCGTGTTGAAAATCGAATGCCTTTTGGATTGTTTTTATAGCATGACGTGTTTGATTTGAGATTTAACATCGTGAGACTGTATTTCACATTGGAGTATTAGCTCTTAAACCCGTTCTGCTCCTAGGATCTAAAATGGTTTACTAATCTTTTTTTTTTTTTTTTTTTTTTTTTTTTTTTTTTTTTTTTTTTTTTTGCAGATCATCCGTTTGGCCATTTGATCGACACTATACCAAACGAGAAAAATGAAGTTCGGAAATATTTCAATCCACAGAAGCTTGGAGATCCCAAGTATGGTAAGTAAAGGGAAGAAATTCAGACCTTTTTGGTCCGAGCCGTTGGTCAGAGCAGACAGTAAAGATGGCGTAGTGATCAACAGCTTGGTATCGTAGCCAGGTATCAGTTGGGATTTTGGAAATTCTTCCCGCAGTTATTTTGGCAGTGTATAATAACAGTTATACAGAACATGTCAAATTTCATGGTTTTTGAAAAACTTTTGTTACTATGCAACAAACTCAGTAATTTAATGATCTAAACATTTACTTAAACAAATCAATGTAACAGGGCCCCTGGAACATCGCACAAAAACCAGCAACTGAACTTCACCCCAATAGAAGTACAAACAGCTTCATGTTTTGTGGTGAAATAAGAAATAGAAACGCGACCTTTAAGATATAATCTGTATTTACTCTGACATCATTGCACAATCAGATGTAATCTTACCTCACTCGGACCTTATTATGCACTCGGACGATATCTGTAGCCTCTCAAATGTCAGCATATACGCAGGCGTTGTCTTTATACATATTCAAGGGCCATTAAACACAAGACGTCGTCTTTGTTTATTATTCAACACTCAAACATCTTTACACACCGTAACAAATAGATTAGAAGAATAGATTTCTTTATATCGTCTACATGTTCAGGCATGTTTACATACTCAAACCTCATCTTAAAATAAAAACCTCGAGCATCGCTGAAATACACTGTCAAATATGGCATAGCATCATGAATCTGTTTGTGTACCAGGATATATTCAGCCTAAAGCCCGGCTGCCTCTTCCAGGAGGTTCAACCTGTCCATAGACAGCACCTTCAATTAACAGAGTCATGTGCAAAATAAAACTGATGACCAGCTCATTCTCTGAGTTTGAACCCTACTGAATTTTTGCGAATCCAAAAAATTCCCATGCATGAACCTCAATATAAATTGTCCCTCAGGAAAAAGTGGACCCGGATCTTTCTGCAGGGGTCTTCACCTTATCGTACATGGAAATGACTCTGTATTCATGGTAGTTCTCTCCAGGGACGCAGACACGCCTGTAATTTCATACTGATTTCCACTGAAAAACCAACCAGAGCTTTCTAGGCCAAACGAGGGCTTCTTAAATGGCACCAGGGCTGTGGAGGTGTTGCATGACTGGAATTACTAAACCAGAAGAGTGTGTTTTTTTCGGAACCCCTTCAAACTGGTTGTGAATGAATCCAGGAAGTGGTGATATTTATGCAAAACTGCAACAAAATTCAAAAGGCTTCTGTAGTCTGCTCTGTCACAGAGAACTTCTGCTGATGGATAAATGGAACCACCCAGAGCTTTGGAAAGCACTTTGATATTTATTTTTTATTTACAATATGCATCAAAGAATCATTTAAATTATAGCTCCAAGTTCTCCCCAGTTTGCCCCACCCATCAGCAAGCTCCTTCAGCTCCAGTTCTGTCTCGCCTCATGAAGATTTCAGACCTTCAAAGAGAAGGTGCCGACTTCACAATGATCACGAGCCATCTGCAGACGTGTCCTTATCCCACTTTTGCAGATTTCAGACAATGGCATTCTACATAGGTTGTTTCCCTCTTCATTGAACATTTAAAGGCCCTGGTATGATGATTGATCTCAGACATTGAATTGACCGAGTTATTTAGGAGCATCTGGTTGTACAACTCCACCTGACCGTATAAGACATTACACATAATCATAAATAGAAGTGAATTTATTTATTTAGTATTTCACCTTTTCTTTAAACACCGATAAGAACGCACCGTCTGCCCCCTTCTGCATACCTGAACTCCCAAATGCATTTGATTGGCTGTTGCCACTGGTTTCTTGGGTCACCAAGTCTTGCCCAAATAAACCTAAAAAAAGTGCAGAAAGGTCAGACAGGATTTGTATTTCGCTGCGAAAAAATCGACATCGCTGCACCGAAAAATCAAAAACTAATTTACAGTTTTGAATTATTTGTTATAATGGACTGTACATGCTCCTATCGACGCATCGAATCCTCTACTATTTGGGGGTTTCTCTGAAATGTTTTGCCAATATTAGTAGATAGTAAACATTAAAACATAATCGGCGTTGTCGTGAGATTGCTAATCCGTGATCCTCGTTCTCCAGAGCGGCTCCCGTACGCCGTCCGCGTGCTGCTCGAGGCTGCCATCCGGAGGTGCGACGGCTTCTACGTGAAGCAGGAGGATGTGTACAGCATCCTGAACTGGGAGGAGCGCCAGAACGAGACGGAGATTCCATTCCCCCCGGCGCGAGTGCTGTTGCAGGACTTCACGTGAGTTACTTTCCACGTGGCGCTTATTTCCATCGTGTCTCGACGCTGACTGATTGAACACGCCGTTTCTCACAGGGGCATTCCCGCTATGGTGGACCTGGCTGCCATGAGAGACGCCGTCGCCAAGATCGGCGTCGACCCCGACCTCATCAACCCCAAATGTCCTACTGACCTTATAGTAGATCACTCACTACAGATTGACTTCAGCAAGTGGTACGCTACATCAGGAGATTTTCATTCATGTTTTATGAGAGGGATCATGTTTAATTGTGTATTTTCGTTGATTCTTTTCTCAGTTCCATTCAGAACGCCCCGAATCCTGGGGGAGGGGATGGGCCGGGGCCCCGCTCAGTTCTTGGGCGTCCAGCTCCACGGGGGCATCACGCCAGCAGCAGTGCTCAGTGTGGAGGACAGAGAGGAGGCTGCTCCAAGAGCTCCTGCTCCGACCCTCCAACCAGAGCCACCGCAGTACAGATAGAGAACACACCGCTTCTGTGCCCTTTCCACCTAAAGCCTGTGTCTGAGTATGACACACAAATACACAAATACACACACACACACACACACACACACACACACACACTCTTATGATCTCACTTTCACATGGCGATTTTAGTTTGTGAAACAAGTGTGTGTGTATATCAATAATATGTATCTTCGTAACTGTGTGACCAAAAGTATTGGGACACCCGCATTCTCCAGCCAGTGTGTGATAGTTTGTGAGTGAGTGAGAGTGTGTGTGAGAGGGTGTGAGTGTGTGTATGTGTCATGGGGTGGGTGTGTGTGTGTGTGTGTGTGTTTGTGTGTGTGTATGTATGTATGTGTTGGTGAGTGTGTGTTCCTGTCCTAATGAACAGTTGACTTTAGGGATAACAGATCTTTGTCTCTGTGTGTGCAGGCCGGAGACGGCTCTGAAAAACCAGGAGCTGGAGCTCATACGCAAT
The DNA here is from genome assembly GCA_024362625.1 of Silurus asotus. Classification (NCBI taxonomy): domain Eukaryota; kingdom Metazoa; phylum Chordata; class Actinopteri; order Siluriformes; family Siluridae; genus Silurus; species Silurus asotus. The sequence goes on along the minus strand of MU554589.1, from coordinate 1,924,222 downwards.
AAAGAAAGACTTGAGTTCTTTAAGGTGAGCGTCTGCGCTGCTCCGTCTGCGCTGCTCCGTCTCCCTGCTCGGTATTGCGACGTGTAATTTCTTTTTTGACGTGTTTTTCCTCTACAGTGGTGTTCAAAAGCGTTTCAGAATGTCAGCGTAGTCCCTCCGGACATTGGCTCAGTCCATCAGGTGAATCTGGAGTACCTGTCTCGCGTGGTGCATGAGAGCGAGGGGTTTGTTTACCCTGACAGCGTTGTGGGGACCGATTCACACACTACCATGATCAATGGTCTCGGCATACTCGGCTGGGGTGAGTGGATTCGGGTCTCATCACAGACGCACCTCATTACTCACAGTTTCACACAAGTGGCAGTTCAGTAGAGGATTCAGACTCGATAACCTTAAGCCTTCCGTCCAAACCGAGACTTGATGAAACCTGAGCTTTTCATTTTTGAAAGTTGTGAGAAAGCTCAGATATGCAGTAGTCACGTGACCCCGTTTAACTCGACACACACAAGATGGTGGAGGATGCTGTATAGATGTGGTACCTTGTTGTAGCAGTATGATCTCCAGTTATCCAAGATGAACCACCGTGTGAGACCTTCAGGCTTCGTTTTTCAGACAGGGGATGGGGCTACGGTGGCCAAGAAGTGCAAATCAAATAAATAAATCCGAAAACAGAATAACAAATCCCAAAACTAATTAAAACATTTTTAAACAAATGAGCAAATTAACCAATCAGAAAGCAATATAAAAAATATAAACAACACACAATTCGATGCTGCAGCCTGCTCCTGTTTGTCTTGTATGAAAGATGTCTTGTCCAATGAGCAGTCAGTATTCCATTTGTAATATAGAGAAAAGGCTTTGAGTTGATATTGAATGTGACGAATTTTCCTTCACTAATGGAACTCTACTACCAGGTCCAAAGATGTGTCTTCACAGAACTTCTCCCAAATTATTTCTCCAAAACCCTGCATGAAGATATAGTGTTGTATTCTCATAGACTAGCTCTGTTTTTTTTTTGTTTTTTTAAGTGTGAGGCGCCCTCTAGTGTGGAATAAAGATTGTTGTAGTTCATTAACATTATGTTCATCTTGTGTTCATGTGATTTCATTATAATTTTTTGGGGGTGATGGAGGAGAGCTGGTGCTTAAAAATAACTGGCGAGTGGCAGAAAAAGATTAAGAAAAACTAGACATCACTGAAAATCCTTCTCTTTTTCTCTCTTTCTCAGGAGTTGGAGGTATAGAGTCCGAGGCGGTAATGCTGGGTCAGCCGGTCTCTTTCACGCTGCCACAGGTTGTTGGATGTAAGATCATTGGCACAGTCAACTCTCTGGCCACATCTATAGACATTGTCCTTGGCATCACGAAGGTTCGGCAATAACAATAGCAAAACGAATAGATCTGAACATCTGAACCCGGTGTGTAACCTGATTTGTGTTCATGCAGCATTTACGGCAGGCTGCAATCGCTGGGAGGTTTGTGGAATTTTTTGGTCCAGGTGTGACTCAGCTCTCTGCTGCAGACCGAACCACCATAGCGAACATGTGTCCCGAATACAGCGCCACAGTCAGCTTTTTTCCAGTAGACGACGTCACAATCAAGCACTTTAAACAGACCAGTAAGCACAGAGCGGTGATCCTTAAATAGATTCCTTAAGGTCTTGTTCTTGATTTATTTGTATATTTTAAATTTGTACTTTTTTTTATGTTTTTTATTTTTTAGACTTTACAGAAGAGAAACTAGAATTTTTGGAGACTTACCTTAAATCCATGAAGCTGTTTCGAGCCTCTGCTGACCAGTCAGAAGATCCGCATTATACTGAGGTACGTTTACGTTGTCATGTCAGTCTGGTATTTTCTTGCGTACTGCTCAATGAACTAGAACTGTGTTTTGTAACAGTCACAGCGCTTTGCACAGTGTCTCAGGACCAGACGTGTTCAGGATGCAGGGGTTTACATGTGACCAGCTGCATTATTGAGAGTATGAGAGGCAGACAGGGAGGCAAAAAGAGACAGAAAGACCAGGAGACAAGCTGAAAAGAAAAAGCAGAAGATGGAGACAGACAGACAAGGAAGGACAGGAACACTGGTTCCTCTGGAGGAAACATCTAAGACTTAAGAAAAATCTACTGATAAAAGACTAAATAAATATGTTTTCAGCCTCAACTTAAACACTGAGACTGTTTCTGAGTCCTGAACACTGATTGGAAGGTTGTTCCATAACTGAGAGGGTTAAAAAGAGAAACTGCTGTAGTCGTCATTATTTGAGGTACAAACAAATAGCCAGCACTTTTTGATCTAAGTAGGTGTGGAGGATCATACTTGTACAGAAGTTTACTCCGATACTGTGGCATGAGAGTGTTAAGTGCTTTATATGTCAGTAGTAGTATTTTATAATGTGTGAGATGTAATTGGAAGCAGTGTAGACGATTAAAACAGGGCTGATGTGCTCATATTTTCTAGATCTAATAAGGACGCTTGCTGCTGCATTCTGAACTAACTGAAGCTTATTCATACACTTACTCAAACACCCAGAATACCATGTTTATGTATAGTTTCACCCAGAGGCAGCAGATATAAAGAGAAAAGCAGTGGGCCTAAGACAGATCCTTGCGGAACACCGAACTTTATCTCAGAAAGTGTGAAGAACTCACTATTGTCTAGTCTAGCAAGCAGGATAGTATGATCAGTGGTGTCAAAAGCCGCACTAAGGACGAGTAACACAATTGAAGAAAGACAATCCTGATCAGAGGACAGTAACAGGTCATTTACCACTTTAACCAACGCCGTCTCTGTGCTGTGATGAGGCCAAAATCCTGATACATTTCATAAATGTTTTTCCTAAGCCTAACCTTTTCTAGAATTTTGGAGATAAAGGGGAGGTTTTATATTGGCCTGTAGATGGACATCTGACATGGGTCAAGTTCGGGTTTCTTAGTTAGGTGGTTGATAACTGGCAGTTTGAAGGATTTAGGTACATAACCAGACCAGACCATAACGTATTCTCCCGTTCACTGACATCTTTCCTATTTTATTGTATGCCCTTCTGTCCAGGTGATCGAAATAAACCTGAGTTCCATCCTCCCGTATGTGAGTGGACCCAAACGACCACAGGACCGAGTTTCAGTAACCTGCATGAAGGACGATTTCCTTAACTGCCTCAATGAAAAGGCGAGTCTCTGCATGAAAAACCTGTATTGATCTGAAGTGTGTAAACATGACAGTCTCTCGGGGTCTAGAACAGTTGTCTTGTGTCACTTCTGAGCAGGTTGGTTTTAAAGGCTTCCACATCCCGAAGGAAAAGCAGAGCACCGCGGTTCCGTTTCTGCACGCCGGCACCGAATACTCGCTTTCTCACGGGTCGGTCGTCATCGCCGCCGTCATCAGCTGCACCAACAACTGCAACCCTTCAGTCATGCTCACTGCAGGTGAGGGAACTTATCTGCTAACACAAAGACTTTAGGGAGTTACGGTAACACCAGGGTACTGTGGAACAGAAAATTTTAGATTCTTAAATCCACTTAGAAATTGTTTTTATATGAGAAATGAAAAAAGGAAAAACGGGTAAAACAAAAATCTATTTATTGTGAAAACTTTGCGCCTCTTTTACTGTAGGTGTGTAAGGAACTGGAGGTCTTTAGAAGAATAAACGCTCAAACAAATGTGTATGTTTCGTGAGAAGAGTCACAGTAATGATGTCTTGTGTTTGCAGGTCTCTTAGCAAAGAAAGCAGTGGAGGCTGGTCTTTGTGTGAAACCATACATCAGGACCAGCCTCGCTCCAGGGAGTGGCATGGTTACACACTACCTCAATGCCAGTGGAGTGCTGCCTTACCTCAGCCAGCTTGGGTACACACACACACGCACACACACACACGCACACCCGCTCACACACACCTTTCATGCAGTCTAATAGTCAGCAAATCACATGACGGCAGCACAATCCATAACCCATCCAGATACATGTCAAGAGCTTGAGTTAGAACCTTCACATCTTTGCACGTGGAATGGTTGTGGGTTGCCAGATTGGTGGGTTTGAGAATTCTGAAATTACTCACACAGACAGAATGGTGCAAAATAAATACACACGGTTCTAATAAAGTGGACAGTAAGTTAGGAGTCTAACGCTTTGTACCTCCTGGAACTTCCAGTTTTCATCAGAGATTAATGGTATGTGGGAGCATCGCTATAGATTTGCGTTATATAGATTTGCGTTATATAGTCGCTATAGTGGCGTTTGGTCGACGCCCTTCTCCAGGACGACTTGTTCTCATATTATAATACAATTAAGAGTTAAGATTTGAACTCTCAACCTACCGGTCTTCACTACCGCTTTTTTCATTGCTGTATATTTGATTTTTCAGGTTTGAGGTGATCGGTTATGGGTGTGCCACCTGCGTAGGAAACACGGCACCTTTACCGGAATGTGTAGTAGACGCCATTAAACAGGTATGAAGTCATTATTATCTGCGTGTATCGTGTATCAGCGTGTAACGTTTTTACAGAGACGTGTCACTGTCTGCCCGTCAGGGGGATCTGATCGCCTGCGGAGTGCTGTCTGGGAACCGGCATTTTGAAGGCCGTCTCTGTGACTGTGTCCGAGCCAACTACCTAGCCTCACCCCCTCTGGTGGTGGCATACGCCATCGCGGGGACGGTCGGAATCGATTTCGAGAACGAGCCGCTCGGTAAGGCCCGCGTTCTGCCGACGTGCACCGAGATGCGCGTCTCGACTTTGACGTTCACGTTGTTGTGCTGTACTTGTGTACGTAGGTGTGAACAGTGAGGGTAAGAAGGTGTTCCTGAAGGACGTGTGGCCAACTAAAGAAGAGGTGCAGGACATTGAGGAGCACAAGGTCATCGCCTCGATATTTACAGAGCTCAGGAGCAGAATGCAGGTGAACACCGGTGCTGTCGTGGGTTCTAGATGGGTTTCTTTCATTTAGATGGTATAGAGAGAGATCCTTGGGGGAGATCCTTGTTGGAGATCAACACGTAAAAAGGATTGCATTGCACATGTACCTAAAGCCCTGTAATGAAATGGTTTACTATAAATACTTGTACCGTCTTTAAATGATATTTAATTGACAATTAAGTGAATCTTTTGAAACATTTACTTGAAGTTTTTAGTGATTTGGTACGTCTGCTTTTTTGCTTTAATGGCTCAAATTGACATTTGACTCTACAACCGTGTGTAAAACCGTTTAATTTTTTTAAATGTTGGCGTCTCCCAGATGAGGACAGGTTCTTTTTACCTGTCTGGTTCCTTTGCCAGTGTGTCACTTGCTCGCTCATTAATAATAAATTACTAATAATAAATAACTCGTTCCCGAGTTACAATGGAGATGCGAAGATCCGATGACCCCGTCGTAACTTATATGCTAAGAATATATGAAAATATGCAGATAAGTAAGTCGAGTCTTTTCCTAGCCTACCCAGGAGTCTTAAAGGATGGTGATCAGTACGGGGTAGTGTTAGTGTACTGTCATTTATCATTTAACACATTACACAACATAACAGAGAGAGAGAGAGAGAGACGGCGCAATTTACACTACTGTAGGGGTGGGGTTTTATTTATTTATTTATTTATTTTTTCCAATTCATCAGAATTCATTGCAAGTCATTGCAACGAAGGCAGAATAATTAAGAGACAATATCGTCTCGCCACATGATGGCGCTCCTGATTCACAAAAGTCTAATGCGAAATATTAAATGATTTTTTTGTATAAACCAGTGTCCATGATCACTATTACTTCTTTACTCCCTTTTAAACAGGGAGCTGGATGCAGCACAGAAGACTAATTCCACTGAAAACCTCAAATTAAAATAAATACAAAACAGAATTTGAGCTTGTTAATGCTGCCAGTGTGTGATCAATTCAATATACCACATCTGTAATTCTTTATTCTTTCCTTTTTTTATTTTTTTATAGAAAGAGAGCACGTTTTGGAATAATTTGGACGCTCCGGACGGCGTGTTGTTCCCGTGGGACCCAAAGTCCACGTATATTCGCTGTCCTCCGTTCTTCAACAAACTCGTGAGTCACTTTTAACGTTCCGTTCCGACATGTGCCGCACGCCCGAGCACGACCTCGGTCCTGAACGTAACTCTGTTTTTTCCCCCTCAGTCTAAAGACCTTTGTCCTCCCGTGTCCATCGAGAACGCTCACGTTCTTCTGTTCCTGGGAGACAAAGTCACCACTGACCACATCTCTCCTGCAGGGAGCATCGCTCGGGTCAGCTCTGCCGCCAAGTACCTACAGAGCAAACGGTAATCCGCATTTACACACAGACACCAACGTTTACATTTAGAGCTTTTTTTGGTTCCATGTGAGAAAAATAAAAGTTTGTCATTAGTCACATTATTGGTAAATGATTAGAGTGTATTTTGTTAAAGTACCATTTAGGCTGTTCCATGAGCAGGATAATGTTAATGTTAGTACAGACGTCCTAAGAGGCCACGCATTATAATGTGTTTCTTTCTTGTTTTCTGGAGAAACTCAAGAGCGTGTTCTAGAGGCAGCATCATCGTTGCATCTCACATAATAAAAATAAAGTTGTGTGGCAGCGGGCACAGAAACGATGCCGCATCTAGAACACGCTCTAACGCTGAATACAGAGAAAAACATTGTGTACAATCTTGTGTTTTCTGACCGTTATAATACCCTTTTTGGACGCGTCTCCCAGCCTGACCCCTCGCGAATTCAACTCATACGGCGCACGGAGAGGGAACGATGCCGTAATGACTAGAGGAACCTTCGCCAGCATCAAACTCCTGAACCTTCTCGTCGGCAAACCCGGCCCCAAAACCGTGCACGTGCCCTCGGGACAGACGGTGAGCCTCAGCACGCCTTCACGCAAGACTACAAGTGTGTTAGTAAAGTCAGGTTCTGACGGGGGTGAGGGGGTGCAGTCAGCATGAAAACTTCATCCCAATAGGGTTGGAGCTCTAAAGCAGGAGATCTTCCACTCTGACCCATGGAAAGCAGATCTTCATGGAGTTGGTGTTTGTGCATTGCCATGTAGTAACAGGTTTGGGTCTCCTAGTTCAAGTAAAGGGAAAATTTCATGCTCCTGGATCCAGTTACATTTGTGTGCCTCCAACTTTGTGGTTAACAGTTTGGGGAAGAACGACATGTGGCTGGAAAAGCCGAGTGTCCCAACACTTTTGTGCGTATAGTGTAGTGTTGAATTGTGTTTCAGAATGACGGGTTCTCAAATGTGCTGGAGAAAATTTTCCATTTTCTTTTTATTCTGTTGACACCCAATAGTTTTTTCAGGATTATTTTGACCATGATAAAGTGCCGTAACTTTGTGTTTGGTCTGGGCGTTAGCTGGACGTGTTCGAGGCGGCGGAGCGCTACCAGAGAGAAGGCATTCCGCTCATCATCCTGGCAGGAAAGGATTACGGCTCGGGCAACTCTCGAGACTGGGCAGCCAAAGGACCTTACCTTCTGGTGAATCTCGCAGCAGCTACACACACACAAGCACACACACGCAATACCCCCAGGTTTATCTTTGTAATTATTTAACAGTTTCCTGTCTGTGATTGCAGGGAGTGCGAGCGGTGATCGCCGAGAGTTTCGAAAGGATGCACAAGAACCACCTGGTAGGAATGGGCATCGCTCCTCTGCAGTTCCTCCCCGGCCAGAGTGCTAAAAGCCTGGGGCTCAGTGGGAAAGAGCGATTTTCGATCCCCATCCCGGAGCAGATCACTCCTCACCAGGAGCTGACCGTGCAGGTAATCTTCTAAATGATCTTCTAGCTTAAGTTACAGGAAACTCAAATAACACGTCTTTTCTTTAACCACAGTGAGAAGCTTCATGGGTGATTCCGTCTTATATCAATAAATCGTTTTTTTTTTTTGTTGTTATTTTTTTGCAACTTAACAATATTTTTAGGTTACAATGGTGTCATCAGACTGCGTCTCGAGTGTAAGACCACCTGTACACGATCGTCTACGTTAAATATCCTTCTTTTATCCATTCATTAGCGAGTTTGAGTTTCCACTCGGAGCTGCTGCTTAGTTCAGTGCCTATAAGTTTGTTTCTTGTAATTGTTTATTCCTAATGAGCGAGACTCCCTGAGATGCTATAAGGAAGAAACCCTGAGAGGAACCAGACCATCACCGAATGTCCATTCGTCTGATGATCAGATTCTGAACCATGCGGTTTGTGTTTCAGACCAGCGCTGGGAAGAGCTTCAGTGTGGTAACTCTCTTCGAGAACGAGATGGATGTGGCCTTCTACAGACACGGAGGGGTTCTGAAATACGTGGCTCGCAGTACACTGAAGTAACTCCTCCCTCTCAGATGATCCACGCGGTCCGTCTCGGGAGAACGTTTGAGTTAAGACTGCAGATCTCCAGTCACCTTCACCTGCAGATCCTCAGCTTTTTCGAAGGGCCGGCGTCGTCCCGGCAACGGCTTTGGATTTTTTTTTTTTTTACCTCAGATTCTGCCGTGCCTGTTTTCTGCTGTTTCACTTTTCCTTAAGTCTCCTGGAGGATCTACATCTTTTCGTTTCCTTTCTTTCTTGCACTTAGCAATAGACGCGCTGATGTTGTTGTCTCATCCTGCCGTCCCACAGAGATGCGAAAGCTGGTGCATGTCCGCAGTTCCTGCTAAGCACACGTTGTTTGGGGAGGGGGGCGTGGGGGACTGGTGCTAGGCTCTCACACAACTACATGATGTCCAGTGTCCACACACACACACACACACACACACACACACACGTTGGTGCTTTAGCGCTTGCAGTCCATTACACTGAGATTTTAGCAGGTTTTTTTTTTTTTAAACAGACGATAGAGCGTACGACGTCAAGCGCACACACACACACACACACACACACACACACACAAAAAGGCATATTACATATTTCTTTTTGATCCCATTCAAATCATCGGTTTGTTATTTCGGGTCACTGAAGGATCCTGGATGTAATGACAGAAATAAATCTAGGATTATTACTGTTCCTTCAGTGGTGCATTACAGGAGAAGGCACTTATTAACCGTTCGAGTTCAATCACAGAACCGAAAACCAAACTTCGAAAAACGTTCAGAACGTTCAGAATCACACCTAGCGACACACACATTCATTCCTGATTCGTAAGTACTATAACATGAGGACCAGTGGGAAAACAGCCGTGATAGCGAGATCACAAGGAAATTAATGTCGAAAATAATAAAATGGAAAAAAAACGTGTTCTCGTGATCACACCTTAATTCTTTTCCACAACAAAATTAAGTCGCGATCACGAAAAAGATTATTATAATATTTGAATGCACGGCGTCTTAGGACTTCTGTATACAAGTCCTTGTTCCAGACATCCAAGTTTTTTTCATTTCTTTTCAAATAAAGCTCACGTGTTTGGGGAAAATCAGACTTCCGAGTGCACCAATTAACTTCGTCTACACTCTTTATTCGAATGTTGGAAGGAGCCAAAAAGCCAATCACATCCAGGACAGTTCTGATATTAACTGTTCCTTTTATGACCAAAGCCATCTCGAGTCCCAGATTGCTGACGATGATGATGATGATGATGATGATGGTGGTGTGATGGTGATTATTTTGCCAAACCAGAATTAAAGCTATCATTTTTGTCTTCCCCTTTTAATAATGTTAAAATAAATATCTGCCTTGAAATCTTTTTTTTTAATGCATCTAAAACCGTAAACCGGACGTGTTTGACTGAAATAACCGTGTCGAGCAGTTACGGATGTAGCGCTGTTCCTACAGGTTTTGCAGCGTTTGTAGATGACCAGTATGCAGCCACACCTGATTATTAGAGACAATTGTGGGAAAGATGGAACACAAAAAGAATTGTTGAGTTTTGTTGTTGTAAATCATTTTTAATAAACATTATCAAGAATGATGGTGTTGCTTTGTTTTCTTCTCCCAAATGCAAAAAAGGAAATCTGATTATTTGGAGCACTGTGGTTATTTGCAGGCTGTATAGTTTTTATATTTTTACTAGTTTGTTATTAGAATCTCAGATCATTTTTGTGACTTTGATCTTTTTTCTACCTTTGATGAGTAATTAAATAATTACATTTTTATAAACAAACAAATTCTCAACACTACACCAAACTTGACTCTCTCTCTCTCTCTCAATATATATATATATATATATATACAGTGCCCTCCACAATTATTGGCACCCCTGTTTAAGATGTGGTCGTGGACTTCTAAAAAATTCTCCTTCTTTTAAAACAATATAGAACCCAAATGCAAAAAAAGAGAAAAATCCAACCTTTCATTTAAGTACATTACTTTGGTGGTAAAAAAAAATCATACAATCAGAAAAAATAAAAAAAAACTTGAAATCATGTGTCCCACAATTATTGGCACCCCTAACAATTCCTTTGAAAAATTTAATTGGTTTTTTTTTTAATATATTTTTCTGTAGTTGTAAGTAAGGTTGGTCAGGGTATCTAGGGACTTTTAATTAGTAATTCATGATTTTCTGTTTCCCTGGGGTATAAATATGACGTGACACAGAGGCCTAATTCTCTTACCCATTTGTCAACATGGCAAAGACAAGAGAACACACCATTCAAGTAAGGCAGATGTGTGTCGACCTTCATAAGTCAGGCAATGGCTACAAGAAAATAGCCACTCGCCTTAACTTGCCGGTATCTACAGTCAGAGGAATCATTAAGAAGTTTAAAACAACTGGAACAGTGACAAACAAGGCTGGAAGATCTCCCAAGTTTATCTTGCCACAACGCACAGTGAGGAGGATGGTAAGAGAAGTAAAAAAATTTCCCAAGCTCACCGTCACAGAATTGAATCAAAAAGTGGCATCTTGGTGTCACAGAGTCTCCAAAACAACCATCAGATGCTCTCTACATGCCAACAAGCTGTTTGGGAGGCATGCAAGGAAAAAGCCTTTTCTCACTAACTCTCACAAACGTAAACGTCTGGAGTTTGCTAAGCGGTACTGGGACTTCAACTGGGATCGTGTGCTTTGGTCAGATGAGACTAAGATTGAGCTTTTTGGCAACAAACACTCTAAGTGGGTCTGGCGTAAAACAAAAGATGAGTATGCTGACTAAGATTGAGCTTTTTGGCAACAAACACTCTAAGTGGGTCTGGCGAATAAGTATGCCGAAAAGCACCTCATGCCCACCGTGAAGTATGGTGGAGGATCTGTGATGCTGTGGGCCTGTTTCTCTTCCAAAGGCCCTGGGAACCTTGTTAGGGTGCATGGCATTATGAACGCTTTGAAGTACCAGGATATTTTAAATAAAAACCTGATGGCCTCTGCCAGAAAGCTGAAGATGGGTCGTCATTGATCTTTCAGCAGGATAATGATCCAAAACATGTGGCAAAATCTACACAAAAGTGGTTCAGTGGTCACAAACTCAAGGTCCTCCCATTGCCATCTCAGTCCCCAGACCTCAACCCAATCGAAAACCTGTGGGGCGAGCTAAAGAGAAGAGTGCATAAGAGAGGACCCAGGACACTGGATGATCTAGGAAGGTTGTGCAAAGAAGAATGGTCAAAAATCCCTCTCTCTGTGTTCTCCACTCTTGTGAAATGTTAGAGGAGGAGATTAAGTGCTGTCTAGTTGGCAAAAGGAGGTTGTAAAAAGTATTAACATCAGGGGTGCCAATAATTGTGGCACACATGATTTCAAGTTTTTTTTTTTTTTTTTTTAAATGTGTTTTTTTTTCTACCACCAAAGTAATGTACTTAAATAAAAGGTTTGATTTTTCTCTTTTTTTGCATTTGGGTTCTATGTTATTTAAAAAAAAGGAGAATTTTTAGAAGTCCACGACCACATCTTAAACAGGGGTGCCAATAATTGTGAAGGGCACTGTATATACACACACACACACACTAAAGGCATCAAAACTATGAATGAACACATGTGGAATTATATATGGAATTATATACATAACAAAAAAGTGTGAAACAACTGAAAAATCTCATTTTGTAGGTTCTTCAAAGTAGCCACCTTCTGCTTTGATTACTGCTTTGCACACTCTTGGCATTCTCTTGATGAGCTTCAAGAGGAAGTCACCTGAAATGGTCTTCCAACAGTCTTGAAGGAGTTCCCCGAGAGATGCTTGGCACTTGTTGGCCCTTTTGCCTTCACTCTGCGGTCCAGCTCACCACTAAACCATCTCGATTGGGTTCAGGTCCGGTGACTGTGGAGGCCAGGTCATCTGGTGCAGCACCCCATCACTCTCCTTCTTGCTCAAACAGCCCTTGATGCCTTCAGTGTGAATCTACAATTTTCATAGTCATCCAAATAAAGAAAACTCTTTCAATGAGAAGGCGTGTCCAAACTTTTGGTCTGTACTGTATGTGTATATATATATAATGTGTGTGTTTATCTCTTTAGAGCCACACTGAAGACTCGTTCAGAAGCAAAGAGTAGCTGTTTGAATCGACTCGTTCTTCAGAGCCATTGAAGATTTGTTCAGAATAAATGAATCGTTGAGAAATGACCAGTCACTAGCACTAATACACTTTCTTAGCTGTCTGAGTGTTATATGCTTAGTGTTAAACCAATCTTTGTGCTTTTGGCAGTGTGAGCATGAGCCAAATCCTGCCGAAAAAATGAAATCAGCATCTCCATAAAGCTGATCAGCAGAAGAAAGCATGAAGTGTGTCGGAACTCAGAGCCCGTCTCTGAGGCGACACATCGAGGGTGGATTTCTTTGCTCAGAGGATTTTCAATAATGCCCAGCCAATTCTAGAAAAAACACAAATATAATAGACACAAACCGCTAATGAAGGATCCTCAGTCCTGGATGAGTAAAAGCAAAACTTCTTTATTTCCATGCACGTTCTAAAGAGCTCAGTAGAAGGTGGGTACTTCACATCAAAATGAACAGCACATCAACAAGTGATAGAGCATGCCATAGTGAAGAAGTACACTGACTGTTCGTTTCACGCTTGTATTTATACCCTGTAACCTTTCTATTTATTTCAAATTCTTTGGCCTTGAGAAATTTCCCTTATGTCTGCCTTCTTGTTTTTTCCAATTTCCCTTATATTTGGCCTTTTTTCTGATTTTATATATAAAAAAATGAGTGAGTATAAAGCCCTTTTTTTCCTCTGGAGTCAACCATACGTTCTTCAGTCTCTCAAGTGTGAACAACCTTTTTGCGGCTTATTTTGTCTTCCTGCATCTGCAATGAGTAAGTGTTATGCTTTATTCTTTTTATAATGCTGTTTTGCTATTCTATTTTCATTTAATTGAGTTATATTATTGTTTGTATACTGTGCTTGATTATAATACTTTTAATTAATAGTTGTATGCGCCTAGGTTATATTTTAATTGTGCATTCTGAACTGAATGTTACACAGTGTGTAAAATCTTTTTCTTGCATGAGTGTTATCTTTTGCTTATGCCCGTCGTCACCGTGATTTGACCCTGTCTAATATCTTATCTCTGTTGGTCTCTTTTGCTCAGCTCCATCACGTTTGCCTCCCAGAACGACTCAGTTGAGCATTCTTCGCCGACAATTTCGCCAGTTCCAGCTCGCCTCACTTGCTGCTGAGCTTACTTATTTTCTTGAACAGCTTTCCAGCCCAAGTGTCCCAGCTAATGCTTTCGTGCCTCCTCGCATTGTGCAGGGCAATAATATGCGTGACAGGAGCACACAGACTTGTGAGGACTCCTGACCTCAACAGCCGTCACGGATGCTCCTGCTTCCCTGACACGACACCACAGTTTTCTCCCTATCCTTCACACTGGTCTCCCACTGATTATTCCCCTACGTCTCCTGTTGCTTTGCCAAGTCACCGTGCTCCTGTGCCTTCACCTGGCTTCGGGCCAAGCCGCTCTTTCATGTCTCCTGCAGCTGCAGAACCCCGTACGCCTTGCTATTTCAATAAAGATGCTTAATCTCCCTCAAGTTTGTTTCCTGTCCTTCTTTGCCTATTCCACACACTCATAACATTCAGTCAGATTCTATCCTACTCACACATGTAAATACCTTATTATTATTATTATTATTATTAATACTTGATGTAAATAGAGGTTTGATTAACATATAGATCAAATAGGTTTTGTCAAACTACATCTATTATATCTAATAAGTTCTCTATTGCTTTATTAAGTTAATTAGGTTAATTTAGTTTGATTAATATTAGTTTGATTATAACACACGCTAGATATGGTTGATTAAAATATTTTTCTCGACAAGTGCTCTTCATGCAGTGGGTGCAGTGACTTTAGTTTTCAAAAAACACCGTGGACCAACACCAGCAGAAACTAAACACTGGACTTTAAGCAACTTGGGCTGTGAGCTTCTCCTCTGCCACCCCTATGTGTGAATCTTGCAGTGGAAAAATACATTAATGCAATACAGACGTACTTACATGTGTTTGTGTGTTACAGAATGTGTATACAGTATAACAGCACAGTCCACACTGGTGGATCACATCCCTGTTCTCAATACAAAATGTTTGAATTGTTGAAGACACGGATGATCTACAAATATTTGGCTGTATCGTCTGCCCCGCCTCAGCCATTGTGAGGCCATGATTGACAACATGGTCCACAATAGTGGCTCTAATTTCATCGGAAAAGTTTCTGCCCTCTGCTTTTTCTTCTTCTATTTTGCCTCCTTACCCTTCCAGCATGCATCCTTATTCTTATTGCTGTATCTTGACCATGACCTTGACTTTGATCTGTCTGTATACACTGCCTGTATGCAATTTGACCTGTTTTAGAGAGCGAGTCGATCGTTGCTTGATCTGATGCACAATTCACTAATTTTAGGTTTCTGCCACTGTAAAAAAATTAAAAGTACAAGAAAAATGGAATTCAGTTGTGAATAAATATATATGAGTATATATCAGTGTTGAGGATGAAAGAAAAGAAGAAAGGCCAAGAAGAAGGTTTATGGATGAAATGAGGGAAGACATGCAGGTTGGTTCGAAAGAAGCAGATGTAGAGAACAGGGTCGTGTGTAGACGGATGATCCTCTGTGGTGAACCATAACAGGAGCAGGTGGAAGAAGAAGAAGAAGAAGTAGAAGAAGATTTGGTATCATGTCTTGCTGTTGTTAAATGTTGACCGTGTTTGGCTCTTTGCTTAGTCCCAGGATTTTTTTATTTATTTAGGGTATGACACCAATGTACCTGGATATGCGAAGAAAAGTATTTCATTGTCCTGAAATGATTACAATACAAATCAGTCGAGTTTCAATTCCAGGTCTTTGTTCTCTTCAGGGGTTTTGTATGTAACATGTTATGGGAGTCGCGCATGTAGTTCAGCCTCCGGCCGCTGGACGGCGCTGTAAGCTGTGCGTGTGAGAGTTACTGCTGTAATGTGCAGTTTCAGCGCCGGTCCAGAGAGGACAGGAAGTGTCTCCGGCGAGAACAACACAGCGCTCCGTCAGGTAACTCACTCAGGTTTATTCTAAAAATATATAACAATTATTTCTACACCAAATACAGATAAATGTGAAGAGGCAGAAGTTAAGCGCTGTGTGTGGGTGTAAGAGAGCGCGCGCGGACGGAGTGTATATATATATATATCCGCCTCGTGCCTGGCGGATGAAGTAAAAGTTGCTGCTTCATGCTCACTGTTAGCTTCCGTTTCTCACTGACTCTCCTCCAGTCTTCCCGTCCGAACCCCGGCATTAGATTACATGTGCGTTAGAAGCACCAGAGGTCATCGCGCACTGGGTTTTATTTAGCAGTGCTCGCTCGCTAGATAGTAATTCTGTTAACGGTTACAAATGCTAACTCATTAGCTAGCCGAGTTACTTTCTGTTTCTGTTTTCCTCTGATTCCCCCCTGTTTTCCCCCGTTTCATTCTAAATCACCCCGATTCCATCTGGTTTTTCCCCTGGTTACACCCCATGCCCCTCTAAATCCCCTGTTTTCTTCTAAATAATTCTGATTCCATCTGACTCCATCTGATTCCATCTGACTCCCATCTGACTCCCATCTGATTCCCCTCTGATTCCCATCTGACTCCCCTCTATCTGTTTAAAGCTGCTTTCAGACAATGTTTATTGTTAAAAGCGCTATACAAATACATATGAATTGAATTGGAAAAAAAAATTGATTCCCACCTGACTCCCCTCTGATTCCCAGTGTTTCCCTCTCATACAACAGCTTCTGATTGTCTGTTTTTTTTGCAGGTTTTCTATAAAAAGAAGTCACAATGGTGAGTATCAGGTCTGACTTATTTGTTGTTGACTGGCCAAAAAGAAAAAAGAATACTTCTCCTTCTCTGACTGTATATCAACTTCATACAACAGCTTCTGATTGTCTGTTTTTTTTGCAGGTTTTCTATAAAAAGAAGTCACAATGGTGAGTATCAGGTCTGACTTATTTGTTGTTGACTGGCCAAAAAGAAAAAAGAATAATTCTCCTTCTCTGACTGTATATCAACTAATAGTGTGTGTGTGTGTGTGTGTGTGTGTGTGTGTGTGTAGTCTCGGAGATATGATTCGAGAACCACCATCTTTTCCCCTGAAGGTCAGTATAATTTTATATATATATATATATACAGTACAAGTCAAAGGTTTGGACACACCTTCTCCTACAGTGTTTTATTATGTTTAATCTTCACTCATCATCAGGGTTTTGAATATAAACAGCATTTGATGGTTGACCTGCTCGTATCTTCTGCCTTTAACAGGGCGTCTGTATCAGGTGGAGTATGCTATGGAGGCTATCGGCCACGCCGGGACCTGTTTAGGGATCTTAGCCAACGACGGTGTGTTACTGGCAGCCGAGCGGAGGAACATCCACAAGCTGCTGGATGAAGTGTTTTTTTCTGAGAAGATCTATAAACTTAACGAGTAAGTTAAGACATAACGTGTGCATGTATTTTTGTGTTTCCTTTCTATCAATCCCTCAGTCATGTCAGGTGACCATTCAGATGTCTCGAGTATGTTCTATTCTGTCAGTTTTAGTCGACTGTTTCAGAGTGGAGGGGCAAAAAAAGCCTGAAATTGACTCAGTTCTATCCCTGATAAATATTAGACTGAAACTTCCTCTCACTACACTAGAACCTCGGAAACGCCCATAAAAATAGTGAGCCGATGAGAACAGAATTGAGTTTCCTATAACGTGGTTAGTTGTGTAAGCGTGCGCCAAATCAAACACTGGCATTTTACTGCGCAGTAACCAATCAAACACATCCTTTGTTCACCCGAAAGGGGGCGGGGCTTCACACAAAGTGTTTAATGACACCGCAGAGTGGAAAATTCCTGCATAGACCATTCCAGATTCACAAAAAGAGAGAGAAATCCTGTTCAGTTCCAAGGAGAAATGAATTGTAAAATAATATGTGCGTTTTAAAGTTAAGAACATGTTAATAATATTCCTAAAGTCTCGCCTGCACATGCGTTCTGGATATGGTGTAGAGATGACGTCATGCTTGATGCGTGTTTTTTTCCCCCCACGCTACAGAGACATGGCGTGCAGTGTAGCGGGAATCACGTCCGATGCCAACGTCCTCACTAACGAACTCCGGCTAATCGCTCAGAGGTGAGACAAAACATCTCGAGAAATTTATTTTCTAGTGTATGAGAGACGAGTGATTGTGATTCACAACGCGAACCTTGTGTGTGTGTGTGTGTGTGTAGGTATCTCCTGCAGTACCAGGAGCCTATCCCTTGTGAACAGCTGGTTACAGCTCTGTGTGACATCAAGCAAGCCTATACACAGTTTGGAGGTATCACCCCACGTTTTTCTTCAGGCCTATCTTCAAGCGTTACTCCAGAGGAAAGCTCGAGGACTGAACGCTGCTGCTGTGTTTGTGTTTGTAGGGAAAAGGCCGTTTGGTGTGTCTCTTCTGTACATGGGCTGGGATAAACACTACGGCTTTCAGCTGTACCAGAGTGACCCCAGTGGGAACTACGGAGGCTGGAAGGCGACCTGCATCGGCAACAACAGCGCAGTGAGTGCATCTCTATACGCTTCATCTCTATACGCTGCATCTCTATACACTGCATCTCCATCCACTGCATGTCTATACCCTGCACCTCTTTACTCTGCATCCCTATACTCTGCATCTCTATACTCTGCATCTCTATACTCTGCATCTCTATACTCTGCACCTCTTTACGCTGCAGCTCTATACGCTGCAGCTCTATACGCTGCAGCTCTTTACGCTGCATCCCCATACTCTGCATCTCTATACACTGCATCTCTATACTCTGCACCTCTTTACGCTGCATCTCTATACGCTGCATCTCTATACGCTGCAGCTCTATACGCTGCAGCTCTTTACGCTGCATCTCTATACTCTGCATCCCTATACTCTGCATCCCTATACTCTGCATCCCTATACTCTGCATCTCCATACGCTGCATCCCTATACGCTGCATCCCTATACACTGCATCTCTTTACGCTGCACCTCTATACACTGCATCTCTATACGCTGCAGCTCTTTACGCTGCATCCCTATACTCTGCATCTCTTTACGCTGCATCTGTATACTCTGCAGCGTGAATTCATTGCATCCCTGTACACTGCATCCCTGTACACTGCATCCCTGTACACTGCATCCTTGTACACTGCAGCTCTGTACACTGCATGGTGGCGTGGTGTAGACAGGAACAGCAGAAGTTTACAGGATAAGTCTGCACGTGTGTTTTGGGAAATATCGTTAAACCGGGGAGGGTGGAGCAGCTAAAAACATGTACCCGCATACACACACACTGCAAACTGCTAGATTATAAATTCATCCATTCTCCATCTTCATCATTAGTGAGAATACAGATTCCCTCTTTTCACTTCAGATCTCATTGAAACGCATTGGATGGGTGTTGAGTTAAAATTATATATATATATATAAGAAAAAAATATATATATATGTTCAGTATATGAACTAAAGTATTGGGACACCTGACTTTCCCAGTGGTTCTTTCCCCCCCACGTCTTTGCATGTGCAGGGGCATGAAATTTCTCGTTCACTTGCACCCAAACCTGTTCCAGCATGATGATGCCTCTGTGCATAAAAGCCAGCGCCATGAAGATCTTATTTCCATGGATTGAAGTGAAAGATCTTCTACTATAGAGCTCCAACCCTATCAAACACCTTTGGGATGAATTGGATCTCTGACTGCA
Source organism: Silurus asotus (assembly GCA_024362625.1). Taxonomy (NCBI): domain Eukaryota; kingdom Metazoa; phylum Chordata; class Actinopteri; order Siluriformes; family Siluridae; genus Silurus; species Silurus asotus. The sequence continues at coordinate 1,905,171 of MU554589.1, read as the reverse complement.
CCCCAGGAACCTCCTCTTTTTTGGCAGTAAAGTGTATGTGGATGAATAAAACTCTAGAAGCACATTTTCAATCTTGTGGATGTTCCTGCAATTCTTTTAAAATGGTGCATTGCCTCCCAGATTTGTATATTTGAACAGAATAAATTTAGAGCAGAATAAACCTTTACAGAACCTCCCAGACATTGTTCACTATTAAAATCCCTGCCACCGAGACGCTCCTGTATCACTGACGGATCATGGAAACTGAAATCTGTTACAGGGGTGGCGGATTTATTCACGCACCTAAAAAAATATGTTCGTTAAAAGCTGCGCGCGCGTGCGTGCGTGTGTGAGAGAATGCCGAGTTCATAAGTGTTGGCCAGTAGGGGGCGAGTGAGCACCAGCGATGCTGGTCAGTGTGTTCAGGAACATTCTGTCCTAACAGTGGACCCAAAAAAAAAACATGACTGATCCTGAAAGCAGTTTTATTATATAAATAAACTAATACAATTGCCTGTGTGTGTGTGTGTGTGTGTGTGTTTTGTAGGCTGCTGTGTCAATGCTGAAGCAGGACTTTAAAGAAGGAGAGATGACTCTGTCCGCAGCTCTCGCTCTCGCCGTTAAAGTGCTCAACAAAACCATGGACGTCAGCAAGCTCTCTGCAGAGAAAGGTGTGTGTGTGTGTGTGTGTGTGTGTGTGTGTGTGTGCGCACATGAAACAGTGGAATGGAAAATACACAGACACCCTAGACTAGTTCATCAAGATGCCTGAGAATTCATTATGCATAGCCGAGTCTGAACCCCAGAGGTGTCGCAGTGTCCCGGGTGTAAACCACTCGTTTATTCTCGCCTCCGTGTTGATCCCCCCCCTCATTCCACACCTCCCCCTTTTGTTGTGTTTTTCCAGTCGAGATCGCCACACTGACACGAGAGAACGGCAAGACCAGAATCAAAGTTCTCAAACAGAAAGAGGTGGAAGAGTTGATCAAGAAGCACGAAGCGGAGGAGGCCAAGGCGGAGAAAGACAAGAAAGAGAAGGAACAGAAAGAAAAAGATAAATGAGAACCCGGCACTTCTTTTATTCTAAAAAAAACAACAACAACAGGGGGTTTGATATTGTAGTGCTCCACTCAGTCTCGTCTGTATGTCTGCTTTTTCTTCTTCTTTTTTTTCTTTAATAAACACAACACGGTAATCGGTGTTTGTATGCGTCATGGCTGCCCTGAGTGTCGCGCGGTCGCTAAAAGGAAAACTTGTAAAAGGATTTAATATAATAATCTATAAACAGCGTGTGACATCTGGGATTAGTAGGTAACAGAACGTCATGTGCAGAACATGTTTGTACAGAATAATCTTTGTAATGCAAAACCAGGCTCATTTGCATAAATAAACTCCTATAAAATTATGAAAACAAATTACCATGTATGGTATAGAATTGACCACAAAGGCACAAATATGGGGTGTAGTTTGACATAATTACCTCAATTGAACACAAATTACCATATCAGACCCATTTCTTGTTGAAAACCCGACATGAACCCACTCTGAGCAGCCCGTCTTTAAGTATCCAAAATACTATCATTTATTACGGCTACAATTTTCCTATTATCATTTTAATCACAAGATTCTTTACTTAATCAACTTAATTTAAAAAGACTCGAATGTGACTCTCAGCACACTGATCTATTAATAGAATGATATTAATGACTCAAACACTGATTTCTGTTAAAAATGATCATAAGCACAAAACCTTCATTTCAACTACTGAAAAAAAAACCAGGTCACGTGTGTGGTGGTGAGTTCGAGTCCGGAGTTTCTTCATCATTTATTCCTCTCTAAATGTTCTGCTGTTGAACTGATGCTGAACTGTATGTTGGTGATCAGTAGATGCATCAAGTGCCAATCAGAACAAAGCGTTGGACCCTGATGGGTGACTCGCTGCGTGTTTGACCAGTTTTTATCCTCATAAATATGAATTACATCAGTTCACCACTGCCAGTGAGTTATCTCAGGTTAGAAAGAAGGAATCGGATCAGTGAAGGTTGAGAGTGGTTTTATTCGGAACACAGATTAAGTGAGGATTAGACACCGATTCTTACTGTCGCTCTCTCTCTCTGTAATCGAAGATGTTCCTGAGAAGAATGTGACCTTCACAGTCCAAATCCGATGAAAATTTAAAGATCAGATGCTGCACACACACACACACACACACACACACACACACACACAGTGTCCATACCTAGAAACGCAGACGTTTGCACAGTAACCCGGCAACGCGAGTTCAGCATGAAGTAACTGGCGTAAGTGCTGGAGTTAAACAGGACTCCATTAGAACAGCAGCCGGTCAGACCAGACCTGACCAGACCAGACCAGGCCTCTTCTCCACCTGGTAACCAGGTCACGCACACGCCAGAATCAAAAGGTTAAGCATTTGAAATAGAAGGCATTCGGCACAGGTGCTTGTCCAGCGCTTCTAAAATAGCAAGATCAGAGGCCCAAGCTTGGAGGAAACCACAGCTCTGTGTGTGTGTGTGTGTGTGTGATCTAAATCAATGTCCATGTGGTCTCCTTGCCAGGAGATGAGAGGCAGCAGCGTGTCCCCTCGCCTGCATAATCTCCTGTTTTACAAACCTGGTGAGCGCAAAATGAGCAAAATTGTGTTTTGTAATAGAAAGAAACGTTTCTAAAGAGAACGAGGTCACAATTTACAATTTATTAAAAAAAAAAAATAAAAGAAAGAAAAGAAAGGAGTCTGGGTATATGGATGGATTTTCAAAGGTTGTTTTAACCGTGAACAAACTAGAAACACGAATCAATCGATGCAGACAAACTTTTTTTTTTTTTTTTTTTTTAATATAACAGCTTATTGTCATGGCTCAAAATGAACTCTATGAATGTAAGATACGTATATACACGTGCAGAATCCCAGAGATGGAGCCCGAGCACTTGCTCTCGGCGTCCGCAGGCCCGAGTTGAGCGTGTGCGGGTCAGAAGATCGGAGCGGTCAGAGAGCTCCAGCTGCGGGGAATGTGATTAGGCCTCGTCTACTGTTTCACGTTCGTGCCCGAATAACGTGGTTACTCTTTTTAAAGGTGAGGAAAACGTGTAAGCTTTAGTGGGGGTTGGGGGGGCGTTCGCGTGCACACATCTTAAAATCCGCAAAACTTAAGACTGGAGCAGAATGAAATCTACAGCCGGTAGACTGACGAGCGCCACGTGTGTTTTAAATCCTAAACAGGTTGTAGCATCATATCCATTTCCCCCCTACTTTTATAGAGCACCATAGATGAATAAATAATTAACTGCGGACAGCTTCAAGCAATACTACGGATTATTGAACACAAATTTTTAGAATTTCTTATGACTGCCTGAAAACTCGATTGTTGTGTGAGATCTACTCGAAAAAAGGAATGGTGACCAACAGATGAGTGAGAAATCGGAAAAAACAGATAAATGTCGTCATTCCCATACTGCAGTATGACCCTCCATCTATCAAGCAAAGTCTTTCCCTTGTACGATTTCCCTCGTAACTACATCCTGTCTAAAGCACATATAAGGAATATACTCTGTACGTTGCTTGTAGAACCGACGAACCGGGATGTCAACCGATCTGTAGGATCCGGTCTCCGTTCCCACTTCCGTCCAGCCCCCATTTCTACTGCTGAAAACGGGGTTAAGGAGGCAAATTTGTGGACATGGAGGAAAAAGAGCGAGAAGGTCTAGCTGGGACCGGTTGGGCCTGTGGCCACAGCACGAAGCGCTCATTCTTCATCAGAGCTGCTGCTGTCCATAGAGTAGACCATGAAGAAGAGATCGGGCCGGGTCTGCACCAGAGCGTGATCGGGTTTCACAACCTCGAAACCCATGTAGTGGAAGGTCCTGGTTATGGACACTGCAAGAACACAAATAACAGTTAGGATCACACGGCACGACGATCGAGTCGAAAAAACGCAAGAAGATTTCAAACTCGTCTTACTTCGATCCTCTCTGGTTTTGTCGAACCACAGGAACACGTAGCCGACTTTCAGAGTCTCCTCTGCAAACTCCAGCAGACTGGTGAGCCTGGAAGGGGAGCACACGGATGACGCACCGGCAGCTTTTACATAATCCCCCCCCTCTTACATAATGCACAGGCAGCTGCTGCAGCGTTTTTAATTCGGCCCCTCGCTGACCGATCAGAGTCATCAGCTGCACAGTAGCACTAAAGGTGATCGTGAACAATGGATCACTGCTGGTCTCTAATCATGACCTCGTCAGCAAGAACGTTTGAAACTGTGTGACTTGGAAAGCTCAGCTGATTCTTGGAGCACATGGCACTTAGTCTTCCCTGTATATTTTAACCCCCCAAAAACAAGCAGACACTTCCTGAGACCGTTACAGACCGTGATGAAGGAACAAAATCGAAACATTAGACCTACTCCGGGAGGTGGTATCAAAAAGTTTTGTTTTGTTCTAGCTGTCTCTTTCGCCAGATGTCCTCCCTTAGACACCAAAAAAACGGTAGTAGAATTGACGCTGTGGCCCCTTGGGGCGAATGTCGAAATAAGACGATGAGTGTGCACTTGGTCGAGCTGCGTACCTGCTTTGCCATTTCTGGAGACGATGGGCTCTTCCACTGTGAAGACTGTTGCTTCGATGAACCCAGGAGAACTCCGTCAGTTTGCCATGAACGAACCATCCTTCATGTCAGTCCTTACAGTGGAAGAGCCCATCATCTCTATGACCCAAGAAAAGGCGAAGGCAGGTCCGCAGCTCGACCAAGTGCATGCTCGTCGTCTTTTTTCGACAATTGCGTCTCGAGAATTCATCCCCAGGTGCCACAGCGTCAATTCTACTAGGGACAAACGTGGCAGCAACACGGTACATGTTGAAATCACGTGTGAATCGCCTGGACTGTTCCGTACGACACAGCGTGGATCGTTCTCCTACGATCATTACGCACAAGTTGCCTAATAGTTTTAGGGACTGAGCTCGTCGTTGACGGTTTTCCCGATCTCTCGTCATGTCTCAGTTTTGTGCGCAATTTCGCTCTTTGTTCCGAATCGCTGTCTGTGATGAAACCTGACGTGGTCAGAATACCGTAAATTGGCACCCTGACTTATGAAGGTCGGTGCTCCCCGTGACTGTGTGCGCAGCCTTGTGCTGCCATCTGTTACAAAACGAAACGTTTTGATACCACCTCGTACGAATGATTTTGATACCCATCCTATAAAGGGGTTAAAACAGCTTGAGTGTGTTGGTGTAAGTGTGTTCGTCCGTACCCCTCTTTGCTTCCCTCTGGCAGAACTCCGTGTGGGATCTCCAGATAAAGGCAGTTGGTTGCCAGCACCGTGTCCCAGCAGGAGAAACGGCGCTCCTTCAGCTTGTACTGGAAGTGAAGGATCGACGGGGATCCAGTCACCGCACCCGACCGGGTCACCGTCAACCTGTCGTCCTGAAAGGGCAGAACAAAACCGTAAACCTACACTGTCACTGTGAGAGCATCTTCCTACAGCAATTTCCTACACCTACACACACCTACACACACACACACACACACACACACACATACACACACACACACACACACACACACACACACACAGAGTACTGCTAGAAGAGGCTTTTCTTTGGATTAAACTTGTCAACATATATATGATTAAATGAAAGACCCTTTCACTGGAAAGTGTGTGTGTGTGTGTGTGTGTGTGTGTGTGTGTGTGTGCGCTCGTGCGTGTCAGTCACAGGTGTATATGAGCACTATGAGCCTGTTCCTCTGATCACCCCCAGCCCAGTCACATGTCTGACCTACAACCGTGTATTAATACACACACGTGACGGTCTCACACACACAAATCTGCAAAGCATGTGCAATCCCCTGTGGTGGTCATGGTTAAGGTGTGTGTGTGCTGAGCTGGGAGGAGTTTTGTGGTCACTTGGATGACCAGACAGGAGTAAAATGAGGTTCTCTAATCAGGTATCTAATAAGTATTCGTTTAAAAAAACGCAGATTTTTCTCTCGGTTTTGGTCTTCCGTCCACACTGAGGCGCCGTTTCAAGTCAACAAACACGTAAAAGCGTTTTACAGAAACCCACACTTTCTATATATGAACAATGAAGGAGTTGAGACTGGAAGAGCTCAGGATGCTTGATGTATTGTCTCTATTGTGTGTGTGTGTTTTACTTTGTGAAGAGTTGCGCTGAGAGGGAGATCCCTTCCGGTCCCTCGCCCACTCGGGATCTTCGTTAGTGGGTGAGGGGCATCAGGAGCACCACAGAGGCCCTGGAGCCTGCTGCCTGGAGCAGTGCAGTCTTGAGGCCACTAGAGAAGCGCTGGAGAAATCACACAGAATGATTTTGCTTTAACATTTTAGATACACTATCAGACCAAAAAGTTTGTGGACACCTGTTGCCCAAGTGATTCCTTTACACAAATGTTCTTCTGACTTCAACACCAAATATTAATAACATAATCTAGTGGAAAGTTTTTTTAGAAGGGCACAAAGTCAAAAATGTTTATTTAATGTTCATTAATCATATAGATGTAATTGGCACTTGTCCAAACTTTTGCCCACACAGTATAATAACAGTGTTAATGAAAACAATTCTTTAGATTCTGAAAATTCTGATTGGTCAGGAGGTGTTCATTCATTGTATACTGTATATTATCATGTCTACAATAAGGAAAGTGCTTCCTCCCAGACACACGTAGCAATCTTTTCATTTTCTATCACAGACCGAGCGCTATCTGCCCTCTTCCACATACACATTAAAAGATGAATGCCATCCCTCAACGGATTCATCGGTTTCGCCGTTTAATCGGTCTGGAACTATCGGCAAAAAATCCACACGGATAGTTTTTCCGGGTTGCGTTATACAGGATGAGAGCGGCCTCTAGAGGCGAATCGCTGACTTGATGCTGACTTTGTGCTGTTTATTTGGAGTGTCTTATTTCTTTATTCTGGATGCAAGTGTTTTTATTTATTTGGAGCGCTTCTTTGTTGTTTCAGTTTGAATAACTTTTCTCTTGCTCTACGTTGCTCTTCCTGGCTCATGGACGTGATGATTACATTACTAGGGAATCCCCATACTGGGGAGCCATGCTGTTTATTTTTACCCTACATACATACATACATACATACATACATACATACAGAAAGAAAGAAAGAAAGAAAGAAAGAAAGAAAGAAAGGCTGGTATGGAAACTACCGATTACAGCTGCTCTAACGCTAGCGCTAACAGGAACTAACACGCTTCATGGTCGATCCAGAGCTAAATGTATAAATATCTGCAATTGTTCTTGCAGAGCCTGTACAGACCCAGAACAGCAACCTGACCTTCACGTATCCTGCTGGAATTTCTCTGCATTCAGTTTTTACAGTCCCTAAATTTTCTCCCAGTTCGCCTTTTTTTATTAGAATCGCTTTCTCTTCGCTTGATCAATCGCTCCGATGCCCACTGAACAAGTAACACGCACAGTCCGACAGAGTGAGCTGAAATAACTGGAAGTCTGACATTTTGGCTAGAAATCCAGAAACCGAGTCATGTAGGAAACAGGAAGAACGGCAGGAAGTGGCGCTACAGAAAGTTCGTTCTCAGCACGGAGAGTTTTAATCCGATCCCCAGCGGGAGGTTTGACTCTCACCTCGTGCTCAGGTGCTCAGAGGAATTGAAAGCCGAGGTTCGGTCGAGACACACAAACAAGCGCAGGCATGTGATGTGTAAACAGGTCTCGGAATAGCATGCTGCCATGGTGGTTTGGGTTTCAGCTCAACTCAATTTGTTCGGGCTGAAGCAAAATAGCTTCCACTTTCTTTTCCACCAGATGCTTGTCACAGACCACCACCACCACTCAAGAGCTTGTGAGAAAACCAAACCCATTTCAGATCCACCTGACGCTTTGTCGTTTGGTGTTTGTTTTGGAGGAACAAAAAGGGAGGAGCCGAATGTGTGTACCCGGCAACGGGTGGCCAAGCGACCCTGTGGGCATGGAGAAGAGAAGAAACTGGTGAGGTGGAAAACAAACCCATTACACCATGGAGCATCAGCTGATCTCTCAAACCCTTCTAATTGCCTCAGTGTTTGTTTAGTGATTCTCGTCCCGCTGGGTAATGCGAGGAGAAAAAAAAACAAAATGTTTTGTCACAAGAAGCCACGATGAGATTCGAGCACCTCATTTGCACCGTTTTTCCATGTTGCCTATTATAGAGCTGCGTGTGGCTGCGACTGAAATGCCAGCTTGTTTTGAAAGCCAACACTCCTCACCCTCTGACATTCCGACTCCCGCCTTCCCTCGGGCTCAACAATTTTGCGCGGCCTTGTTACGATAGAACTCTCGGATCCTATCCTATGCGCGCTGTACAGCAGGAAGTGAAGTGAGGCGGCAGGAGAGATATCGGGTAGAATAAGATTCCGAGATGTTTTTATCAGAGGAGACGCGTTTTATCAGTAGGCAGGAAGAGAATCAAACGCAGAGGTGAGGTCATGCAAACTCCCCGGCTTTAAAGCGTTTCTGCTTTACTGACCGGATCGAATGCAAACCGAGGACTCTGCGTTGTTTGTGCAGCGATGCCATGTACACAAGAAAGAAAGAGAACGGGCTTGACAGACAGCCAGGAAAGGTTCAGCTCCAAAACAGGAAGCCCAAAGAGTCCTCCAGGAAAACGGGACTCGAGCGCAGTCGCCAACCTCCTTCTCTAACTGTGTTTTTAACATACTCGCATCCCCCGCATTGAACAAACGCGTCCTCCTAATGCAGAACCCTGAACTCAGAAATCTTGGGAGATGCAGGACAGACAGGAGCGCTGAACCCTTGATTTACAGAGCTCAGGCATCGGGCCAGGTCACACGCCTGTGCGAAAAACTCAGAATGTGCTCTGTGTGAAGGAACAGGATGGAAATGTGAACCATCTGTTATGACCGGCGTCAGAACACGTCTCACTCCGAAATGCGGAGGAACGTCTCACATAGGTGTCAAAAGGCTCAAATCCTGTTAAATAACAGCCTTTCCATTTCGTTGGAAAAAAAAAACGAACCATTATATTTTAATGTCTCCTTGCTATGGAGTTGTATCTGCAATACAATAGTACATCTTCTGTACTTTTGTAGAATTTCTGAACATGCTTTAAGATACATCACTTGGACATTACAGAGTAAATCAGACTGGAGACGGGAAAAATCAAACGCACTCCGAGCAGGAAAACGTGTCAACCTCGGACGCGAGATCTTTGAGCAACCCGTGTTGTAAGAAAGTGACAGGAGAAAAAAAAAAGCCAACCCTCTCGCACCTGTTGGAAGAGACCAGACACGTCTAAGTCTTGAATGATAGCGTGGTTTATTAAGACACCTGTCTGTCTGTCTGTCTGTCTGTCTGTCTGTCTGTCTATCTATAACCCAAGGTTCTGCGTTTCAAGACATCTATCTGCCTGTAGCTACAAACATCACACGTTCCCAGTAGAGTTTCAAATAAAGAAAGAAAAACACGACGCTTTCGTGAGTCACCTATGAGCAAAGACTGCATCTGGTCTGATGTCTATCTGTCATTCGGAAGCTGAGAATAGCACCAGATGATCCTCGTCTCCTCTGCAGTCAGCACAGTCCTGTGCTCCTCCTGCTTAAGGAGCATTAATCCGAAAGCAATCCCTGACATCTCGCTGTCTAGGGACGAGATTACAGCGCGAGCCTGGGAGTCAGAAGATCTTTCTGTTACAGGGTTTTTTTCTCATTATACAGTGAGACATAAACGAGAGATTGTACACATTATTATCATTCCTAAAATTTGATGCTCTTTTTTTAATGGATCGGTGATCATGATTTGTCATATTCGAAATGACATCACTAACAATTCCTGCAACAATCCGAGGCCAGGGTGGGAGATGAAGATCACAACACACAGCTGAGAGCATGGAGGAGTTCAGTAATGCAAAAACAAAAAATATTGATAATAAATGATGTCAAACTCTGTAGAATAATCATCAGGAGGAAAAGGAGCTCCTGGTCTTCTCACCTCTCCTCTGTATCGCGCATGGTCACCTGTGATGTAACGAGGGTCCTGTCTTTTCTCTGACAACCAAAACAATAACTGTTCAGCAGGAGCTCCACGGAGTAATTCACCATCCGTATCCCAGTCCGAGCTCCGAGCGGTGAGGTGCGATGTGCACCGAGGGTTTGTGTTGTGTGCGCGTGCGTGTGCGCGTGTGTGTGTGTGTGTGTGCAGACCTGCGCACTGAGCAGCGCCGCACTCGCAATGAGCGGAGAGCAGCCGCGCGCGCGTTTTTAAAGTCCGATCCCATTGCGTCATATGTAAAAACCAGCGATCATGGAGGGCTTTTGCTTGGATCTCACAAAAGTGAGTGCACCCTCAGTGCTCACAGCTGTACGTGGTGTAACCGTGCAAAGCCACACGTCCTCTTCATCATGTTCATGTTTTGCTTTAAATCCAATTCTCTCATACTGACCACTGGATGTTCAACATGGACCTCATGAGGATCTGAGAATTAGAATCGTTGCTCTCCACAAAGACGCCTCTGCTGAAAGAAGATCACTATCACCCTGAAACTGAGTTACAGTACAGTGGTCAAGGTCATACAGAGGTTTTCCAACACGGGTTCCACTCGGAACAGACCTCACAAGAGTCCATCAGAGAAGTTGAGCCCTTATGCTCTTCAAAAAACAGACGCATGGGTGCTGCAGCATCGCTTTAGAAGTTGCAGAAGAATAAGATCTGCTTGAATGTTTAATTTTGGAAACAGGAAAAATTGGCAAGGATCGGATTTAGGGCCTTTTAAGTTTTATCTCATACGCAATGGTCACAACCGGTAAAAAAGCGCCCGAGTCCTTCCTGTCCAAGATTCATTCGTCAGGGAGTCCTATACAATGTGAGGATCAGATGTTTGTCAGAAATTTGGAGGCCAAATCAACACCTAGAACTCTGTCACATTCCTCAAACTATTCCTGAACAATATTTAAACAAATATATATACAACCACATAAGGAATGTGCTGTTAACATGCAACGTTCCTCCAACCAATAAGACCATTGGTTTATTTCTCCACCCAAGGCTTATAGTGTTCTGAAGGGCCACCACTGGAGATAAGAACCCACCACATACTAAAGCCTATAATACACACAGACAATATGAAGGATGAAGGAAATGATTTGCATGTGAGAACTTGCTGATGTAAGCGTTCCCTAAACACAATCTGAGCTACTGTATAATCCCTGATGCTGTTTTCATGTACACTTTCTGAAAATCTGGAGAAATTAAACTCTGTTCTTAGCCACGATTGCTTATTGTCTGATTGAAAGATTTCGAACAGACAGCTCTCTTCACCACTCATCCATGCATGGGTTTCTTAATGATTTGCAACACAACCATTTCAATTCCATGAATTTCCACATTAATGCAAAACAAGCTCCATGTGCAGATCTGGTTAATCGAATGCAAAACAGGAGCGACCTCACACACCCTTTCGTCTGCACCCTGTACACATGCATGACCTGCTGTGTGCTTTTTTGGAAAGACAATCCTTGGCCTGCTTTCAGCTCCAGCTCCAACCTGGCAGAGATAAAATATTCAGTAGTTCTAGGTGAAGAACAAAGCTAATGTAATTGGACGCAAGAGGTGGACATGTGCACATTGTGTCCCCCAGCAGACACACACATCAGGAACATCAGTGCTGTGACAAGATGAAGAGATACCCTCTCACTTTATTGATATAAATAAGATATGCGAATGTCCTTCTCGTATAGATGTAGGGTGCGACGGTGAACAAAAATTCACGGTTCGGTTCGTACCTCGGTTTCGGAGTCACGGTTCGTGGTTCAGTTTGTTGTTTTTTAACATCAACAGTTTACATTAGTTTTCAAACAATTTGAAATTGTTTGAATGGTTAAATTTTTTGGAAAGACAATCCTTGGCCTGCTTTCAGCTCCAGCTCCAACCTGGCAGAGATAAAATATTCAGTAGTTCTAGGTGAAGAACAAAGCTAATGTAATTGGACGCAAGAGGTGGACATGTGCACATTGTGTCCCCCAGCAGACACACACATCAGGAACATCAGTGCTGTGACGAGGTGAAGAGATACCCTCGCACTTTATTGATATAAATAAGATATGCAAATGTTCAGAGTCGCGGTTAGTGGTTCAGTTTGTCGTTTTTTAACATCAACAGTTTAGTTTTCAAACTATTTGAAATAAAATGCCTGCTTAGTTAAAGAATATATACAAGAATAGTTTATAAAAAAAAAAACAGAAGAATCAAATTGTCACATTTTATTATATTGTTTCATTTGAGTGATCAATTAAAATGGCACAAATTAAATTGATTGCATAATTAATAAATTAAATAATTTACAATTGTTAGGCCCCATTTGGGTAATACAGACGTGTATATATATATATGTGTGTGTGTGTGTGTGTGTGTGTGTGTGTGTGTATGTGTGTGTGTGTGTGTTTTACATTTAATCAAAAATGTTCTGAAGATATGATTTACTTATCTGTTCTACTTATTTCAGCATTTACTTGAACAAATGTCTTCATTCCCTCCATCCTTCATTCGTTCACTCCTTCGAAATATGTGGAATTGTCAGGATTTTCTCCTTTTAAGAGAAATTCTAGAGGCTGGACATAAAATACACAAGAATCCGTATAAAAACGTTGGCAACGTGCTCCAAATCATATTTCCAGTACGACAATGCGCTAACTTTAGTATCTTTTTGTATATATAGATAGAACAATTGCGTTGTTGTGAATGTTGTCAAGTTTAATAATGATGATAATAATAATAATACAAATAAACAGTTACTACGCTCAAAGTGTGAGGCGGAGACTAAAAAAACGTCTGGTGCGCCACGTAATACATGACGTAAACTCAGATTGTAACTAAAAAGGATTGCGTTTGGGGCACGTGTTCACCCAAAACAAACATTTTAAAAAGTCCTGCACCAAAAATGTTCAGTAGGAACATGTGCACCGTTACACCTCTAATAAAGACACATAAGAAGTCTATTCTGTATATTTTTTGCTTCGGACAAAACATTCGAGACACAATCGACTTGGGATGTGATGATGAGATCAGTGACTTTCTTCGCTCTACATTCCCTGGGTTTGATCTAATTAAAGAGTCTATTGTATCTCTTCCCCTCTGGCTCACCCTCATGTCCGGGAAATGTATATTTACAGCATCAGGTAATCACAGCAAACAGAAAGTGAGTGGGGCTCAGAGCTCATCCCTGCTGCAGACGGACTGACGGGGAGCACTACCTGGAATTCCTCTGACGCCACTTGGGCTGCTTTATTTTGGAAATACGAGTTCCTCCCAAAGCGGAGGTTAAGAGCAGCGTGGCCTGGAGTGAGAGACGGGCGAGAGAACATTGTGCTGAAGAAGATGTTTAGGATTTTTCACCTGTATGGAGTGCAGAGGTTAGGAGAGTTTGTCATGCAAGCTTTGTTCTCGAGCTTTCCCTCTCACTATCTCTCAACACACACACACACACACACACACACTCTCTCTCTCTCTCTCTCTCTCTCTCTCTCTCTTTCTTTTAATCACACCCTTCCTTTGCACGCACTAAAAAACAGACTCTCTCTTCGTCTCTGGCATGGGTAGAGGTGTAGAATCAAGAATCAGGTGAGAGCTTCCACTGAGTGCTATCACAGCTATTCTCAGGTGGAATGAGCATACCAAGGGTGTGAACAACAACAACAACAGAAACAGTAATAAACAAAATCTTTTATTAATGAAACGACAGGTTTAATGTCTTGAGAAGTCTTGTGTACAGAAAGTAAAACATTAAGCTGATCGTCTGCTTAAAGTTTACATGGCTGGAACACACACACACACACACACACACACACACACTTTATTAGGTATATATACACGTAATAAGTTGTAGTTTAGTGGTTAAGGCATTGGTCTCTGGATCTGGAGGTAACCAAGCTGCTACTGCTGGGCCCTTGTGCAAGGCCCTTAATCCTCAAATTGCTCAGTTGTAAGTCGCTTTGTATAAGGGTGACTGCTAAATGCCGTAAATGTAAATAACATTAACTCCGGACATTATAACTTGGTTTTACTATCAAGGATTTTCTACATGCGGACCACCAATTCATAGATTTGACTGAGAAAAGACTGAGGATCTCCTTCTTCTTCTTCTTCTGCTTATTATTATTATTATTATTATTATTATTATTATTATTATTATTAGTGGGATTCAAGCCGAAGCTGATGATCTGATCAGGTAATGGAGACATGCGAGTTTAAATAAAAATAAAGAGAATTGAATAATACAGATGTGGAGCCTCTCAGAGCACACAGATCTTCTGTACATACCCAATAAAGTGTCTGGTATTCCCAGGCAATGCTGTCAGATGGATCTGCTTTTATATGTGATCAGAATACGATCTACAGCTCATTTGCAAGGGTAAAAATAAGGATTATTTTGGCATATTTGGGTGTCACATGATCCAGAGGTCGGATCATCAGTTGACTTTCGAAATACCATGAAATACTGCTGTCTTGGAGAAGATCAGACCCAGACGTCTAGACTTCACCAAGGATTTTATGCCTGTCTAATTTCCAACACTGACTATTTACTTGTTGGCTAATAAATCAAACATATTGACAGAAGCCACTGTAACCAGATAAATAATGTTATTCATGTCAAGTTTCAGTTTTAATATACATACATACATCAACACTTACATTCACTATATTGCCAGAAGTATTTGGACACCTGGTCATAAGTACGGCGTGTGATTTTTGAGCATCACATTCCACATTTAGTCCCAATTCTCTCTTCTAATTCCCTTCACTCTTCTGAGAAGATGTTCCACTAGATTTTAGAGTGTGTTTATGGATATTTGTGTTCATCAGCCACAAGGGTGTTAGTGAAGGCAGGTACTGATGTAGGTGAGGAGACCTGGGGTGCAGTCAGCGTTCACATTCATCCCAAAGGTGGGGATGAGATCAGAGCTCTATAGCAGGCCACTCAAGATCTTCCTCTCCATGTAAACCAGATCTTCTAGGAGCTCACTTTGTGCACAGGGGCATCGCCATGCTGGAGCAGGTTTGTGTTTTCAAGTTCAAGTGAATGTAAAATTGAATTATCGCACATCTAAAGAGCAGGAAAGGTCAGGTGACCCAATACTTTTGGAAATATAGCATAAATACTTACATACATAAATACATACATACTACCTCAATAAAATGATTCAGAATCCTGAAGTAAATATAGAGCCATATCTAATTAGGCATCTCCTTTAAAACAGAAGGTTTTTACAGCAGAAAGACATCAAACAATTTACGATACCTGCTGGATTATAGCTGGATATGCTAAAGACTGGGACAAATATCAGATATGATGGTGTTTCTTGTCTATTACACTGAACATCAGACTGAACGGTTGTAACCTCTCCTCTACGATCATTATACAGCACACATGATTTCCATCTACATTCCCCCCATCCTGCTTCTTGACCTGATTTCTAGAACATCTTGGTCTTATCTTTACGCCTTATTATATGACTGTGTGAATAAAGTTTAATAGACTTTATGAATATTTACTCATCTAACTACGTGGAGAACGTGCACAGAGCTGGAGCCGGCAGGACAGAAGGACGATCCGCCGCCACCTGAGTCACGTATTGGTTTTCACTGAAGTGCGCTTGCATGCTAGCCGTGTTCATGTGATCCCGTTATCACGTTCGGTCCACTGTGATCGGTGCACGATCGGCTTTCTGGTACGTTTGTGTGGCGGATTTAGTTCGAGGCTTTCCATGACAGAAGAAGGTCAGGAGAACAGAGAGCGAGGTGTTCACAGACGTGAGTCCGTACAAGCGTTGCGGCGCGGAGAGAAAGAGAAGGCAAGGTTTTTTCAGTATAGATTTCTGAAAATCGCAGTACACCCTCACTGCTTACTCCAAAGGAATTAGGAGGCTAAGTAGCAGCCGGAAAAGGTATCAAATGCCCTTAACAGCACGTGAGACGACCAGTGAATAAAAAGCTCAAATTTAAGCAGTTTTCTGGTGTGGACTTTCAAATGTGTGTTAACCTCATGGCCAGGAGGAAAGACATCAGCAACAATCTTAAAGAAGCTATTTTTTCTGCTCATATCCCTGGGTAAGGGTTATAAGGCCATTTTCACAAAAATGTAAAACTTATCATTCTACTGTGAAGAAAGAGGACGCATGTTAGCATCTTAGATTAGATAAAGATTGGACTAGTTTTGTTTGTTTGGAAGAGTTAGCAGACGTGACCCTCTTCTCCCTAAAAACAACATAACAACAGGTTTGGAAATGTTCTTTGGACAAATGAGACCAAAGTGAAGAATTCTGGTCTTAATGCGCAGCAAGAAAAAGAAACACCAGCACAAAAACAGTGGGGTGATGATTTGGGTTTGTTTTTGCAGCCACAGGACCAGCGCACAAACTCCGGGCTGAAATTGGGTCAGGCAACAGGATGCAATGATCCAAAATCCAAGTTGAGTCCAGACCTCAACTCGGCTGAAATGCTGTCTCCGGACCTTAAGAGAGCCGTGTGTAAACCAGTGCCTTCAAACCACACTGAACTGGAACGACTGAGAAATTCCTCCAAAACAATGTGTGAGACAGTAACTCTCCTGTGTAAATGGGTTTATTGTACTAGTCTTTAACTTTTGAACGTTTCCCAGCAGGATCAGATCTATTCTCCTCTTACTCATACTAATAATAATAGTAGCCAAACACAACCAGTTGTGATTAATGTGTGTGTGTGTGTGTGTGTGTGTGTGTGTGAAAATGCAGTGTTGTATCCTGTCCTGTGCTGCATTAAGGAAAGCAGTAGAAGGCCGGGTCTTCAGCAGCCGGAGAGTTTAGCAGAAGGGCAAGAGGTCGTGGGAACAGCAGCGTGAGCAGGACCCGGAGCACTTCCACCCGAAAACATTACACACCAGCACAGAGGCCAGAAGAAAGATGTGGGGAAGCTGAGGAACAATGTGGATCGTTCACAAACACACACACATGCACCACAATGCTGAGGCAGGGTGTGGGAAATTATGAGTCTGTATGACACAGTCGTTTCAGTGAACCCGGAAAGCCTTCAAAACCTATTTCTGCTTCCCATGATTCTGTTTCCCAAGCTCACGCTCCCAGGATGGCCACGTTTATTGTTGACTTGGTTGTTTGTTGTTTCCTTTTCTCTTGTTACTGGTACTGATGCTTGCGCTGGGAATGTGTGTTCGCTTGGAGGGTATACATGTTTATCTTCATGTGTTTCTTTCTAATTCCATCTCAGTCCTGTTGACTGATAGCTTCCGTTTTTGTTCTGTTCTTTACTGAGTGACCGAAATAAACCACTGGGGGAGGGTGTGTGTGTGTGTGTGTGTGTGTGTGTGTGTGTGTGTGTGTGTGTGTGTGTGTGAAAGGTTTGCTATTCAAAAGCTCGCTATTATTTCTGAATAACACCAGGTTAAATAAACAGCCGTTCGGGATGGAAAACTATAATACTATGATCCTTTCCAGTTCAGAAGAATAAAAACAAGCAGGCTTTGCTCTAAACAGAACCACACCTGCTTCTCGTGCTCCTGTGTGTGTGTGTGTGTGTGTGTGTGTGTGTGTGTGTGTGTGTGTGTGTGTGTGAAAGGTTTGCTATTCAAAAGCTCGCTATTATTTCTGAATAACACCAGGTTAAATAAACAGCCATTCGGGATGGAAAACTATAATACTACGATCCTTTCCAGTTCAGAAGAATAAAAACAAGCAGGCTTTGCTCTAAACAAAACCACACCTGCTTCTCGTGCTCCTGTGTCTCCTTCATGCCTGTTTGTAATGAAACAAAAGTTATTTCAGATGTGTTTCACGGACGGTGGAATAACAGTTCCGAACGCTCCACACCTAAACAAACCCTCGTATGCCAAGTAACACAACAGGAGGGTTTAGAGACCAGAGGATCCGTAGTGAGGAGCGGGAATCCTTGCCATACTTACCGTGGTGAAGCAGCGTACGCATGAGTGAGTTTGTGCAAAACAGCTCGCTCGCCATTGCGATAGCTGATGGAACGATGGGTGATGAAGCCTGCAATGTGTTGTTTTTTCCCAAGAACTGACTACTAGATCTGGTATTTCGGGGTCATGTCCAGAACTCCAGATGTTGTTGACTGTAGGAATGAATAGAAATGATTGCATGGTGTGTTTTATTTATTGATTTTTTAAGAAAATGATCAGGCTCGTGCTGAAAAATGATCAATAATCAGACAGTGGCATTGAGTAAAAGACAGGAGGTGGAGCTGGAGGTAGCAGAGCTGAAGATGTTGAGATGTTCGTTGGGAGTGACGACGATGGACAGGATTAGAAATGAGTGTATTAGAGGGACAGCGCATGTAGGACGTTTTGGAGACAAGGTGAGGGAGGTGAGATTGAGATGGTTTGGACATGTGCAGAGGAGGGACATGGGGTATATCAGTAGGAGAATGCTGAGGATGGAGCCACCAGGTAGAAGAAAAGAGGAAGACCAAGGAGGAGGTTTATGGATGTGGTGAGGGAAGACGTGCAGGTAGTTGGTGTGAAAGAGGCAGATGTAGAGGACAGGGGTGTGTGGAGACGGATGATCTACTGTGGAGACCCCTAATGGGAGAAACTGAAAGAAGAAGAAGATGAGGTTTGTGCCTTGTCTTCAACAAGCAGCTTTTCTCAGCTGTTGCTTTATTTTTTACGTTTATTATTGTCTTCATTTACAAATAACATGGCAGCTTTTCAACATCTTTACAACCAGTTATTACTTTGTCATTCAGGTGTGTTTGTTTGTGTGTGTGTGTGTGTGTGTGTGTGTGTGTGTGTGTGTGTGCATATATATGTGTGTGTGTGTGTGTGTGTTTATCTTTACTATGGGGTGTAATTGTCTAAGTGCGTGCTGGGAAACATGTTTGCCGGAAACCTCTGTACACAGAGGAAACAACAGATCATTGAGTTAAACAGAGAGAAAGAGGAGAGTTCGAGAGGGAAAGGATGGAGAGAGGAAGTGACTCTCGTACCCTCTGACATTAATACGCTGTTCCTCTGGATTTGGGAATGTTGTCTTCCAGTCATATTCTTTATGACTACTGTATTATAGTAGGGATTTAAAACAGTGGTCATCAAACATGAAATAAATCATCAGTAAAAGATTTCTACACAGACCTACATGGAATAGAGATTAACCTGGCAGAGGTAGAGCTGCATCTGAGCCAGAACAGGAAGAAGATTTTATTTCATGTTATTCCTTTTTGTTCTGCATTACGAAGGCGTGTTTTGTGAAAGAGGCCGTGATTTTAGAAGTCAGATGCCGCTTAAATCGATGAAGTCTATTCGGTATACTCCATATGGACGTTCTCTCTCATCCTGAATGGGAAACTCCCACCGCCTTGCTGCTCAGTGGGTGCAGAAGGACAAATGTGGACTGTGTGTGAATGCGTGAATGGACAGGAGGGAAATCTGACTGAACCTGTACCTGGAACTCGGCCAGCCATTCTTCTCTTAAAGCCTTATAGAGCCTCCGAGAGAATTTCTGTTTTCAAAAGTCTGTGCAGGCAGATTAAATATCAAATCTACGCAGCTGCAATCCAGGAGGACGATTCAGAAGCTTGAAGATTCCAAAGCATCCTGTATTCTTTATTCTATATGTGTGTGTTGCAGCGTGGAACACAATGTTCTGCTGCACAGAGCCACGTCAGATGATGTAATGGAGCTCTGGCTCACACACACACACACACACACACACGCACACACACACAGAGAGAAAAACACCACGTTAGAGAAGTTGATTGTATATCAGTACAGATTTACTGTCCTTTTATTGCTTTTTTTGTTTAAATATATCCATGTTTTATTTCTATCGTATGTCCCTTGAGAATATGTACTACAATGGAGATACTACAATGGATGCTAGAATGTGAGGGCTGCACTTATGTTTGTGAGATACTGTACACACACACACACACACACACACACACACACACACACATGACACTAGTTTATCTGTGCTGGTTTCTATCATTAGGGATCAGCGAGACAGTACATGGTGCTGATCTAAATAATCATTTACATCTATGACGGTTAAGATTCCGAACGCTGTGATTATCCCATAAGTGCTGTTTGTGTTTGACCGGAATGTCTCTAAAATGCAGAGGCAGTAATCAGTGTTACAGTCATCATCATAATGAATGCAGTGAAGACGAGCAACTGAGCTATAAATATACATCAGTGAAGGAGCTTTATTTCTTATCAACACACAGATTTGAAAAAGACAGTGAGCACAAATAGTTTATTACAGGGAAAATTATATTAATATAAATATGTAACAGCATCAAATCATAATTAAATCAGTCTCATTGCCATTTATGTGTTTCCCTAATGGATTGATTGATTGATGGATGGATGGATTAATTGATTGATTGATTGATCTTCTGTATTACTGAACAGCACATTTATAGACTTTGCTGTAAGAATTCTGCTATTAAAGAGGATTTCAGTGTTAGATATAAAGTGGTTCTGCTCATGCCTACTTTTATGTTTTTCTATTCTACTCGATGTTCACGATTGTTTCCTAGCGAATGGCGCCATCTGGTGTCTTAAACCGGAACTGTTTCTGAACATATTGCAGGGGGCAGATATTTTGTCACTGCTGAATGTAGAAAAAAAAATTTAATTAATTAAATATCAAAACCTTCACATCAGACTTCAGAATGGTGTATTAGATAGAAGATAAGTCATAATATAGCACTATTCATCATCATCATCATCATCATCATCATCATCATCATCATCTTTTTCTTCTTCTTTAATTATATTATATAATATATACATTATGTTGTGTGTGTGTGTGTGTGTGTGTGTGTGTATATATATATATATATATAAAACTGAAATGAAACAAATGATTATTTATTTATATTTACAACACTGCTCTTAAGCAGAATTATGGTTGATTATGATTCATATAAAGTTTAATTCAGGGGAAAACTTTATATTAATATTAATATCTAACAGCTTAGAGGCAAATAAAATCACTCTCAGTGACAGTTAATGTGCTTCCCTGATTAATCCCTTCCACTTTGGTGTAATATGTAAAATAGTGATTTAAGTGGATTTTTATGTTAGAACGGAGGTGTTTTTTGCTTTTACTTCTTTTATGTATTTATTTTGTATTCTTTTAGATGTTCATGATGGTTTCCCAGCAAATGGCGTCTTCTGGTTTCTTAAACCGGACCAGTTTCTGAACATATGGCAGGGGGCAGATATTTAGTCTCCACCAGGGGCTGCTGTTGTCACGGAAAACTCTGGACTGGTAAATGTAGGGGGGGAAAGATTCATGAGATAATAAAAAAAGATCAGAATGGTGTAGTGGAAACTTTTAGAGCAATAATACAGTACACTTCTTCTTCAAGGTGCTTTATACTCGTCTCATGTACATTAGAGAAGAGTGAAAGTCTTTCTTCACATATATAACAGAGATGTTGCACAAGAGCAGCCATAATCCAGTTCCCCTGGTGCACTGAGCTTTAAGGGTCTCACTCAAGGGCCCAAGAGTGGCAGCTTGGTGAAACCTAGAGCTTTAACCAATCAGATAGGACCTTCTACTTCTTCCAACTCAATTCACTTTTATGTGTACATCACTTTTAACAATCTACATCGGTTTCATTATTGGGTTTAAATATTTTTTATTTGTTTATTTATCTGTTGTTGTTGTTTTTTTTACAGTACTGCTCTTATAAAGAGAGATTACGATTATGATAAAATGCTCACACGTCACATCCCAGCTGTTGACTATAAATAAAAGCCGTATCTCATTTATTCTGCAGGTCCATGTTCGCAGATGTCCACGTGCACATCTTGGACTCCGGCAAGGTTGAACGGTGAGTAGAGACGATACAGAAGCTGCACACATCTCACAGCTGGAGACAATAAACAATCTCCTCCTCCACTCTCTCTCTCTCTCTCTCTCTCTCTCTCTCTCTCTATCCCTCACTCCCTCCCTGCTTCTATCTCAGAAGATCAGAAGATGATTCTACATTTTTGCACTTATGATTTCTTTCTGCCCCGAGGCAACTCATCTCTTACCCCCACCCCTATGAGTTCTGAAGAGATATGAAATATCTCCTAATGAAATAATAATCTTATGAAATAATAATAAAAAAGAAACACAGAAACTGGACTCATGAACCTTTTCTTTAAATTCTACAGTCATAACAACAATCTCTCATGTTTATACAAAAAGCTCAGGACTTGGAGCAAACTTTTACTGATACTTTCACTATAATTCCCATCTGTTTTAAACTGGATTAATCCCAAACACAATTCATTGCATAACCCACACCAGTGAGTTGTGATCTGGCGAATGTTGTGGGCTGATTTTCTGTTTAGTTTTAAACGAAGAACGAAAGAAACCAAAGCATGGATGTAAAATTCATTTTTATTATAAGAATCAGAATCACAAAAAGCTTCAAGTGTGTTTGCACAAGGAATTTATTTTGGTAAAAGAAACACAGAAAAAACTGAAACAACAACACAAAGATAATAAAATAAATAAATAAAGATATAAATAAGATACAAAAAAGTGGTATTGCACATATTTAATTAAAAAACTAATAAAAAAGTGGTCTTGCAAAGAAATAAAAAATAAAATAAATAAATAAATGGTATTAAACATAATTAATACAGAATCAGTAGTTTTTCACATATTAAATAAAACATTTAATAAAAAATTGGCATTGCAAAAATAAATAAATTAATGATTATATAAGTATGAAACATTCAATAATGAATAAAATAAAAAGTGGCATTGCACAAAATAATATAAATATAAAGTAGTATTTTGCATATAAAAAAGAATTATGAAATAAAAAAGTGGTATTAAATATATTTAATACAAATATAAAAAAAAATGGTATTGCAAAAATAAATAAATAAATGAATAAATATTTCATAAAGAATAAAATAAAAAGCAAAAAAAATTGGTATTACCGAAAAAAAAAATAAAATAAATGTTACCGAATTAATTTAATACAAATAAAATTTAAATCATTGCCCAGATGTTTCCTCCTGGAGAGTGAGGGATTCAGAATGATTTTCTAACCTCTTTTTCTCATTAAATCCTCGATCATCCACAATGTTTTGAGGGTGTTGAGCTCCAGGTTGTTATGACTGCACCAGACAGCCAGCTGCTGAACCTCTCTTCTGTATGAAGACTCATCACCGATGTTCGGACGTCTAGGTGAAGTTCATTCCACCACCTCGGTGCCAGAACAGAGATGAGCCTTTAAGTATACTTACCTCTTCCCCTGAGAGAAGGTGGTACCAGTCGAGCAGTGCTGGAGGATCTCAGACAGCGTGGTGCAGTGCGAGATGTGACGAGGTCTCTGAGGTAAGAAGGTGCCGGGGTGGTGTGGGAGAACTTGGGCAGGTTAAACACCTGTGAGATCAGATCCTGATGTTTCTTGTGGATGTCTGGGGTTCATCTCATATTACAGTTCATCTTAAATGTGCTCAATGGGGTTCAGGCCTGGGATCTGTGAAGAACACTTAAGATCTTTCATTCTAACCTTCGTCTTGATGGGACAAGTTTGTGCCTCTTACATCAAATTAAAATACATTAGTGATGGAACTGATTTGTGAGTCAGAATGAAACTCATGTGGAAGTTCCTCGGGTGGGATTTTTGCCCAGTAGGTGGCAGAACCCACAAAACTGCAGCTGCACTTTGTCTCAGTTGCAGTGTTGCTCAGTTCGGGTGTTTGTTTCTTATAAAAAGGGTTATTTGAAACACATCGAGCCTTGTGGGGTAGATGTTTCTGCTGCTTTGTTTTTCTTCTCTAGTTCTTACTAACGCTTTAATATGAGTCGATAAACTGCAGTTCAGCATGTCAACCAGTCATGCATCCATATAGAAATGTATACGTCGTGTTTTTTATTCACCTTTTATTCACATCTCATGAAATGTTTGGTGCCTCAGTCGAATATGATGCAATACATACGCTATGAATACAGACTACAGAATGAGCTGATCTGCATGTAGGGAGTAGAAACCCGTAGACATGCAACATGCTGAATTCCACTGGAAAGGGGAGGCCCGTTTTTCCACCTCTTATCGTAGTCCATTTTGGATTGCCTCATGATAGAAGCACGTAAGCGCTCCCGCTCCTCTGCTAGCACTGTTTTAACTCCCTCGGCTTCGCTCGCTGTAAGTGCAAATGCACAACCCCGATGGTACAATCATTGATTTTTTATTTTTTGCACTGGCTCAAGGTCAGGAGCACTGGTGCAGCAAAACAAAAGACTACTGTTGCAATCAGAATTCTCACACGTCCCAAAAGCTGCTTCAACCCTCTGGGAAGTGAGCACTGATTAAACAGCAAGAAGGGTCTGTGTACACGTTATTGATCGTGCCCAGTGCCTTTATCACGATCAGTCGTAATGTCGAGTAAAGAAGGAGAAGAGAGAAGAAAGGAGGTGGTAGCGTAGTGCTTTAAGGCATTCGATTTTGGATTCGGAAGAAATCTCATCCACACCAAGCTGTTACTTCTGGGCCCTTTGAGCAAGCAACCCTTTAGCTGCTCAGTCAAGTGCGTCTACCAATAAATGGTAGAGCAGACGGACAGACGTATGGAGGAGCTGTGACACTGCGATGGGTCCGCTGGAGAAACCGAAAGCGACAAGTCAACACGAGGGGGAGACGTGCCTCTAAAATATTTATCCCGTTAAGTATGCTTAGACATGCTGACGTGATGCGATGTGATGTATATAATGCTGTAAGATGGAGGGCCCCTGGAGAAAAAACACACACACACGCACACACACACACACACACACACACACACACACACATCCAAGTCTCAACCCATATAAACATTTGTTAGATACATGAGAAAATATGGATGAATTAAAAAAAATTAAGGGGGAATTTATTTATTTATTTATTGCCCATTTATTTAATTGAATGCAGTTTGCAGCAACAGAGATAAAGAAGTCATAAAGTTGGAATGTATTTTTAGTGCCAGTGGCAACCGTGTTGCAAGAACAAAACTCCCTGAGGTGTTACGAGGAAGAAGCCTTGAGAAAATCTGGGGTGGCATCGAATATCCAGCACCAAATGGCCAGTTCACTGTACATACAAATAATTATTCCTGTATTTTCTCCTAATAAATACTAATAACAATTCTCTAGCTTGGTATTCATTATGAAGCGACATATTACTATGCAACTGTAATGAACAAAAGAAACAGATTCTGATCCTTGGGATTTGACTTTGTCTCAGATCTTGATGGAAAGAGAAAAATACCGTAAATCAAATGAAAGCCGTCATAAAGAACATGAACCCTGAATGGGTTAACAAGAGATCAGTGTTACTGATTCATTCCCAAAGTTACAGGTCTAACCAACATGGTTAAATTGTAGCTACCTGCTGTGAAATGTGTGTGTGTGTGTGTGTGTGTGTGTGTGTGTGTGTGTGTGTGTGGTTACTAATCACGCCTGCTTGACCCTCTTCAGCTGCATTGCATTTTTCTAATGTTAGATAACTCGGCTTGGTCTTGCCAAGCAAAGTAAACCCCTGTATTCAGATTTCCAATGCTCTGAGTAATCAGTGCCCGTATTTGGATCATTTCCACCCACTCAACTGAACACGGTTACTTATTACTGGTATTAGTGAGTCAAAAACTGTGCCTATCAACCGGATAAATGAGAAAACGCAGCACATAGAAGCTGGAAGATGTTTGCAGAACCGGTGATTTGTGACGCAGTGAAAATGATCGTGGATTTCGAACAATAACATTATTATTATTATCGATGGTTAAAGAGTAGAAGAGTCTGTACTACATGGAGCCATTTGCTCTGTACAGACTAAAATGGAAATGTTCTGGACTCCTCTCTTTTTCTTTTTTTTCGGGCAAAAACCGTGATTAGCTTATCAGATCATGGGATTCTTTGAATCCATTAAACCAACAGCGAGGCACTTTTCAAAACGTACTTCTCTACAAATGGCTTTTTTTTTATTTGTCACAGGAGAAAGAAAAACATCCAAGACATTTCCTGTTGTGTTCGAAGGATAAATCATCCATGTGGCATTGAGGTCCATCGTTTAAATCACACCTCTTCTATCTGCCCAAACAGGAAATTCCTTCTGACGTCGTTATTTAATTGGGAAAATAAATGCTCTTAGGTGCTAAGAACCAGTTTGTATGAAAAGTAAACCCAGGAAATGACTGTAGCAGCTTCAGGTCTGTTTCTATAGTGAATCTGCACTCGTTTTTTTTATCCTCCCTCTTTCATATTTAATGAAATTATTTCTGCCTGGTGCTTCTGCTCTGCGTGGCTGCTGTTAAGGGGTTTTAATGGAGCAGCTGAGGAAAACACGGGCTTTAAGTTGACCTGCTTGTTTTTTCTTTTCCCCCCGTCGCATTAAAACCTCCCAAGTTTTGGATCGGAGTCAGTTGATCTTGTTCAGATGGTCTGTTTTTCTGAGATCAGTGTCGGCTAAAGTACATTTGATCCTAGATTAGCATTCCTCTTCACTTTTTTGCCCTGCCATACCATACATGGTCATGTAGGAGTGTTTCATGGTTGGTTCAAAAATCCAGTTATTTTTATATTTTTTATTCCTGGGAAAAACCTGTGGGAATAAAATCCGTGGACGTGCTCCCTACATAGGAGGCGTGTACGTACATCGGCATGCCGTCGCGAACACGACTGCGTTCGAAAGGTGTTGTGATGTTGTCGTATTTGCTATTTAAAGCGGTAGGTCTGGTGTCTCTCACTCACAGCTCATAGCAGGGGTGAGCAGATCCTCGAGGTCATGGAGATAGCGAGTGGGGTGGAGGAGGGAAAAGAAGACGAGCGGAGAGAGAGAGATATCTAAACAGAGGTGCTGTGCGTCTGAGTTGTTTAGATTTCAGAGCTCTGATTGATAGTGTTATGATCCTCGCTGATAAAGCAGAAGAGGGTTTTTTTTAAGAGATCTTCTAGGCAGTGCGGCGGAGCTTTAAGGACCTGAGGCCTGTAAAATCTGCACTTGAGGGTTAGGGTCCAAGGGAAACAAACAATGTGCAATAGAGAGTAGGGACAAAGCACTACAAAATCTCATAGGAATGAGGTGGGACAGGACGTACAGTATCACGACTCTGTGTTTTATACTGATTAAGTTCTTAGTGTTATAGATATTATAGTTTACGAAAGAAATTCATTCCATATTGGAGAAGAATTGCAGTGGATCTCTTTACCAGGCAGGGAGCTCTACACAGTTCTTCAAAAGACAACACATTGTCAGCGTTTTGATGGATTTCATTCAGAAAATTTGTCAAAAATAAAAAGTAGTAGGCATTCAGCAATAAAGAAAGTAGACCTGCTTCTTAATGTAATAAAAACCAAAACGAGGTGCACAAAAAGAACCTGAAAAAACAGACATTTTCCATTAAAATTTAGTTTAAAAGTACAGCTACTGAATCATAATAACACCAGAAAGTAGGCAAATCATTAGTTTGTTGAGGTCACCTGACCATGTTATTTTACGGAATACATTTACTCAAATACTTTACACCACTGGCGCCTCCTCCCCTCCATCTCTCTATCTTTCCCTCTATCTTTCTCTCCCTATGACCTCAGTGATCTCGCTGAGTCACGGGAGGATCATCACTAACCAGCGAACGCATCGATGTTGTTTGGAATCGGACTCAGAGCTTAAGTTGCATTTAAAAGACAAATCTTGCAAATCTTGTCTTCCATCATGGACTCAAAACTGAAACCTCACCCTCAAGAAATTGATAGAAAAGACGTGTGATTCCTGTCTTTACTCTGTGTGTGTGTGTGTGTGTGTGTGTGTGTGTGTGTGTGTGTGTGTGTGTGTGTGTGTGTGTGTGTGTGTGTGTGGAGGTCACAAGGCCATGCTATTTTATAAACACTGTAAGGGTCAGATATCCTGGGAAACCCAGAGTCAAGGCAGAGCAGTTCCAGGATCTGTTCGGATGTGATGCTCGTGAAGATTTAAAAGAGAGCGCTGATCTCGGATCAGTTTTCCTCCGGGTGATTATTTTTAAATGTATTATGGGAAACATGAAGACCCCCAGGGAAGCAGTCATGCTATTTGTGTAAATCTCAACTGATACAACACGATGGGAGATGGACAGAAAGAGTGCACAGTTAGGAGATGGACCTTAACCCCATGTTTCCTGTGTTGTTCGGATTCTCAGAGAACCAAATTTAGCAACTGTTTTGGTGGAATCTGTTTCATATTTGCAGTCTTCTACTGGACAGAGTGCGGTTTACACTCTCCCTCGAGATCTGCTGGCTCACGGATTACACAACCGACACACAGAGGAAACAGCTTTGCCTCTCTTGGGTTTTTTAAGATGCCGATTCCCAGGACTCGGATACTTTTATGAGCTGTAATATTCCTTTCTTTCTTTTTTTTTCTATCTATCTCTTTCTCAATGTGTGTGGGAAACTTTCTGGCCTTTCTCTGGTCCTGATCTTCTGATCTCCTAACCAGCAGAGCACCAGAACATCTGGACCAGCATGCTCTTTATGTTTTAATAGTTATGGTTTCATATAAAATCTGGTTAGAAATTCATCTTCAAACGATAGTGTTTGTGCTGCAAATACTAAACATGACCAACACGGGACCTCCGTGTGAACCTCACCCCTGTTTTTGTCTCTTTCCCAATTTGTCACCACAAGATTTAAAACACATATCACATATAAACACATATTGTATAGAATCTCCTTAGATGCTACGAGGCCCCAAACCCGCCCCACTATATCAATGCATGTGCGCATAAATTGAGCTCGGACCTCACAAATCCCCTCAGCCACACCCCAAAATCACGAGTGTCGGACCCTATTTGAAATAACAAGTCAAAAAAAGTGCATGTAGACGTGACGATGATCCGTCTACAAACCTTTGGTCATATAATACTGTTAGACATTTCTGTCATTGTTCTACAAGTATAAACCGAGACAGGCACCCGGAAACCAGCATTGCAGGAAGTGAGTGAATAAGCAGGAGAACTTCCTGTTTCTTTCCATCTGTTTCTCTGATGTTCTGTAGGAGCTTCTATTTTTTAACCATTTGATGGATCACGTGATCCTCGATGTCGTTATTATTGAATTCATCTTGAATGAGTGAGCTCTTCAGTCATCAGGAGAGGACTCCTAGGAGAATTCATCACGGCTGGAACGCCAGTCCTTCAAAGTTCTTGTGTGTTTTTATCATCATGTTTATACTGTAGATGTATTTCAATAGTGTGCATTCAGAGTGTATAAACATGTTCTACAGGATGTCAGGAGAGACATTTGACAGGTCTGGATGAGGAGAAAACAAACGTAATTTTTTTTTTTTACATAAATTACAGAAGAGTCATAAATGATTCTGCATCCACCAGTAATCATGATGGAGTTCTGCTCCGTTCTGGATAATAATTTCTGTATATATTGGTGTTTTTATTGTATATTGTAGATTATTCTCATATTCACATCATCTGTATATACACTCTTTATACACAATTGTACAGACAATGTTCAAAATCTATATTGGAAATTTTATATATTTCCACATTCTCTTATATATTGTACCTTACACACATCCTGCACTAATATATATATATAATATAAAATAGAATACATATGTGTGTGGTTTCTTCATCATACACTGTAATATCTGTTGAGATTATATACAAAAACATTATTAATATTCATATTATTATATTCATATTTTAATGATTTTTTTTGATGATCGTTTTCTTTTTTTTTTTTATTGTTTCACGTGTTTTTTTTGTTTTTTTTCCTCTAGTGGTACAAGCCCCAGTAACCAGTAAATCCCGAGCCCTGCTTTCAGACAGAAGAACATTGTATATGTGTTCTGTTTGGCTGTGGTATGCTCGAATAAACAATCATGTAGTCATGCCTCTCATTTAATTATCTTTCTCTTTACACTGCTGGTTGCAGACTCTCCTCTGTGCCAGAGCACCATCCTCCTCCAGAGAGAGCGATTTGGGGGCTGGGGAGGGAGGGTTTGCTGGAGAGCCGAGATAAAATGAGAAAGAAAAAAAGAGGGAGAGAGAGAGAGAGAGAGAGAGAGAGAGAGGGAGAGAGGGATGAGTAAGTAGAACTGCTTTAGAGAATGTAAACACCCAGACTTAAGGACATGCTGTTCTGGTGTTTAGAGCTCTAGAGATTTATGAAGTTAAAAAGAGAACAGAGAAAGACCAAGAGACAAATAGAGAGGTGGGAGATTCTGTTTAAAAGTGCATCAGCATCCGATTATGATTCATAAACCAAAATAAAGATGGCTGAAGTACAATAATAAATAGGGTCATATTAAATTTGATGGCTGTGGATATTCATTAGCGCTACGTCGTTAGCAATATAGAGTCCTACTGTCCTTCGATCCATAAGCTAGCTGGAAAATACTTGTTTTGTTTCATTTTTTTCTTTTGGGAAGCTCAGTATGAAGATTTGAATGATCTTAACAACTAATGATTGGACAGGAAATAATCAGGAATAAAATACAAAAGCCTGCTTTCATTTATGAGCTTGTTATGGTGCAATAATCAACTTATAATGCTAACAATTCTTTGGTAAATATCATACACACCTTTTTAAATCATTGTTACGATGTTACCTTTGAGTACATAAAGCAGGGGTCCAAAAACTACGCCCTCAACCTCCCCCAAACACAAACACACACACACACACATATATACACACAC
>MU554589.1:1859662-1874488 GCA_024362625.1 Silurus asotus | reverse complement strand
ACACACACACACACACACACACACACACACACACACACACACACACACACACACACTTATTATTAACGTAGGCTAATTATTTCTTAGATTCACCCACCAACCATATGCATATGCACAAGTAAGTAAATGTTTTGATTTGTTTTAAATGGAGTAGCAATGAAATGTTATTATGATGTAATAATGATATTTTAATGTAACATTAGCAGGTAAAATAAATACATGCCCGTGTCATGGCTCATGTTTCTGTTACAGACCGACCCGACCACCATTAAAGAAGGAATGTGGCCCTCACAGAAAAAAAATTTGGGGACCCCTGGCAAAATTAAATAAGCCAATGGAGTCCAGGAGTGTCCCCAGTGTTCCTCCAGAACACTAAACCAAAATACTACTATTTTCCGTTAGCATTAAACATGTATTACTCTAATGCAAAGACAGAAAGATTCTTTTCTGCACAGAAAACGCTTTCTTCTTCGACCCGACTCAGCGCACGATGTGTTCTACACGATCTTTACAGACTCAAACACAAACATCAAGAAAGAAAGATCTTGATAAAAAGCTAACTGCTGTGCGGCTCTTATGGCGTTATCACCGCTATCTGATACGAGATGAAAGGAAAATGTCGAACACAAACATTTTACAAGCGAATGCAGGAGGAGATCCTTCCGCTTGCGAAAGTGCAGAATCTCCGGCATTCCTGCGACATGATAAAAAAAGCAGCAGCGGATGACAGAGGGAGAGAAAGAAAGAGAGCGGTGTTTTAGCGTCGGGATGAAGTTAACGAGGTCGGATGGCTGCAGTGAGGCGAGCAAGTGTAAAGGATAGAGAGGGAGAGGGAAGGGAAAAGGAGTGGGCCAATGCTTAGCAACAGTACGTCTCTTAAGAGAAGAAAGCCCGGTTTCTGCACACAGAGTGACATCACCTCTTATCGCCACAGAGGCTTCAGAGACTCCTGTCATTTACAAGCTGTAGGGTGAAGGTGGTTGGTACTGTGATGTCATCTCGAGAGAGCAGAAAACAAGGCCCACTTTCAGCATGGAAGTCAGATTGAAGCAGGTTGTCTGGGAGAAACATATTAACTGAAACTGGAAGTGCTTCCGGTTATGATGGATGCCAATGAACTTCCTACAGACGCAGGGAATTCTCAGTGTTATGGATCAGAAGGTCTGTAGTTCAAGTCCTATCACCATCAAGCTGCTACTGTCACTATGAGGACTTTAATTAAACCAGTTATGCAATGTAGAGAACCCTTACCACACACACACACACACACACACACACACACACACACACACACACACACAGAAATAGTTGCCAAAAAGAAAATTACTACAGATAATTGAAAAACATACTAAATACAGTATATCAGCAAAAGTATTGGGACACCTGGCTTTTCCAGCCATAGGTTGCTCTTCCCCACATCACTAAGTCAGAGGCACACAAACGTATAAGAGGACTTTGATGTGGTTGCATGAAATTTTCCCTTCACCCAAACCTGTTCCAGCATGATGCTGCACAAAGCTAGCTACATTAAGATATGGATTACATGGTTTGGAGTGGAAGAACTCTTGCTGTAGATGTTCTGACCTCATCCCTATTGAACACCTTTGCTATGAATACGAACGCTGACCTCACCCCAGGCCTCTTCACCTTCTCATCTTCATTACTACCTGACTTCACTAATGCTCACAAATCTCCACAAGCACACTCCAGAATTCTAGTGGAACATCTTCCCAAAAGATTGGAGGTTATTAACGCCAAATAAATGTGGAATGGGATGTTTAAAAAAAGCACTTACGATTAGCATCAGCCAATGACCCCTAATTCATGAAACAGAACAACAATCAGAAACAATGGGTCATTCTTTTCATCCCAGCTGCAGGTATTCTTTTCACGGAGTGACATCACATCCTCACTTTATTGTGTTTCCTTTATCGCCTTCGAATATATAACAAGCTGACCTTTTCAGCACTACCTACATCACAGGACACCTCGGGATACAATAGCAAATCATGTCCTGTGAAATTCCACACGGTAATGAACTTCAGCCAAGTTCGAAGTCGTGATAATTTAGTCTGCAAAAGAAAAATGTTCTTTCTAACATTGCGGCCTTCTGAATGATTAACCATCCCTGTGGTGTTGGAGATGTGGAGGGCGCTGTACAGGCACTCGTGATGGTTCCGGGACTCATGATTTATAGAGGTTCAGTGGAAACA
The DNA here is from genome assembly GCA_024362625.1 of Silurus asotus. Lineage (NCBI taxonomy): Eukaryota > Metazoa > Chordata > Actinopteri > Siluriformes > Siluridae > Silurus > Silurus asotus. The sequence continues at coordinate 1,872,275 of MU554589.1, read as the reverse complement.
GGGACACGCTGCAGCCTCCACCCCACTGAAAGCCACTTCAAGCTGGTACACATTAATAAGGTATATGGAATGTCTCTGGGTCTCAGACAGAGGAGGAGGTCTGAGATGGAGGTTTTGGAGTTGGAGGGTTTAGTACTCTTAGTGCTCACAGAGCGAGAAAGCGCCCAGAGAACTTTCAGCAGTGAAGAAGAACATACGGGGAGCCAATAGCACACAGACAAGCAGAAGAGCAGACTGTAGGTGTCTCATGTTGTGTCTGTCAAACCGAATCGCTAGTCCCAATAACAACATTAGAAAAGAACAAGATACTCATTTGGGTTGCAGATCAACAAGTTTCAGAGCAGCACTAATGATAGGTCCATAATGTCTAATATAAAGCCACATCAATAGATACAGTGATGTACAGTACCATGAATTAATTACAACCCCCCAAACCTCAACCCTCGCCTCAAAGGGGCATTCATTTTTAATTCACATTCCATTTATGCAGCTCGATCCCTCTAAAAGCAGGCCATCGTGAGAGTGCGGCGGTTCGGAACTCACAGAGGGAAACGAAGCGGAAGAATCGACTGTGTGGAAGGCGAGTCAGTGAGACGGAAGAAGGAACCTCGGAGGACCGCTAAAAGCCCGAGAGTTCCACGGACATTTCGTGTCTCCAGCAAATGCAGCTTTCCCGAACCTGCGCTGCTTCTACACGTGCACGTGTTCGTGTTTTTAGAGAGCCGCGAATCCGTACTCGGCTTTCGGTCTGGTTAGTCGAGTGATTTCATTTAGGTAATAATTAATAATAATAAATAATAAAGTTCATAAGCTTTTTTAGGACCTGGTTTATTTAAGAGGAGGTGAATAATATACTGTACATTGTGTAATGAAGACAGTGTCTCTACGCTCTTATCAGGAAAACTCCTTTGAAGTTCATTACTACACACACACACACACACACTCACACACACACACACACACACACACACACACTCAGATCTCTGTCACCTGCCAGCCTATGCTGAAAACACAACTGACAACCTGGGCCTTTTAAGGAAATTAAAGCCACACTTATCTGTCTCTCACCCATGTCTTTTTCCATTTCTCTCTCTCTCTCTCTCTCTCTCTCTCTCTCTCCCTCTCTCTCTCTCTCTCTCTGTCCCTGCACCCAGAGTTATTCCTGGATTCCTTCACCCTCAATGCCTCGAGTGGCTTCCAAAGAGGTGAATGCAATTAGACATGGGAGACTACAGCAATTATGTCTCAAATATTCTTATTTGTTTTATTAAAATACCTGTTTAATGATGTAGAACATTATAGACTTACACAGGAGGGAGGATTGCTGCTCCACAGTCCTGAGGTTTGATCCTGAGCCCAGGTTTATTATCTGAGTTACTCATGTCTATAAGCAGGTTTGAAATGAACAAACTCCAACCAGTCAAATGATTAAAAAAAAAAATCTACTTCTTTTTGCAGGGGAACCAAACCTGAGCAGATAAAACACACATTCAGCACACTTCTGATCTCATGTTGAGTATCTATAGTGTAGCAGTGCATCCTTTATATAGCTCTATATTTTAGAAAGTATAAAAGAGCAGCTTTTTGCGTTGTGACGTCTGCAAACTGTGACACTGCTATAAGTAAAACAAGAAAAAAAGCTATGGCAAGCAATCAGATCCAGCTGTTCATATCTGATCCAGAATCGGATTACGAATCATGAATCCTGATCCTCTCCCTCACATCCAAAAACACACTTCTTTAGAGATATTTATCTCCACTGCAGACGACTTCCATAACCATATGATGGGCATGCAGTCGCCCATACAAGATTATGAGATTATGAAAGGTCATACTCGAAAAAACTAAAACATTCAGAAACTTATAGAAGCCTGAATACAGAAGACAGGAATATTCCACTATACATCCAAATCATTATTTTTATAATTTCGGCTATGATTAGCATAGCATAGCATATCCGACGCTTTAACAGGGTAAATAACTCAGAATGCATGAAATGCCGTTAGACCCCCATCCCCATCTGATTCGAACAGTATTTGAGTATTTCACTCGTATTAAACGTAGTTTTAAAGGTGCACTAGTCCTCAACACTAAGACACATGTTGACGAAAAAGTCAAAAACAGCTGATTTTTCAGGAGGTTTCCTTGTACACCTCATTAACACTGCATTAACCATCAACACAACATCGTCTTCAGCACGTCAGAATGAAACGTCACACAAGAGGGTCACGTAGTAAAGCCATCTTTCATAATATGTGATCTTCAGTTAACAAATAAAAGGACCATATCATGTCACAAGGTAGAAGAACATCCGTATTCAATAGGCAAAAAAATGTATTTGATGCCCCTCAGAATCAGAAAAAGGGCAATATTTCAATTCAAGTTTCTGGAATTTATTCGAGCTCTTTTTGGAATGAAAACGAGGCCAATGGAGATAAAATTCGCTCTCAGGCAGCAGATGCAGGTGAAGGAGTGTTGAGATTAAGCTGCCCTGCAGAATGTAATGGTTAAAGCTCGTTATCCTTTAAAATATAGTAATAAGTATTGAGTAATAAGTGTAGAGAGAAAAAGTGAACAAAATACAAAAAAGAGAAAGTTCTGTAAAGATGTACTTAAATTCTTTATATACAGTACAAACCAAAAGTTTGGACACACCTTCTCATTCAAAGAGTTTTCTTTATTTGGATGACTATGAAAATTGTAGATTCACACTGAAGGCATCAAGGGCTATTTGAGCAAGAAGGAGAGTGATGAGGTGCTGCACCAGATGACCTGACCTCCACAGTCACCGGACCTGAACCCAATCGAGATGGTTTAGGGGTGAGCTGGACCGCAGAGTGAAGGCAAAAGGGCCAACAAGTGCCAAGCATCTCTCGGGGAACTCCTTCAAGACTGTTGGAAGACCATTTCAGGTGACTAGGTGATGATGAAGATCATCAAGAGAATGCCAAGAGTGTGCAAAGCAATAATCAAAGCAGAAGGTGGCGACTTTGAAGAACCTACAATATGAGATTTTTCAGTTGTTTCACACTTTTTTGTTATGTATATAATTCCATATATAATTCCACATGTGTTCATTCATAGTTTTGATGCCTTCAGTGAGAATCTACAATTTTCATATTCATGAAAATAAAGAAAACTCTTGAGAAGGTGTGTCCATACTTTTGGTCTGTACTGTATATATATATATATTAATGGCGTTATAGAGTTTTAAGGTTTAGTAGATAAACTGCACGTTTTATAACACAATCGTATTCTTTTTGCCTTTTTCCAGTTTAGCAGATAAACATAGGTTGACACGTTCTTGAGAATCGTTTCATTCGACTAAACGTTTTTCTTTGGTAAACACTTTTAATGCTAAATGCTAAAGTTTCTTTAAATGTGCAGCATTATTTGATCTCGCTTTATTAAGAAATTACACTGAAACAGGAAGTCAAGGCTGGGCAAGAAACATGGCTCCTCCCCCTTCTCAAATGAGTGTTTAGCCTAAGACAAATCTTTCATTTTAATGACGTTTATGAATATGAGCTACACTGAAAATGCTAATTTTCTTAAGTAGAAACATTTTTAGGGACCTAATCCAAGCTGATTCAGCTTTAGGAAATTCTGTAGATAAAAGGACAGGAAAAAAAAAACACATTAATAAACGTACACCTGTGCCGGTCATATAATCGGCCCTTTCCTTTTAAAAACACATGCATGTAAACACCCACGCATCCTAATTCACGACCTGTATGCGATGGTTTGGTGACCACGGGTCATAATTCATCCCATGTCTCCTGCTCTACTCTTTTACCCACACGAGAGCGTCACAATAACTGCAAGCGTGCTTTGTTTGGAGCTTTTGATGTTCACGAGTGTTACTTTTCCCTAAAAGGACCTGGTGCGGTCGATCCCTTATGAAAAAAAGGGACCCTTTTTAAATCATCAGACTAATAAACAAGTCCCAGGCTTGCTCGACCGTGCAGCCTGGTGAGTCACGGCTGTGATCTTCCACTCTGATAAGAAAAATTGACAATTTTCGACTGTCAACTCCTTCCCATTCGCTCCTCGCCCTACTGCTTCGTTCGCTCTGGTACTGTAGGACGGCTGAGATTGAGGCCTCCAGATCTCCTGAAGTGCTGTGAAAGTAAACGAGGAAGCACATCGGCTACTCTCTGCAGCTTTACACGCCATAAAAGGGCTTGCTGAACTCACCCTCATCCACATATTTACATCGCTGTTCTGGGAGAGCGGGCGTTCGTTTTTTTTCTTGCACACCCGTGAGAAATGTCTTAGCAAAATAACATTCATACAGTAATACAGTGGGTTTCTAAAAGAAATAAAAATCAGTATGAAGTGGAGATCCTTTCATATACATTATTAAAATTGTTGGATTGATTCATTAGATTGTGTTTCTTGGCATGGAGGTGATCCATCGTTTTTTTAAAGTAATCAGGATGAATAAATGGGTAGGAAAACCAGGCAAATGGTTTAAAACATGGTTGTTTAAAGAGAGGGAGGGAGGAAAAGAGAGAGGGAGGGAGAGAGGGATGGCCGGATGTGTAGTGCGAGTAGGCTGGGGAATGTCGTCGTGATGGCGGAGGAAGTCACTATAAATGTCTCCGAGAAGCTTTTGGCAGTGAGCTGTATAGACAGAGCGTGGGGAGAAAAAAAAAGAGAAAATACCTTAAAAGGAGTACGAGTGCGCTCTATAAACCAGAGAGAGCTCCGAGTGCAGGACCACTTACAGCAGCTTTTAGTCAGAGTTTACAGAACACTCTTACTTGATTGGTGTTGATGGTACAGACAGTGGGCATTACAATAATACAATAATACACGGGCACGATGCTGCATGGTGTCGCTCCAAAGTCATTTGTTATTTAAAAATCCAATGATTTTCGTATTTCTTTATGTATTAATGTATTATAGGAATATTATAGAGAAACGCAGAAAAACGCTGCATCACACATTTCATACAGTGAGAATGAATGTCATAAAACAAGTGAACAAAATTCAACACGTCTCCTTTCACTGTAGCCACAACTGCACCTCCACATGCATCATCTCTCGCAGAAGCACTGATATTCCCCCCCTTTTCTCACGATGTCCCACTTTTCCTAAACGTCTGTCTTGTAAAATGTCCAAATTAAATTTTTCATCTGTCAGCCATTGTGGAATGAAAGAAACGGCTATTAACTCCACATGAGTATATTTGAGCTTGTGCAGTTTGCTACAGAGCTCTGGATAGTGCGTCTCAGAACATTCAACCAAAGAAAATGCAGATGTTATTGGCTGCCTGCTGGATGGCCTCAGTGCCCCATCCTGAAATCTGATTGGTTAAAGCAACAGCTTCATTCTAATGTTTTTATTACGCTACCAAGTCCCCGCAATACTGATTTCTAAAGGCTTTACAGCAGATACCTTGAACCCCAGTGACACATGATATAAAAAAAAATATAGAAAAAAAAGATAAAAGCTTCAGCACTTCTTCCAGCAGCTCACCAGGAAGAAACGCTATAAAATAAACTAGAGGGAATAATGTAATGTAAGTTATACAGTATGTGTGTCCATCATGTAGTTTAAAATTACATTTTGATGATATTATATAGTTTTGAAGTTTAGTAGATAAACACACACCTTTAAGACATTCATATTCTTGAATATAAAGTCATGCGTAATTCTCATTACCTTTCTCGAATGTTTTCACAATTTCAAATCCATTCCTTGTTAAAAAAAATTCGATTAACATAAGTTGACATATGGGAATCAATCAATAGACTGGTTCAGTGAACTTAAATGTATTGTTAAAGTCCTCAAGATGTGTCTTTAAATTTGCTGATGTAATGAAACTAAAACAGGACATGAAGGGTAAGTGTTTCCTCTTTCTGCTGTACCACACAACTTGGGCTTGACAGTTCGTACTAAAAGATAAATCTTCATTTTAATTTCATGAGGACTTAAAGGCAACACTGCTGACTCAGCTCATTTTACGAAAAAACTAATCTACAAATAAAACACCAAATTCGAAAAAAAGGTTTGGACACTGTGTAAAATGTAAAAAAAAAAAAAAAACAGAATGCAAAAATCTCATAGGTCCATTTTCTTTTTTTTCTTTTTTTTTTTTTTTCTTTTTTTTACAATAAAACAACAAAAAAAATTTGTGTCTAAAACATGTCTCTAAAAAGTTAAGACAGGGTCATGTTTACCTCTGGGTAGCATCACGTCTTCTGTCCGTATATATCTGGGAAATGAGGAGACTGGCGTTTCGGGAGAGGAATGTTGTCTCATACGTGTCTGATACAGGATTCTAGCTGCTCAACAGTTCTGGGTTTCCTTTGTTGTATTTTTTGTTTCCTGATGCGCCAAATGTTTTTGAATGTTGAAAGGTCTAGACTGCAGGCAGTCCAGTTCAGTATCCCCACGGGTAAATATACCATCATACTGCGAAGAAGTTATGTTATTGTAATAGATACAGTATGGAGTTAGTATTGTCTTACTTCAGTATGAAAATTGTTATGTTCTAAAGTGAATAAAATATTCTTTATATTTTATTGACATTTTGACCAAGTGTCCCAATAGGGGTTGTAAAGTATGAAACTTTTAAAAGCAAGTTTTTTACAATCTAAATGTAGAACTGCAATGAGAGGCTTTAAAAAATTCATCCAGTGCCTGAGGTATATCAGAGACAGCTGACAGGCTGAGACTACGCTACACCTAGCAGATGCACTTACTCTGGCAGAATCAGGTGTTTCTGAAAGTTTCAAGAGAGCAATGCCAAATAGTTTGCGCTCCTGAGTTGAGTTGTCGTGTTCAAGCAGGGAACACATCCAGAATCATGCTGTTCCCTAAAAACAAACAATTACTGAATTGTATTAAAAGGCTACAAGGCACCCTGTGATATGCTTGATAAGAGTTTATACACATTTTTAGAACAGGGATGCAGAACAAAGTGTTCAGCTCAGAGAACACACAACTGATACAATGCAATCAGTCCCATTTCGCTATTGACCAAGGATAAAGTCTTTTTTTTTAAAGTTTGAATTCAAATGTCAGGTATCCAGGAAAATATGACTGAATGACTGACGGACTGATTGACTATGTGAAGTTAATAGTGTGATGGTTACACAATAGTGTGATGGTAGTGACAATAGTGTGATGGTTACACAGTGTAGGGTTAAATGTAGGGTCAAAACACCGATCTGCGTAGGATCCTTTCTCGTACAAAACCAGCCATTTGATCCAGTTTATTCCAAGATTTAACTGCATTGTAAAATTCCATCAGTCTTATCAGCTTCAATAAACTGTCCTATTAGTCTCAGCATCAGACACTCCACCCTATGGACCTTCTGATGTGTGTTGCACTTATTGTACTTACAACCACAACCGTCAGAAACCTCCCAGTCACAATCTCACTGGTTATCAGACTTTATCAGTCTGACAGGAAAGCTAATTCTGAACACGGCGACAGGCGTTGTACGTACTAGACTGGAATAATTCCAGTGATTCATATCAAAAAACGTTTGTCCAGGACAGCTTCAATTAGGTGACGTTTGAGTCTCATTTTTAGGATGAATTTAAAGTCGTTTTTATGGCTTCAGTAAATAAATAACACTGGATATCATGAAGCACAATAAGGACAGCGACGACAGCCCATGCACCATGTGTTAGACCAAGAACATCTCCGCTATGCTCTCTGTTTTAGTTCCAGAGGACAACCAGAAGAACTGAGTAAGACATATGTTCATTCAGATGTCAAACAATGTCTCTCTGATTTGCTGCGTCCTGCTGAACCTGTGATCTGTATCCTATCCTGCTAAAGATTCCTGAAAGGTTATGCTGTATACAGTGTTTTATATGGTGAATATGAAGGAGCTTAAAGCAAATTTGGAAATCTTTTCTCCAGACTTCTGTGGATGAACAGGTATAAAAAGTATATTTTGGAAACATCTAGTAACGTCAACAGTCTACTGCAATGGCTCAGGTTGCATTTCATTACCTATCACTGCACACTGAAACAACAATGAATGGACATTTGGTGTCACCCAGATAAGGACAGGTTCGATTGTGAGTCTGGTTTCTCTCAAGTTTTCTTTCTCGTACCATCTCAGGGAGTTTTTTCTTCCCACAATCTCCACTGGCTTGCTGGGTTAAGGGCATTGCTCAAGTAGTGGCAGCCTGACGGTATTTTAACTCGTGACCTTCCAATCCAAAGTCCAATGTTTTAAACAATTTCCATAACAACCGGACATTGAATGACTGAAAAATTTCTCTGGATAGATGAGTCCAAATGTGACAGATGAACTTCTGTAAGATGAAGAACAGGAGAGAAGATGTAATCAGATTCCCACAACACCCACAGTCAAACATGAAGTTGGAATCTTAATGGTTTGTGGTTGTTTTGAAACAGGGAAAAATTGAACCAATCCTGAACCAACATGGCTCCCATTCCATACTTCAACACCATGCAATTTCACCTGGACTGCGGCTCACTGGATTTGACTTCACCACACAACAAGACGAAGTATACGTCCAAGTCCTGTAAACGTTATTTAGAAAGCAAACAGTCGTCTGGAATGATATCTATCATGGAATGTTCTGCCCAGTCATGCACCTAAATCCTATTGAACCGCACTGGGATGAAACGTCAGAAAGACATCTCCAACCAGTGAAGAACATCTCTGACAGAAGCACGGGGAAGTATTTCAGATGAATGTTTGGAGAAACAAACAAATGTTCTTCATGCTAAGGAAGGATTTTAAAAAATAAAGTGAAATATGTGGACATGTATTGATTTATTTGTTCAAATTAAATGTTCATACCATCACATTACCGAGTATGGACAGACTTTGAGGGTATAAATATCATTGACGAGGTCAACCAGATCCTCCATCTTATCACTGTCTGTGAGGGGAATGTTGTTGTTGTTGGTGTTATTTATACCCCATGTGAGGATGATAGGGAGGTGAAACATGGCAGCATGGGAGCCATCTTTATCTCTATCAGCTACATTTACATATAAGTACAGAAGAGATTAGAGCTCCATGTGTGTCCTTGTGGTGGGGGGGGTGTTGGTGGTGTTGGTGTTGGTGGGGTGAGGGTGGGGACATTCCTATAAGTGTGTCTAAGCTTGCCAAATATCCACAACCCAGAAACAAACCCAGCACATCCTCCTGAGCCAGTTAGAGAGACTTGAGTCAGTGGATATCAACTTGTATTGACTGACGAAAATCAAGACTAAAAGCTTCAGTTTGACATCCTTTCATTCCATCTTCATTTTTAGCCTATTGTTTACTCCTAGATTATCAGGAGAGATAATCCATGCCAAGCCATGGTTGAGTGGTCTGTGAACAGTAGGAACCTAGTCCACATCTAATTGGTGAACATGAAGAGCAAGGCTGGTATTGTCCTTCAAATGAAAAGAAAATAAAAAAATTTGAATAAAAAGAATATTGCAGGGTTGCCAGATTGTTTTTTTGCCTGGTTTAAGAGGTGTATGTTAGACTCCTTTGAGGCAGTCTTAAAAAGCAGGCATGGAACCCCATCAAACCGAACAAATAAACAAATGGTGAAAGAAGATGCTGAATAATGAGATATCGGTTAAACATGGCAAGAAGGTGGAATATTTGAGATTTCCTCTACATTTCCGCAAGCAAAATACAAACAGTTCGAGATCAGACTGCCTCATTGCTGACAGTGGTACATGTTGAAATGGTTTGGAATCCTGTCCACATCGTGGTGTAAGAACTGAAACATCACGCATTTCTCAGTGCTCTTTATTGCTCATAAAATATAAAATATAAAATCTTTTTTCTCTTTTGTTTTAAAGCTTTTTGATCTAAATAAGGATTCCAAACAGATTATGAGGTCATATAAGGCATTAACTGACACTTACCTTCTATAAAACCAGTCATCTTAATATATCAGTTTTAGGTTCTGTCACAGATAAGATGACTATTAAAGAATTACTGGCTTTCTGACAGGTTAATGCCTGAAACACCCCCTTTTACCTCTGCCCCTAGTTCTGTATTTCATCCACCTGTCATGTACTTTGTATTTAGATATGTGGGTCAGGACTCCTCTTCCAAATCGCTGACCTATGCAATAAGGGCCAGAGATATTGTAGTCATGTAGAATTGATTATTTATTTCTAATATCTACAGGTTTTTTTATTTTTACATAGTGGGAGTGTGATAATCTGGTGTTTGTACAATGTTCTGGTCCTTTCCTTGAGACCTCCTGCATTTTGACTCTTAGTACTGAAAATATATATTGATATAACATACTAGATTTGCTTGAAATCAGGAAAAGGGGGGCTTTGTGCTGAAACGTGGAGGTGGACTAAAGTAATAATACAATGTCTCTATTTTAAAACGTTTTGTTTTGGTGTCTTCATCACAATGTCCGAAGGTGGAGGACTCTCTTCTGTCTCACCGCTCCTCAAGAATTAAAATAGCATCAAATAGTGCATGAACTTACCGGCAAACAAAGAAGTCACCCTTCAAAACATCATTATGATACTGTTAGCCAAATATGGAGAAATACAGCTGAATGAACAGCTGAGACCTTCAACCTCATGTCCAGCTCTTTCATGCGGTTTGATTAAGATGGGTTATACTCGCCCTTATTTACCTCAAGCACACTTTAGGAGGAGTAAAGACAAGTCTATTTTTAGTTCCTGAGCAAGAAACGGCAGCAGGTCAATGATTACAAAAGGATCCAAACCTTTCCAGAGCCTCCCTTCGGCATGCCCTGCCTTTCCCTGATTATGTTCTCACACAAAGTCAGGAAGCTGGCTGCTGTTTGCTTCTGAAAACATAAACTCTTCCCAATATTCGAACAAAGTGCATAACCTGAAATCGGGCCTCGTGCTCTCCCAGTGTCCGTATCGCATCATGTTTAACAAGCTAACTCGATTCAAAGATTGACGTCTGGTGTATCATACCGCTGGTGCTTTATAGCTCGGCTCAGACCAGACACAAGGAACATCATCCTGTCTCATGCAACGTAATGATTTCATTGTTTAGGTTCAAGGACTCTGGTTGTTTACCGGCAGATCGATGTGTAAATGAACGTATTTACACGTGGATTGTATGATATTATTTACAAGTCCACGTCTTCAAAAACGTATACACACCGAGAGTTGTTTATGATCGGTGGAAAGGGGGAAACAGTGTAATGGCAGGAAATGGAATGTTTCTGAGGGAGGGTCTGGGTTTCCTCCCCCGTCTTAGCTGTAGGAGCAACTGCAAAAGCCTCACCCTTTAGGGATTTCTAACAGCCTTTCATTTAGACCTTATCCTTCTCTAAGAAGTATAGCAGCCATACGAGAGAGAGAGAGAGAGAGAGAGAGAGAGAGAGGGAGAGAGATAGGGATAATTTATGAGCCCTTGCATTTCTTTGTTCCTCTATCCTCTCACCAGAGAGAAAGGGAGGGAGAGAGAGAGAGAGAGAGAGAGGGAGGAAGAGAGAAAGGGAGGGAGAGAGAGAGAGAGAGAGAGAGAGAGGGAGGGAGAGAGAGAGAGAGAGTGAGAGAGAGAGAGAAACCTGTAGCTGTACAGCTGTGCAATTTATTTGATATTCATATTTTGTAAAATGAATATTTAATGAGTATTACACTTTTATTTTATTACACGTTTTGTACTATTGTAACATTTTACAGAATGATCGTTGAATTGGTTGGTTTTCCAGGTTGCTTTTTTTTCTTCTTTAAGGAAATTACTCCACATCATTGTGAATTCATGACAGGTTTTATGGCTTTAGGGTCTTTGGAGAGTTTCCATGCTGTAAAATCGGCACGATCACGAGCGAGTGGATACTTGAGGATGTACCTTTCAGTCAGCAGGTCATGTGTAAAAGGTTGTGATGATCAAAGGTTCATTGTCTCTCACACTCTGGAACACATTTCAGTGTTTTCTTTGCTTTCTTTAAGACCAGGCATGGAAACCTGTGGTGTAGCAGCGTTATAAATCCATGACATTAATTTACGCATGACTGGAACATACACTCCTGGGTCTAAAAATAGAGGTCAAGCCAAAAAAATGGCAAAAAAATATATAGTTTTATTACATGCACATTCTTCTGTTTCTTGTATAACTTTATAAATGTGTCTGGTGAAACAGACGTTTCCTGTACATATGGTAATAAACTCTTGAATATTAATGAGCTTTAGTAGAAATGTTATGTTTAGCTTTTCTGTTTGATTTCCATACATTTTTAAGATGATCTTTAAGCGATGGGTTGTTGTTTTTATTTATTTATTTATTTATTTTTACAGAAATGTTGCATTCGGTGTTGTTGAGATTCACACATTTGATGAAGAGGTGAAATTTTTTTTTATGGATTTTCTCGACTTTATCCTGCGTACAAGAAGCCTATAGAAGTGAATTCCCCAGTTTTTAGATTTCTTTTTATTTTATTTTTTTCAAAAAAAACTTTTGATTGATGTCAAAACAATTAAAAGCTTTTTATTTCTTTGAGTCTTTGTTGCAAACTGGAGAGCGAGAATTCTAACATGTACTCATTAGAAAATAAATAGATTGAGAACTAAAATCCTGGTCTTTTTTGGGTTTTTTTTTTAAGAAGAAGAATGAAAATAAGTGTGTGTGTGTGTGTGTGTGTGTGTGTGTGTGTG